>CAWUFW010013248.1:0-487510 GCA_963921515.1 Calotriton arnoldi | reverse complement strand
ACATAACACAACAAAGTCCCTGGTAAAGTGTTGCAGGTGCTAGTCTTCGTGCCTCGCCTGCCATGGATTCTGTACATCTCCTCTGGCATGACCAGCTTTAGATCTTCTACAGGTATCAGGGAATCTTCTGGTAATCGCCTCAACAAAGACCCTAACATATCTAGAACATTCAAGTGGAATCTGGAAGGCAAGTACAGAGAGCACAGGGCAAGTTATTCTCCATTCCACATCCCATCTGTGCTGCTTAGCATCACTGGGGATATTTTAATTAGTATAGCTATTGTCCTGGAATCTGCCAGGTCTGCTCGACCACCAGGGGAATTTACTTTTAGGTATCACCGGCACAGTGCTTGCATTGCACTTGCGAAATCTCTTGAAAAAAAAATTAAACTCGGCTTACAGCCCGCCCATTACTTACCCTTACTTAAGATTGGTTGGGTCCGATGTCACTTTCGTTTCCTTGCTTCTCATTGGTCAGAGCCTCCTCCTTACCTTGGCTTTCTACCGGGGCTTTGCCGTGTGTCTGTGCCATGGAGCATGGACCTAGTACAGCTTCCTGTCTCCGGCCAGTGTCCTTCTACTTGCCACAGACTCCTGCAGGTATTCTTCTTTTACTTTTTGACATGCACTCTTACTGAGTGCATGTCTGCAGTCCCTCTGCTTCACCCCCCCAAACTCCCCTTCTCACGCAGTCTTTCTACTTTACCCCCCAAACCAACCACCTCCTGCACTGTCTGCTGACTTCCCGCCCTCCTGCCAAGTCGATTGTTTCTGTACCCTCCTGTCTTGTTTAATCGACCCACCCTCCTCCGTGTCTGTTGTCTAATCACCCAAACCCTCCTCCTGTGACTGTTGTTTAATCCTCCTCCCAGTTTGATTCTCAATACCCTGCCCCCTCCTGCCACTGCCTGTTTCTCACCGCCCACGCCCCCTCCTGCCACCGCCTGTTTCTCACCGCCCACGCCCCCTCCCACTGACCGTTTCTCAAAACCCCTCCTTCCCCCCTCGAATTGCTTGACTGCTCCCTAACTCCTTACGCTGTTTGAGACATACTGCACAGTACTGCAGGCTGCTGTGCAACATGGCTTTAAGTAAAAAAAAAAAGCGCTATGACACAGTCACGTCATAGCGCTTTTTTTTAACTTAATGCCATGTTGCACAGCAGCTTGAGCTGCTTTGCAACATGTAAACAAACATTTACAAAGTCAATAGATGTTGCATATTGGCTTTGGCAATACTTTTTAATTAGTATAGCTAACCAGGTGGAGTCTGATTTTAATCCCAAGTGGGCCAGAGGGCTATATCCACCCCTTCCTAGTATGCAACAGCTTGTACCCATAATTGTCATCCCAGGTAAGAATAGCACATCTGGACGGTGCCTTTTCAACTTCTGGGGCTCTATTACACATAGCAAACACAAGGAGATGATGGACGGAGTGCTGAAACTTTTCAAACACTCACCCCTAGTCACAGATCTGGGTTGAATCCATCATCGTTCTTTAGCTCACTTCGCCACCCCAGTTCAGACACAGCTATATGCAAATCAGTCTTGACCCTGTGCCTCATGGGAACAGCCCAGCCCGAACTGCCAAGCCATGTCTTCCCTGGACCGGAAACAAGCATCCTGGGACCGGTTTCGGGCTAACAGCCCTCATCAGCCAGGCTAGCTTGAATCCAGTGGCAAAGTGAGCAAGGGACCCACGTCTGGGCATACCCTGCCAACTTAGGGCGAACAAAGCAAACACAAGGAGATGATGGACGGAGTGCTGAAACTTTTCAAACACTCACCCCCAGTCACAGATCTGGGTTGAATCCATCATCGTTCTTTAGCTCACTTCGCCACCCCAATTCAGACACAGCTATATGCAAATCAGTCTTGACCCTGTGCCTCATGGGAACAGCCCAGCCCGAACTGCCAAGCCATGTCTTCCCTGGACCGGAAACAAGCATCCTGGGACCGGTTTCGGGCTAACAGCCCTCATCAGCCAGGCTAGCTTGAATCCAGTGGCAAAGTGAGCAAGGGACCCACGTCTGGGCATACCCTGCCAACTTAGGGCGAACAAAGCAAACACAAGGAGATGATGGACGGAGTGCTGAAACTTTTCAAACACTCACCCCCAGTCACAGATCTGGGTTGAATCCATCATCGTTTTTAGCTCACTTCGCCACCCCAGTTCAGACACAGCTATATGCAAATCAGTCTTGACCCTGTGCGTCATGGGAACAGTCCAGCCCGAACTGCCAAGCCATGTCTTCCCTGGACCGGAAACAAGCATCCTGGGACCGGTTTCGGGCTAACAGCCCTCATCAGCCAGGCTAGTTTGAATCCAGTGGCAAAGTGAGCAAGGGACCCATGTCTGGGCATACCCTGCCAACTTAGGGCGAAGAAAGCAAACATAAGGAGATGATGGACGGAGTGCTGAAACTTTTCAAACACTCACCCCCAGTCACAGATCTGGGTTGAATCCATCATCGTTCTTTAGCTCACTTCGCCACCCCAGTTCAGACACAGCTATATGCAAATCAGTCTTGACCCTGTGCCTCATGGGAACAGTCCAGCCCGAACTGCCAAGCCATGTCTTCCCTGGACCGGAAACAAGCATCCTGGGACCGGTTTCGGGCTAACAGCCCTCATCAGCCAGGCTAGCTTGAATCCAGTGGCAAAGTGAGCAAGGGACCCACGTCTGGGCATACCCTGCCAACTTAGGGCGAACAAAGCAAACACAAGGAGATGATGTACTGGGGTGAATGTACGACATTGCTCTGCATTCTGTCCATCAATTGTTTTTGCATTTGTCACCCCGAGTGGGACGGGAATGCCCAGACGTGGGTCCTGTGCTCTCCATGCCACTGGAGTCAAGCTATCCTGGCTGATGAGGGCTGAAAGCCCGAAACCGGTCCTAGGATGCTTGTTTCCAGTCCAGGGAGGACCTGGCCTGGCAGTTCGAGCTGGACTGTTCCCATTGGGCGCAGGGTGAGGACTGATTTGCATATGGCTGGGTCCAAACTGGAATGGCATGGTGTCACGTTACAGCGCTCATAGCAAGGGAAACGCACTGACTTCACGCACCAGACACGGAATGGAGAAGAATGGAGAGCGCATGTTTAGGGACCACAACTCCCATAATACCACAGGTGAGATGTAGTCCTACTTCTATCCCGCTACTTAAGCACCTCCCGCAAGTAGGCGGGTGCTTGTCAATCCAGTTTGGTTTCGACTCGAGAATGCTGCAGCAAGTATCCTGCAGTGCTCCGTTTTGTCCATAGCCGAGAATCCGCTTCTTATCTGCCCGACGCGCTGAAGCGCAAGAGAAGGAGTCGGACGCCGGAGTGTGATTCAGCGCGCTCTGCCGCTGCATAGGCGAGCGGCCATCTCCAGACTCTACGTGCTGGTGCGCGAGGGAGGTTGCTTGAAGCTCCGGGCGCCCTTTCTCGGTGTCGCTACCGGAACTTACAGCAGAGTGCGCGTGGGCACAACTCCTTCCAGGCTTCCGCTTTTCACCCGGGTATCCTGTGCTGGAGCGCTTGGGTGTCTTGGACAGCGAGTAGAAGCTCGCGTTGGGTAATAGCGCGGCCAGGAGGTCGTATTTCAACACTTCACAGAGCCGAGGATAGGCTCAAGGATTATATGGGCTTCATGAACCCTAGGTGATCCCTGCTGAAAGGAAAGGAGTTTTGCGGTGGCTTGGGGCGAACAACACCAAGCTAAGTACTACTAGAATCACCTGTATTATTATTTGGCATTGTATTACTTAACCATAGGATGAATGCGGCATAGCCAGCTGTAAGTAACCAGCACATAGTCTTACGTTCCTTGGTGGTGACTGCGTATGGTTGTCTTATGTGCCTGCTCTGCTTGTGTCTCCCTCAGGTATCAAGGGGCTAGTCAGTAGGAGTGAAGTCTTCAACTCCGGGTCCAGGTTCCTTTGAGGTCTCAGCGGTCGCATCTTTTTTCTTTCCTTTGTCCCTTTTTTCCCTTTCCCCTAACGTAGTGTTACCTGTTGGAGCGGTTGTTACATCCCCGCAGGTGACACCATTGGGAGGGGATAGGGTTCCTTGGCATCTTCCTTCGCTCCCGCTGTATTCGGCTTACAAGGTCAGTGGTTACCTCACCTGTCTGTGACACATGGTGAGCAAAAAAACGATGGATTTAGGCCCAGATCTCTGTACTGGGGTGAATGTACGACATTGTTCTGCATTCTGTCCATCAATTGTTGTTTTTGCATTTGTCACCCCGAGTGGGACGGGTATGCCCAGACGTGGGTCCCGTGCTCTCCATGCCACTGGAGTCAAGCTATCCTGGCTGATGAGGGGTGAAAGCCCAAAACCGGTCCTAGGATGCTTGTTTCCAGTCCAGGGAGGACCTGGCCTGGCAGTTCGGGCTGGACTGTTCCCATTGGGCGCAGGGTCAGGACTGATTTGCATATGGCTGGGTCCAAACTGGAATGGCATGGTGAGCAAAAAAACGATGGATTTAGGCCCAGATCTCTGTACTGGGGTGAATGTACGACATTGTTCTGCATTCTGTCCATCAATTGTTGTTTTTGCATTTGTCACCCTGAGTGGGACGGGTATGCCCAGACGTGGGTCCCGTGCTCTCCATGCCACTGGAGTCAAGCTATCCTGGCTGATGAGGGCTGAAAGCCCGAAACCGGTCCTAGGATGCTTGTTTCCAGTCCAGGGAAGACCTGGCCTGGCAGTTCGAGCTGGACTGATCCCATTGGGCGCAGGGTCAGGACTGATTTGCATATGGCTGGGTCCAAACTGGAATGGCATGGTGAGCAAACAAACGATGGATTTAGGCCCAGATCTCTGTACTGGGGTGAATGTACGACATTGTTCTGCATTCTGTCCATCAATTGTTGTTTTTGCATTTCTCACCCCGAGTGGGACGGGTATGCCCAGACGTGGGTCCCGTGCTCTCCATGCCACTGGAGGGAAGCTATCCTGGCTGATGAGGGCTGAAAGCCCGAAACCGGTCCTAGGATGCTTGTTTCCAGTCCAGGGAAGACCTGGCCTGGCAGTTCGAGCTGGACTGATCCCATTGGGCGCAGGGTCAGGACTGATTTGCATATGGCTGGGTCCAAACTGGAATGGCATGGTGAGCAAACAAACGATGGATTTAGGCCCAGATCTCTGTACTGGGGTGAATGTACGACATTGTTCTGCATTCTGTCCATCAATTGTTGTTTTTGCATTTGTCACCCCGAGTGGGACAGGTATGCCCAGACGTGGGTCCTGTGCTCTCCATGCCACTGGAATCAAGCTATCCTGGCTGATGAGGGCTGAAAGCCGAAACTGGTCCTAGGATGCTTGTTTCCAGTCCAGGGAGGACCTGGCCTGGCAGTTCAGGCTGGACTGTTCCCATTGGGCGCAGGGTCAGGACTGATTTGCATATGGCTGGGTCCAAACTGGAATGGCATGGTGAATGTTAAAAATGGGGGTCTCTAGTTGGCAAGGGCTTGCACCTTTGTCCAAGTAGGGACCCTTCTTCCTAGTCAGGATAAGGGAGTTACACTCCTAAAATAACCCCTGCTCACCCCCTTGGTAGCTTGGCACGAGCAGTCAGGCTTATTCTAGAGGCAGTGTGTAAAGCATTTGCACAAAACCAACAGTAATACAATGTAAGCACTACAAACGGACACCACACCAGTTTAGAAAAATATCCAATATTTTTATATACTTAAAACGACCAAATACGATAAAAATCCACTATACAGTACTTCAAAAATAGTTACTTCTCAAAATGTCTTTAAGTTGCAAAATACGTTGAAAAACACAGTTCAGTACGAGTCGGTAGCTCGGTCCGAGCCTACCGCGATGCTGAAAACAACAGAGTCTCGCAGTTCCCGCTGACCGTGTCGGTACGGGCCAGCAACAGCGGGACAGACTCGTTCACAGTACCTTTCTTAGTGCGGCTCACACAGGCGTGCGAGTCGGTCTTGGCATCCGTCGCGGTCGCGATGCAAAATGGAAGCGGTGCAACGTGCGGTGTCCCTCGATGCGGTGCGAGCAGCGGCTCGGTGACGATCGTGCAGACGGCGTCGGTGAGACCAAGGCTGGCGATGCAGGGCGAGTCGGTGCTCGATGCGGTGCTGGCAGGTTGCGGTGCGGATGACAGAGCCGGTTGTGGCGTTCGTCGCGGTCACGGTGCAAGGTGGAAGTGGTGCAAGGTGCGGTGCCCCTCGATGCGGTGTCAGCAGCGGCTCGGTGACGATCGTGCAGACGGCGTCGGTGAGACCAAGGCTTGCGGTACAGGGCGAGTCGGTGCTCGATGCGGTGCTGGCAAGTTGCGATGCGAGCGACAGAGCCGGTTGGCGGGAATTGGTGCTGGTCGAGCTGGACAGCTGTGCGTGACGAGTCGGTCACGGGTGTCGAGCCAGCAGTGACCGTGTTGGTGAGCCCAGGCCAGCGAGGTGAAGCGAGGCGATGCAGGTCGCGGTGTCTCTCGATGCGGTGCAGGCAGCGGCTCGGTGACGGAGTCGGTGAGACCAAGGCTTACGGTGCAGGGCGAGTCGGTGAGGCTTGCGGTGCCTTCGGGACACAAGGCCAGCGACGGAGTCGGTCGACAGAGTCGGTCGCGGTTCCCTCTCCTCTGAGGCAACTGAAACAGCAGTTTCAGGAGCAGTACCCAGAGGTTGGTGAAGTCTTTGCAGTCCCTGAGACTTCTTAACAGGAGGCCAGCTCGGTTTCAGGCCCTTGGAGATACTCAGCACAAGTAGAGAAAGTTCAGTCCAGTCCTTTCACTGCCCAAGGCAGAAGCAGCAGCTGCAGGCCAACCCAACAAAGCAACAACACAGCAAAGGGGCAGTACTCCTCCTGGCAGCTCTTCCAGCTCTTCGTCTTGGTAGGTTCCTTGATTCCAGCGAGATCTAAAAATCTGGGGTTTGGGTCCCCCTTTTTATCCTCAATTTCTCTTTGTTCTCTGAAGGCAGAGAGGCCTTTGCCTAGTCCAAACCAGTTCTGGTCAGTCCTGGAGCACTTTGTTGACAAGTCTCCTTCTTTCCTTTTGCAGTGTAGGCCAGGGACATCAGACACACCACAGGAGGTGGAGCCAGCATTGTGGAGGGAAGGCACAGCCCTATTCAGGTCCCAGGTGCAACTCCTCCCACCCATCTACATGTAGATCTTGCTATTCAGCCCTGTGCTGACTCACCCTGTCTCCTGGAATCCCCCAGCCCCTGTCACTCACACTCCAGACAAGGAATACACAACTTAGCAGAGGCAGACTTGGATGGTTTAGACAAGAAAATACCTACTTTCTAAAAGTGGTATTTTCAAACACAGAATGTTAAAACCAACTTCACCAAAAGATGCATTTTATCATTCTGAGTTCAGGCATACTAAACTCGAATTTCTACCATGTTCCCTGGGTCAGTTAGGATCATAGGATGTAATAATCAAAACTGCCCATTCTGGCCTATGGGGAACAGGTATCCTTGCCATAGTGAAAAACGAAGTAGGCTGTAATTCACTATCAGGACATGCCACACACACCAGGGCATGTCCTACCTTTCACATACAATGCACCCTGCCCACAGGGGTACCTTGGGCCTACCTTAGGGGTGACTAACATGTAGAAAAGGGAAGGTTTAGGGATTGGCAAGTGTGCGCACTTGCCAAGTCGACATGGCAGCCCCAGGCTGTGCACAGGCTATGCAATGGCAGGCCAGAGTTACACTTTACGGGCTGTTTGCGTGGGTGGCACAATCCAGTGCTGCAGCCCACCAACAGCATTTGATCTATAGGCCCTGGCACTCGCAGTGCACTTTACTAGGGACTGACACATAGATCAAATAGGCCAATCATGGAAATACCAATCCATAACACATTTTACACGGAGAGCATATGCACTTTAGCACTGATTAGCAGTGGTAAAGTGCCCAGAGTCCTAAAACCAACAAAAACAGGGTCAAAAACTGGAGGCCAAAAAGTCTGGGAGTAAACCCGCTGAAAAAGCCAAGTCTAACACATGGTGAGCAAAAAAAAGATGGATTTAGGCCCAGATCTCTGTACTGGGGTGAATGTACGACATTGTTCTGCATTCTGTCCATCAATTGTTGTTTTTGCATTTGTCACCCCGAGTGGGACGGGTATGCCCAGACGTGGGTCCCGTGCTCTCCATGCCACTGGAGTCAAGCTATCCTGGCTGATGAGGGCTGAAAGCCCGAAACCGGTCCTAGGATGCTTGTTTCCAGTCCAGGGAGGACCTGGCCTGGCAGTTCGGGCTGGACTGTTCCCATTGGGCGCAGGATCAGGACTGATTTGCATATGGCTTGGTCCAAACTGGAATGGCATGGTGAGCAAAAAAACGATGGATTTAGGCCCAGATCTCTGTACTGGGGTGAATGTACGACATTGTTCTGCATTCGGTCCATCAATTGTTGTTTTTGCATTTGTCACCCCGAGTGGGACGGGTATGCCCAGACGTGGGTCCCGTGCTCTCCATGCCACTGGAGTCAATCTATCCTGGTTGATGAGGGCTGAAAGCCCGAAACCGGTCCTAGGATGCTTGTTTCCAGTCCAGGGAGGACCTGGCCTGGCAGTTCGGGCTGGACTGTTCCCATTGGCAGCAGGGTCAGGACTGATTTACATATGGCTGGGTCCAAACTGGAATGGCATGGTGAGAAAAAAACCGATGGATTTAGGCCCAAATCTGTGTACTGGGGTGAATGTACGACATTGTTCTGCATTCTGTCCATCAATTGTTGTTTTTGCATTTGTCACCCTGAGTGGGACGGGTATGCCCAGACATGGGTCCCGTGCTCTCCATGCCACTGGAGTCAAGCTATCCTGGCTGATGAGGGCTGAAAGCCGAAACCGGTCCTAGAATGCTTGTTTCCTGTCCAGGGAGGACCTGGCCTGGCAGGTCAGGCTGGACTGTTCCCATTGGGCGCAGGGTCAGGACTGATTTGCATATGGCTGGGTCCAAACTGGAATGGCATGGTGAGCAAAAAAACGATGGATTTAGGCCCAGATCTCTGTACTGGGGGGAATGTACGACATTGTTCTGCATTCTGTCCATCAATTGTTGTTTTTGCATTTGTCACCCCGAGTGGGACGGGTATGCCCAGACGTGGGTCCCGTGCTCTCCATGCCACTGAAGTCAAGCTATCCTGGCTGATGAGGGCTGAAAGCCTGAAACCGGTCCTAGGAAGCTTGTTTCCAGTCCAGGGAGGACCTGGCCTGGCAGTTCGGGCTGGACTGTTCCCATTGGGCGCAGGGTCAGGACTGATTTGCATATGGCTGGGTCCAACCTGGAATGGCATGGTGAGCAAAAACGATGGATTTAGGCCCAGATCTCTGTACTGGGGTGAATGTACGACATTGTTCTGCATTCTGTCCATCAATTGTTGTTTTTGCATTTGTCACCCCGAGTGGGACGGGTATGCCCAGACGTGGGTCCCGTGCTCTCCATGCCACTGGAGTCAAGCTATCCTGGCTGATGAGGGCTGAAAGCCCGAAACCGGTCCTAGGATGCTTGTTTCCAGTCCAGGGAGGACCTGGCCTGGCAGTTCGGGCTGGACTGTTCCCATTGGGCGCAGGGTCAAGACTGATTTGCATATGGCTGGGTCCAAACTGGAATGGCATGGTGAGCAAAAAACGATGGATTTAGGCCCAGATCTCTGTACTGGGGTGAATGTACAACATTGTTCTGCATTCTGTCCATCAATTGTTGTTTTTGCATTTGTCACCCCGAGTGGCACGGGTATGCCCAGACGTGGGTCCCGTGCTCTCCATGCCACTGGAGTCAAGCTATCCTGGCTGATGAGGGCTGAAAGCCCGAAACCGGTCCTAGGATGCTTGTTTCCAGTCCAGGGAGGACCTGGCCTGGCAGTTCGGGCTGGACTGTTCCCATTGGGCGCAGGGTCAGGACTGATTTACATATGGCTGGGTCCAAACTGGAATGGCATGGTGAGCAAAAAAACGATGGATTTAGGCCCAGATCTCTGTACTGGGGTGAATGTACGACATTGTTCTGCATTCTGTCCATCAATTGTTGTTTTTTCTATTACACATAGGGCACACTTTTCCTGTTTGCGCCACGGCTCACCTTAAAACAGGTGCGCCGGGCGAAAACAGGGAAAGTGCACCCTATTACTTTGAATGCCCCCCAGGGCAGCCGCTAAGTCATGTTGCCTAAGGGGCAGCGTATTTAAATGAAAAACTGTCAGTGCGCTTCCTGACAGCTTCTTTGCTTCTGTACCCATTTCTATAATACGGCTCGGGCACAGAGGCAAGGGGATTCCCTCATTTGCATGGGGCCACGCACCCATGTAAATGAGGGAACACCCTCTGCTGTTAGCGCCTGCACTATATGCGAGCCAGCTCTCAATATTACAGAAAGGGCCACACAAGCATCTGGGAAGAGGAGTTGGCCTAACGGCTAGGGCGGTCGACCTCGAATCTGGGGAACTGGGTTCGAGTCTCGGCAATGACGCTGAACATCCTGTGATTCTGGGCAAATCACTTAATCTCCCCGTACAAAAATGAATGTGTCCTCATGTAATGCAACTGGTGCTATGTAAAGCGCTCTGATACCCGATTCGGGTCAAGTTCGCGCTACATAAAACTCTGTAAAATAAATAAAAATAAATCTGCTGCCCTTTCTGTAACACCAAAGTACCCCGGGGGCGTGCAAAGCGGGCGCACATGCACATTGCGCCCCAGGGCACTTTCCATAATGCGGCCCCTGGAGTACAACTCCTCTCTTTGCTGCCCATCTCGTTAACATTCCAGGCTAGGAGTCTGAGCCCCTTCCATTGTGGATTTGTCTTTCTGTCACTAGCGTATCTCAGACCTAGCCTTACCATCCTCTGCCTCATCGTCATCGCTTGTAGGTTTGGAACAGTGAACTGTTCTGCTGTCTCAATCAGGACAATTAGCCAAATGAAATTTAGAGCCACATCTATAACAACTAGATTTAGTATCTTTGGCTAGTCCTGTCTTGACCGTACTCTTAACAGAAGAACAAACAGGAGAAACAGCAATTTTACTTTCTTCAGATGTGATGACTTTTGCAGACTGAATGGATCTTTCAATGCCTTTCGCTAAATCCAACACCTCAGCTAATGTGGGATTGCGACAGGCAAGAAGTCTCTCTTGCACTTTTTTGGATTCACAATTAAAAACGAACTGATCTCTAATACAGAAATCAACGTTAGCCCCAAACTCACAATTTGCAGCTAATACTCTAAGAGCTGCAACATACTCCTCAATAGTCTCATCTGCAAGTTGTTTCCTTTTATGAAAAGTATGTCTTTCTATCATGACATTAGGTTCGTCTTCAAATTGTTTCTCTAATCTTGCTACTGCTTCCTTGAAGACGTTCCATCCATCCCCTTCACTGCTAGGTGGGGCTATAGGTACAAGATTCTCAAAACGTTCTATAGCTGCTGTGCCCAGGAAACTAAATAAAATAGCTTTCTTCCTGTCAGGTGAAAACTTAGTGCCATCTATACCTACAATATAATTCTCAAAAGTCATAAACCATTTCTTCCAACGCAATTTTGGTTTACCTGGAATCTGTAAGAAAATTGCAGGTTGATTGCAAATCTGAGAAGCTGCCATATTAAAGTGAAGTAATAGGAATAAAAATGAATATAAATACTACACTTTGTAAAGTTTTGAAAGCGCAATTAATAGCAGACCAGAAAACAGCGGGAAGAAAAAAATTGCTTTCAAAATGTACGTAGTAACTGTATTTGTCATAAGTGTGCATATCACTGCTGAAATTAATATAATTGCTTCACATATGCACGTAGTAAATGTAGTTGTAAAAAGTGTGCATATCACTGTTGAACTTAGTTTCAAATTCTGTAAATTAATGTAACCGTAAAATATGTTAATATTATAGTAGCTGAGTAAGAGTGTGCATCACTGTGATGCACAAAGTAGGAAGACTTAAAATTAAAATACCCAAACAAAAGGATTCCTGAAGAGTAGTGTGCGAATCACTGAATTCGCTCCGATGACAGTAAAATGCTCCGGAAAGCTGAAAAGATGCACACGGAACTGCACAAAGACTTCCTGTAACGAAAACAGTTCCTGTGTGAAATTGATGCACTGCAGTGAAGATCAAATATGGCCGCCACGTAACGTGGTAAACGTGCTGGAAACGTACATCCAGCATGGCCACCAGTGACGTAGATAACGTGCTGAAAACGTACTACACGCTGCGACGAGGGATCTCCTAGCAACCCAGCCGACGTCAATCAAGTGGATGCGTCACAGGAGGACAAAGAGAGGATCATGGGAATGCTGAAAGAAGTCTTCGCGTGCAGAATCCTCAGCGCATGCAGAATCCTCAGCGCGTGCAGAATCACGAGCGCACAGACCACAAGGGCCAAACAGAAATATTTGTAAAAATCCCAGTACCTTAAATTTTCGCAGATGAATCCAAATGTAGGCACAGACAGAGGAGTCCAATGGGTGAGAAAGTCATCATAAATATATTTTCAGAAAAAAAAATGGACGAAAAGCAGTCTTGAGAGAAGGAAGTCTTCCAGAGAAATAAAATAAGAAAGGCACAGTGGGTCGGCACTAGCAACTCGTCGCCATTGTAAAGAAGCGATGGAGTCAGGAATTATATAAAAATAGATATTTATTTATGTGTCATAAAAGGACCCACTGGTGCAAGAGCCAAAGCGTCCAGCTCTAGCAATTTCCAACCGCCTCTGCCTAAATTCAAACCAAAGCTCTTACATCAATGAATTCTAAGTTACCAAACATTACATCAGTGAATTCTACATGACATAGATAATTCCATGTTCTTTAATAAACATAAAAGAAAGAGAAAGGATACGATTACCACACTGTGTTGTCGGTGGGCCACCATAACAATTGGTGACGCCGGACGGATCATGCGTGCATAGACGATAGATTTTAACACGCTGTGATCCTCAGCATCATCGGACCTACGGAGAGGATTTTGGTGTGCCTATGCTAATAATCGAAATTTTTGAAGTTAAGGATTCAACAGGAGCGGTACACAGACTCAAGAAACATTGCGGCTGCCCGCAGCTCACGCAGTGGGCCACCTAAAAGGGCGGCCACCTTAGTGCCACTAGGCACACCTACACCCCCCCCCTAGTCTTGGGACCCTTGGGAGGAGTCCCACAGCCCGACGCGCGGGCCACGTCAGTTCCGGCGCACAGAGGGTTGGGGAAGGTATTTATACCTGCCCCTGCCTTCCAGGCGCCCTCTTTGTGGCCAGACACGCCATCTGGTCATGATCTGCATTATGCGGTGGACATCGGGGGTGCAGAGGCCGAGCCGCGGGTCGCGTGAATCGCGTGTTAGGAGGTGAGCGTAGGGTAACAGGGTTCGGGTGCGCAAAGCCCCTGCCCTTCACCCCATGATGTCCACATATTCACATTTCTAATATGATTAGATACTTGCTTGATCGCTCAGATTCGGTCGTTATTTGTTCCACCATATGTGTATATGGTAATTTACCCCTTGGGAAGGCCTCGCGCGGGCCGCGCATCAGGCGGGATATAGGAGCTGAGAGTGGGAGGCGGGCACTCAAGATCGTGTCTGACACAGGACACGAAGGCGGCCCCCCCCCATCCCACTCAGATCAGGTGGGTCTCAGACGAGGGTCAGATTGTTTGTGCTGTGCGAGAGAGGTCGGCCCCATCTCTTCACGAGATGATCCTGCGGTTGACAGAAGATGCCTGCCTGCGAGACACTGATCACCAAGGGCCAAGTGCAGAGTACGAGGTCACTGGAGCACCCAGCAATCGGCTTTATGATCCACCAGACGACTCGGTCAGAGGTAGTGGAGAATTCCATGTAATCTAATTTGCATTTTAGTAAACATGCAGTGCTGACAATAATTGGAGTATGTAATGACCGAGGGCAGGGCCGTCTCGGGGGGGGGGGGATCCTTATCTGTGCCTTATCTGTGGGTCTTAGTGAGGGTCTCTGCCAAAGGGGAGAACAGGGGGTGGCTACAGGCTACCACGTATGCCCTGCCCCTTCTGGGGATTTCGGCGGAGGGTGGGACAAATATTTGAGCACGGTTCAAGTGACCGTTCGGCCCTGAGATCATGCCTTGGAGTTTCTCCTATGCGGGTGTGTTCCGTTGTCCCGGCCAGTGCGCTGCCACAGACACAACCCCTCTGAGGTGTGTCACAGGTGCCAAGAGTAGTTAATGCGTCCTGAGCGCGTGGGGCGGTGCTCCCGGCCGGGCCTAAGACGCATTGAGGAGAACGGCAACGCTCCCGCCGAGCAGCTCATCAAAGTAAGCCGTCAGGGCTTAAAGAAATAGGGGAATCTATGGGATTTATTTATTTATTTATTTATGCGTTTTTATATAGCGCGGACTTTACCCGAGGGTGTCAGAGCGCTTCACAACAAGAACAGCAACATTACATAAGGAGGAGGATACAAATGAGCATAATACAAAGGCAAGCGTTACATTGCATGAGGAAAAGTGACAATTGTGCAAAAAACAAACAAACCAAATACAAAAAGAGGAATAAGTTCCAAGAGGACAAAGTGACAGGTGTGCATGAAACATGGGGTACAAAATACAAATAGAGGTATAATACTGCAATAAGTGGCAGTCACTCATAACACACTGGGAAGGCACTTCTATAGGCTTGGAGTACAGAATTTCCTATAGTGGAAGAACTTCCTTGAGGTAGTAGAGAGGGCGTGAATACAGCAGGGGGTACATGGGGTACTAAAATACATGATACATGGGGTACAAAATACAACTAAAGGCATAATACTGTAATAAGTGGCAGTAACTCAAAACACACTGGGAAGGCACTTCTATAGGCTTGGAATACAGAATTTCCTATAGTGGAAAAGCTTCCTTGAGGTAGTAGAGAGGCGTGACTTCACAGGGGACTTGTAATGAGGGGAACACGCACATAAAAACCAACATAACACACAAAATAAGGAATGAACAGACAAAAGTACAACTTTACACTGACGAGCGAACTTCCTAGAGGGGTCTGAGAACGAAAGTATTAGTTCTGGAAGTGTCTTTGGAAGAGAAGAGACTTGAGGTCAGCTTTGAAGATCCGGGTAGAGGAGGTGGCACGGAGCAGTGGGGGAAGCGAGTTCCAGATTCTCACTGCATTGCCCGAGAAGGATTGAGCCATCGATCTTTCCCTTTTGAAGACGGGGGGCTCAAGCAGAAGCTTTTCCGCATTGCGAGAAGGGCGAGAGCCACCGGACAATTTCAATTTATTCGCCAGGTAACGAGGGGAGGACGTGTGTAAGGCTTTGTGTGTGATGCAGGCAGTTTTGTAAATAGATCTTGCCTCGATCGGAAGCCATCGAAGAGAGGACAGGATAGGAGTGAAGTGGTCTCTTCGTTTAGACCCTGAAATGAAGCGAGCTGCTGAATGGAGGATGGGTTTGAGAGGGGAGAGGTGGGATTTGGGTAGGCCAGTCAGAAGAGAATTGCAATAATCCAGTCTTGAGAGAACCAGAGATTGTACCAAGGTTTTTAAGTCATTCTCCGGGAAGAACCGACGGATCCCCCACAGAAGGCGCAGCTGGTACCGTGCGTTCTTAGCAATAGAGTTGATGTGGGAGATTAGGTTGAGTCTTTTGTCAAGAATGACACCTAGGGATTTAGCGCTGTCGACAATGATGGGTTTGTTGTTGAGTAGGTTCAGCTGATCCATCCAAGATTGAACAGGAGGAGGTGAGAGAGAGGTAGAGAGGAGGAGGAATTCAGTTTTGGCGGGATTCAGAATGAGTTGGTGGGCTGACATCCAGTTGTGAATAGAGTTGAGGGTAGAATTGAGTAGGGAGAGATCGTGTGCGGAGGACACCTTAAGGTAGATTTGCGTGTCGTCCGCATACAGATGGTAAAGGATCCCAGATTTGCTTAGGAGGTTCCCTAAAGGTTCCAGGTAGAGATTAAACAAGGTGGGTGCCAGGATAGAACCTTGAGGGACGCCTGACCTCACGGCCACAGGAGATGAAAGACTGTTCCCTATCTTGATCCTTTGGGATCTGTCCGAGAGGAAAGAGGCAAACCATTTGAGCACTGTGCCATCCAGTCCCATTCTCTGTTGAAGAGTGTTGAGGAGGGTGCTATGATTAACCGTGTCAAAGGCTGCAGAGAGGTCTAGAAGAATCAGAAGACATGATTCCCCAGAGTCGAGTATATGCAGCGCATCGTCAATCACTTGCAGCAGGGCTGTTTCAGTGCTGCAATTTTGGATGAAGCCCGACTGGAAGACGTCGAGGAGGTTATTGTCCATAATATGTGAGGAAAGTTGTTTCGCAACACATTTTTCGGTGATTTTCGAAAGAAAAGGGAGGTTGGTGATAGGGCGGAAGTTGTTGAGGTCGTTCGCGTCGGCGGCGGGTTTTTTTAGAAGAGGGGTGACCTGACCTGATTTGAGGGCAACCGGGAGGGAGCCTTGACTGAGGAAGAGATTGACTAGCCTGGTCCAGTAAGAGAGAGTATAGGTGTAGAAATCGATGGAGATGTCGCTAGGGATGGGGTCGGAGGAATGGTTGGAGGGTTTAGTTTCGCGGATGCATTTGAGGAGGTCATCTTCCGAGATGATGTCAAAGTTCTGCCAGGTGACTAAGGATTTCCGCTCCTCCATGGGGGCGACCTGATCCACCAGTGCTTTGACCTTTTCATCGAAGAATATAGCGAAATCTGCTGCTTTCTTTGAGGAATCCTCAGGCTTAATGGTTGGGGGAGAACAGGTTGGGTTTTTGAAGAGGTCAAAAAGCTTTTTGGGTCTGTTTTTGGCTGAGTCAAGGAGGGATCTGAAATGTGATGCTTTTTCAAGGAAGATGTGGTTGTGATATTTGGATCTTGCTGAGCGTAAAAGAGAGAGATTGGAGGTGGAAGGAGATTTTCTCCAATGCTTCTCCAGGAATCTAAGGTTTTTCCTTTCATCGTAGAGCGCTTTATTGAACCAAGGTGCTGAGGGGTGGGTCTTTTCCTTTTGCTTTGGAGAGGAGCAACAATGTCGATTTCGACTGCTAGTACTGAGAGGCACTGAGAAGTGAGAACGTTGACATCCACGCTAGGGTCTAGTCTAGGAAGTGCCCGCATAGCGGAATCACAAAAAGTGTCAAGATCAATGTTCTTAGCGTTACGGAACCAGGTAGTAGCTCTTTTAGGTTGGCCGAGAGTTATAACGTGCGATAGGTGAAAACGGAAGGGAATGAGGAGGTGGTCAGACCAGTCTACATGGATCGGGGAGCAGTGGTCAGCAGGTCTGCTTTGGATATGACAAGGTCCAGAATAGAGCCCTTAGAATGTGTGGTTTCCGAGCAATGTTGGAGGAGATCATTGGCTGAGAGAAAGGAGGCAAGCTTGTTGGCAGCCGAGTCTTCCAAGGAGCCCCAGTGGAGATTAAAGTCACCCAGGAAGATCTGTCTGTCACTTTCAGAGAATTGGTCACTGATGAAGTCAGTCAGTTCCTCCACAAAGGAAGAGCAGTAACCAGGCGGGTGGTAGATGGCATGGAATCTAAAGGGTGAGCCGTGATGTATTTGAAGTTCTAGGGAAAGGCATTCGAATGAACGGAAGAGGGTGGTTGGAAACGCTTTAATTTGAAGGGAGTTTCTGAAGATGATAGCGACACCTCCTCCAATTTTGTCTGCCCTGTCATTTCTGAGGATAGAATAGTCAGTGGGTACCAACAGATCAAACAAAGTATGAGAGGAGTCATTAAACCAGGTCTCAGTGAGGAAGAACATGTCAAGATTTTGGTGTGTGATAGTGTCAGAGATTTCCACTTTGTGTTTGATTGCAGATCTGCAGTTGTGGAGCAGCAGTGCAGCTCTGACGCAGATGTTTTGGTGATGGGGGGTTAGGGTTGTTCAGGGAGATAGGGATAAGATTCTTGAATGAGGGAGCCCGGCAAGAGGGAGGTTGGTGAGGTCTGACAGAGGAGATGATCTGAATAGGAAACTGCGTAAAATTCTTAGGAGAGGAAGGCGGAGGGGGAGTGACGGTGGTCTTGAGGCTGGCCCGTAAATTGGTGATGTCTGCAGAGGGCAGACTGTGATTGGTTTTATTGGGGCGCGGGAGCAAGGAACTCCTCGGGAGGGTGTTAGGGACAGGGGACAACTTGGCGCTTAAACGTGAGATGGACGCTACAAGCTGGGAGATGGAATAGATGAGAGAATCAAGTTTATTTTCCAGAGAGAGGAGAGCTGAGCACGGAGTGATTGGTGGCTCGATGGATAAATGAGGGAGTGCAGAGGGTGAGGGAGGACAGGGAGGGGTGGGGGAACGAGTTGAGGGTGGTGGTGCAGAAGGTAAGGGAGGACAGGGCGGGCTGGAGGAGCAGGATATGAGAGGGAGTGCAGAGGGTGAGGGAGGACGGGGCGGGGTGGTGGAATGGGATAAGGGAGGGAGTGCAGAGGGTGAGGGAGGGGAGGGGTGGGGGAATGGGTGGGGAGTTGGGGAGCAAGGGAAGGAGGTGAGGAACGATGGTGGACAGAGGGAGTGGATGGTGAAACAGTGGTGGGAAGAGAAATATTTTTACTGGAGTTGAACAGAGGGGAAGAGAAGAGGGCATACGTCAGAGGAGGAAGTTGAGGAGTAGGGGGGACAAAAGAAGGCCGGAGGTAAGGGGAGAAGAGGGGAGACGAGACTGACCCGGGCGGGGTGGGCGGGGGACAGATGAGGTCCGAATGTGCGTGGAGCCGAAAGAAAAGGGGGCTGTAAAGGGGGGAGGGCGGGGTGTCCGAGGAGGGCCAGAGGAATGGGAGAAAGGAGAGGATGGTGCAAGATAGGTACTGTAGGCTATGCAAGGCGAATGTAGGGGGACAGGTAACAGTTGGAGTGGGGGGAATTGACTAGAGGGAAACTGAGAGAGGAGAAAGGGACTGCAAGGTCAGAGGGAGAGACGAGGAAGGAATTGTCAGGGAGGGAGACAAGGTTGGGAAGCAAGGGAAGAGGAAGGTGGGGTTGAGGATAGATGGGAGGTGGAAGAGAAGAATTTAGGGTACGGGGGATGGGGAAGAGCGGAAAGGGATGAGGCGAGAGGGGGAGGAAGGGGGAAGGTAAGGACAGTTGATCGGAAGACCAGGTTGTACGAGAGGTGAGTTAAGAGGGGGCGGAGGGAAGATTTAGTGGGATTAGGGGGCGGCGAAAATGTTGGAGAATCGAGCAGGTGCAGGGTGGGGAGGGGGTGTGGAGGCCAGAGGCCGGAAAGACAAGATAGGGGGAGGGGCATTTTGGGAAGGGGGAAGAGAGAGAGATGAGGGAGCAGTGGCTGGGGGAACCAAGGGTAGGCCTGTGCCTCCCGGGATAGCGGCCTGCTGGAGTATCGGGGGGTCTGGGGGGGAGAAAGGGAGAAAGGAGAGGAGTTCAAAGAGGAGTTGGGGGAAATCATAGGTGTGTGGGTTGGACGAAGGGAGTGGAAGAGATGGTCAAAGAGGGAGAGACAGGAGTCTGTCGCTTGAATCATGACGGTGCCATTATTGTAGAGTGTTATGGTGAGCGAGCCCTTAAAGCTCGAGGAGGGGGAAATTTTTAGCCGCTGTCCATGCGGGATAGATGAGGAGGAGGAGACGTTGAAGAAATTGAAGAAGCTGGTGGACCAGGAAGGGATGTCATGGGTGAAAAAAATTAAGTCATTTTTTAGCTTCCCTAGGTGCCCATTATGGAATTGATCAACAAAGAGGGAATCAGGGAAGTGTTCAATGGTGTTGTGCTTGAACCGTTTTGCTGCTGCTTTGGACAGATTGGGGGATAGATGACTTTGAAGCAGTTAACTCCCGACTTAATTCGAATGGAAGCCATGATAGGGAGAAGAGGGTCACTAGGGTAGCGATAGAGCAAAAAGAATAATATGAAGAGGAGGGCACATAAGCCGGAGGACGAGTGCGGATAATCCAATGAGATAGCGGTCAGGAGGCTACTAGACATGCAGGGCCAGGGACTCTGGTCTAACTCCCTAATAAAACATCATACCAGTGGGATAGAAGGCTGGCTTGCCTCCAGCAGTGGAGAGGGTGTGGGATCATACCGGGGCAAACCCTACCACCCGGGATTGGGACCTCCCATCTTGAGTGCTCATCACTCTTTCTAGCTGTGCCTCGGAGCCTGGGATGCTTTTGTAATGGCTTCTCACAGTAATATCCCCTATGCAGCTTACACTACAGCTGCGTTACTGGTGCAGGGCCGGGAGTAAGGCTGTAGGGGAGGAGGTGTGGTTCTCTGGTCATTCTTTAAGGCAGAACTAGCGTGATCCTTTAAGATGGCAGGCTTGGAATTGCCATTATAGGTCTAGGTTAGAATGACCTTTTATATTTCTTTTTCTGTGTTACCCACGGCCGCTGCCTGCCCAGACTCCAGCCAGGTCCTGAATCACCGGGATGGCCTCGCTCAGACTCACAAGCCATGTAGCCGAGGCTGGAATTATCTTGTGGGTGGCCCTGCCCAGATTCAGAGAGGGTTGGTCAGGGGCCAATTCTGTCCCTCCTGGTCACGCTGTCCAGGTGGCAGAGGAGCCCCTGTGTTCATCCTTGGCTAGGGAAACCACCTATACTTCATGTAACAACTGCCTACAAAGGGCTTTCCCTCAGGTCCAGTCAATTCACTGGTAGTTGGGGCAGCAGTTCACGGGACACCACGGGGCATACGCAGTCCCATCGACCAGGATTAGGCGGGATGGACACCTGCGACAACAGGGTTCTCAAATTTATGGCCTCAGGAAATGTTCCTCGGATGAAGGCTGCCATGTTTGTTGTGATTCTGGCCTGTTATATTAGCGACGATGAGAAGTCCACCTGGTTGGCACAGCAAACACTCCAACCTGTGACCCTGCGCAAATCACTTATCTCCTTGTGCCAACTAAAAGGTATGTGTCCTTGAATAATTGCTACTGGTGGTCACAAGTGCTCCAATACCCTTGGCTATTGGTATGTGCTAGGAAAAAGAAAAAAAAATTGGTTTCAGCTTTTGGGGATACAAAGGGCACCCGATCTTGCCTGGGCTCACCAGTACTGCCTAATCCTCCTCGCTGTTTGGTAATGCACAGCCTTCTTCGGACCTGCGGGTGGCTTTGACATAATCCCACGGCATCTTTAAGCATCATTATACTATTGGAAGCTGTTGCTTATTAATTCTGGGATCCTTGACATGCTAGAGGGAGTGAGAATTCTATTATCCCAGCCCGATGGAGTAGGGAAGAATCATTATTTGGTCAATAATGCAGTACTTAAAAGGTCCGAATACTGCGGGGGTCACGTGTACAATTTTACCCCTTTTATCCGGGATAAAGCCCTCTCCCTCCATCGATATCACAGGGGCTCAAGATCAAATGCCTAGTCTGGGCACAGGTCCTGTTACATGTTGCATCAATTATTGGGGGCATGCCTCCTGTACCTAACTGTGCCAGGCTGTTTAGACTGACTGTGTATATTTATATGATACTCTGCTCAAGCTGAGCTACGTCAATTTCATACCATACTTAGGCACTTTGCCTCCCAAAGTGTCACATATATGTTAATGTCACACAGGGGCACACTCCAGCTCGGAAAGGTCTCACAAGAGTTGCCCTATAACTTGGTCTTCCTGAGTTTCCCATTGCGCAAATGGGTGTAATTACTGATATTGTTATGTTTCCCTCATTTTCATGGTTTGTTTTGGCTCGAAAGAAAGTGTCACTCATAGTCTTTGAAATGTCACTCATAGTTGCACTGAAATCCTGCTAAGGTCACACATAGCAATCTGAAACCTTGACAGCTATAGATGGGGCGGATAGCTCCGGGTTGGGCGCGGCCGGTGTCGGGTGCCCGGGGCCTGACGGACAATCACGCCACCAGGTGGCTGCTGGGCGCCGGGGTTAGTATTTGACAATGGCCTGCTGGATGTTGGGCCCCAGCCAGAAAATTCCACAATTTTGAGGAGCACAATACAGTTCTATCACAAAGAGTCCAAAAGGAATCCCATATAATTCACAATGCTAGTATCTGATGCACAACAAAGAGGGGTATGGGGCAATAATGGCTGCACTTAACCCTTATGTGAGGTGAAGGGTAAATCAAGTTGACTGGGTGCCAAGGACCTGAGACTCAATACCCTTAAATCCCCTAGGATACAAGATCCCACCAATCATTAAAACATCAAAATGATCCAGCACTCCTAAACAAATTCGGATTAAAGCAATTAGTAAAAGGTAAATTCAAAGAATGATTCAGCAGGTCTGGTCTTGTTCCAGTTCTTTATTCAGATTCTTCTTTAAAAGCGAAAAAGGTAGCTCTACGCGTTTCGTCCATCAAGGACTTCTTCAGGCGAGACAGTAAGACGTTTGTTCCTCTAAGTTTCATGGAGGATATTTTCTTTTATTTGAAAACTCGGTTTGTGGATAGAATGAATTAAATCCTTAGGTATTTTCCAATGGTGTGTGCATCATCCAATATGATCCATTCAAACATTATCAAGGGCCATTATTATCAACAATGTGTGTATGATAATCCCATTGCTATTTGTAATCCGGCTTTCGAACTGCTCCGTGAACGCGATCGGGTCCTGTTACATGTTGCATCAATTATTGGGGGCATGCCTCCTGTACCTAACTGTGCCAGGCTGTTTAGACTGACTGTGTATATTTATATGATACTCTGCTCAAGCTGAGCTACGTCAATTTCATACCATACTTAGGCACTTTGCCTCCCAAAGTGTCACATATATGTTAATGTCACACAGGGGCACACTCCAGCTCGGAAAGGTCTCACAAGAGTTGCCCTATAACTTGGTCTTCCTGAGTTTCCCATTGCGCAAATGGGTGTAATTACTGATATTGTTATGTTTCCCTCATTTTCATGGTTTGTTTTGGCTCGAAAGAAAGTGTCACTCATAGTCTTTGAAATGTCACTCATAGTTGCACTGAAATCCTGCTAAGGTCACACATAGCAATCTGAAACCTTGACAGCTATAGATGGGGGCGGATAGCTCGGGTTGGGCGCGGCCGGTGTCGGGTGCCCGGGGCCTGACGGACAATCACGCCACCAGGTGGCTGCTGGGCGCCGGGGTTAGTATTTGACAATGGCCTGCTGGATGTTGGGCCCCAGCCAGAAAATTCCACAATTTTGAGGAGCACAATACAGTTCTATCACAAAGAGTCCAAAAGGAATCCCATATAATTCACAATGCTAGTATCTCACTTTTGTTTGAACAAATGACAGCAAATACCTCACTTTTACTTAGACAAATGACAGCAAGAAGACTTGTACTAGTTCTATAACACACAAGTTGAATTCACATCTGAATTGTTTTTCATCATCTTTATTCTTGAATTTCTCAAATCTTATGATAAGACAAAAAGACAATTGCACGATGGGAACAGCCTACGCGTTTCGTCCCTATTCGCATGGGACTTCTTCAGGGCTGTTTAAACATAAAAACATACAAACAGACAATACATTAGAAAAACAATCAGACATCAGGACAAATAGCATAACAACAATTTTTTGACTGAATGGAGTTATTATGTAATTATCGCCTGTGTAAAAAACACACATTTAAAAAACACAGATAACTTTTCACAAATATTACATAAAACACAAATGTTAACTTAAACACCCTAGTGTTCAGCAAGGAGAAGACATTTCTAAAACATTTACAAACACTATATATTATATTGTTCTGTTTAAAAATACCATTTACATATACACACACCAATTTTTACACTCTTCAAGCCATCTACATAAATGAAGACAAAGTAATCTTCTACCTTCAGTCTCACTGATGGTTATAAACCTCCTTTCAGTTTTCCTCTCGCGTTTCTCATTTCCCTTAATTCAGACATATCCTTTAATTTAACCTAATTCACCCTTGCTGTCAACTGATTCACTACTTATTGTAGTACCTCTTGATCTGACCTTAACCTTATTTAGCGATTCGTTTAATTAATCTTAAACAGGAACAATGAAGTTGTATTATTATGCCTCGTCTAATCATAGGTAGTGCCAACTTCTAATCTTATTTTTCCAATTTTATCCCAGTAGCATTCGATCAACAGCTGTATTATTATGCCTAGTCTAATCATAAGCAGTGCCAACTTCTACTCATAATTTACAAAATTTAACCTAGTAGCATTCGATCAACAGCTCTTTACATTCTGGTATCTAATTCCCCCAGAGTAAAATCTGTATCAGCTTACCACCACTCCAATTTGTGGGAAGTCTTGTCTTTAACCAACTGTAGAATGCCAAGAATCTCTAGTGTACTATTAAAACCTAAATGGTGAAAATGCAAAGAAAAAAGGAAACATTCTAAGTTCCAAGCCAAGTGAAAACACATGATCAGCCTGATTTCGAACACGCACACAAAACAACACCTACAATTCACCAACTCTTACCTCCAGTGTCTCTTCTGTAGATCCAATGGTTAATAAACCCTTCTACAGCACAATCAAATATGGAACCGATATCCCGTTTCTTTATATGCTAACAACAAAAGACACACAACCATTAGTCTTCTATCCCTCGTAACTTGTGTATTCCAAGTACTACTGCAAAAGAGAGACCGGACACAGAAACAAATTCTCACCTCTCCTTGTGATCCTGTGTTCAATAATCCAAAGAGAAAAGGATATGCAAATGTTCACTCGAGGAACATCTTCTTAGCAGGCATCAACTTCTATCCGCCCCTTCTGCACTTATCCTTGACCACACAGGCGTGTAATGCCCCCTAGATTGAAGAAATTATCAATAGCTTTAGACATCCCCCCCTGGGGTCCACTAAATCTTTATATCGACATCAGAAACCAAAAATTGTCCCGAATGGAATCCTTCGTGACTCCATATAAGCACTCTCCACTGTAAATCGACCCAAAACCTGGCCCGCTCTTCGTGTTTTAAGCAAAAATGCGCACAAGTGCCGATTTCAAAACAGCCCACACTGTATCCTGCTTTTCCATAATATCCCTTGTACTACGCGGGGATGATATTAACACCCACCATTAAAACTAGATAAACTCTATATACTTACATATCAAAAACACACGTCAACTCTTTGTAACCTGTACGCCCCCAATCAGGCGCAAGATTCTTACCTCCGGGAGACGTTGCAGGACCGAGTATTGTGCACAGATCCCTCTCTTATTGTAGGGGGCGATTTTAATCTGGTATGGGACGCCAACGACGATCGCAGCGCTTGTTCTTTTCATGGTGCCGGGGCTATGTCCTCCGCTCTCAAGAAGCAATTGACTGAGCTTGGCCTAATAGATGTTTGGCGCTATCACTCCCCCGACTTGCGAGACTACTCGTACTATTCTCCCGTACACCGCTCTTACTCGCGCATCGACTATCTCTTCGTCTCCCACTCTCTAATAGGGGAAACAATTTCGGCCTCCATGTCGGACATATCAATTTCTGACCACGCGCACCTGGAGCTTCTCCTCAGGGATCCGTCTTCCCATTCTGGCCGCCCACCGCGTTGGCGGCTCCCCGCTCACCTTCTTCGCGATCCGGTTGATGTTGCGGACCTTAAGGCTGCCATTCTTTCCTATTTCGAGACGAATGATTTGCCGGAAACTCCTTTTCCAGTGGTCTGGGATGCCTTCAAGGCCACTATCCGTGGTCATATCACGTCCATAGCGTGTGCCCGGGCTCGGGAGTCGCGCTTGTTTGAATCTACCCTCTCTCATGACATAAAGGCGCTTGAGCGACTTGATCAGGCGCAGCCACAGGCTGCCCACAAGCGGCGACTGGCCGTACTGCGAGGTCAGCTCTGTGCGCACCGCACCAATCAGGCTGAGCGGGCACTTCTGGCTCTTAAACAGCGCTATTACGAGGGAGGAGATAAGGTGGGTACGGTCTTAGCCCGGCGTCTGCGGGCACGAACGGCCAAAGCTCATATAGCCAACGTTAAACGCCCGGATGGCACTCGAGCCACTACTGAGAAGGCTAAGCTTGCAGCATTCCATACATATTACTCTTCTCTGTACGCCGAGGAGGCGCCCCCTCCGGAGCAGATTCGGGCCGTTCTAGATAATTGCACCTGGACTCCGATCACTCAATACAATGCGCAGTTGCTGGAGGACCCTCTCTCTCAGAGCGAACTTGCGGGTGCTCTGAAAGACCTCCCTCTTGGGAAATCGCCGGGCCCGGACGGACTGCCGCTTTCCTTCTACCGGGTTTCCTTCCAGCAACTTCAGCATCATCTTCTTCGACTTTTCAATTCCTTCACGGATGCGTTAGGTCCTTCTTCCTCCATGCGACTGGCCGAAATAGCTTTACTCCAAAAACCAGGCAAGGACCCTGCGTTGTGCTCTTCTTTTCGCCCTATCGCGCTTCTTAACACGGACCTTAAACTCTATACAAAATTTTTAGCTAAACGCCTGGATCCCCATCTTCCGGGCCTGATCGATCCCGATCAGGTCGGTTTTATTCGGCAGCGACAGGGGGCAGATAATGTGCGGCGGGTTGCCCATCTTGTTGGGAAAGCCCAGCATTGGAATATACCCGCATGTTTGCTGTCTCTCGACGCGGAGAAGGCGTTAGACCGCGTGGACTGGACCTTTCTCCGTGCGGTTCTCCGCAATATTGGGCTCGGCCCCTTGATAGTTTCTCGTATCATGGCTCCTTATCTCTCCCCTACGACTCAGGTTCGGGTTAATGGCCACCTCACCAATTCCATTTCCATACACAGAGGCACGCGACAGGGCTGTCCTCTCTCTCCCATCCTGTTTGCTCTTGTGGTGGAACCTCTCGCCATTATGATTCGCCAGGCGCCTGATATCCACGGCATCCCTCTTGGAGGCCAACAGCACAAGGTAGCCTTGTTTGCGGATGATCTTCCTCTCACATTATCGCAACCACGCACGTCTCTCCCCGCCCTCTACCTTCTACTGCGTCAATTTGAACAGGCGTCGGGGCTTAAGATCAACCATGACAAATCCTGGGCTCTGAATCTCACTATCCCAGTAGAGGAGCTCTCAATGCTTCAGGCACTGGTTCCCTATAAGTGGGCTCAACACTCCATCCGATATCTTGGCCTCAATCTGACCCCCACCCTTGCCACCTGGTCGCAAGCAAACTGGCAAGAATGTAGACGGTCCGTGCTAGAGGACCTGCGAAACTGGAAATATCTCACTCTCTCCTGGTTGGGTCGTCTTCATGCCCTTAAAATGTCCATTCTCCCAAAAATCCTATATGTCTTCCAATCACTTCCCACCCCTATCCCGCACCACCAGATCCAAAGCCTGCAGCACAAATTCACCAGGTCTGTCTGGGGGGGACGCCGCCCGCGATTTTCCAGCAAAATCCTTATGCTACCTCAGGACAGGGGGGGCCTGGCCTGTCCTAACTTGTTGGATTACTACTGGGCGGCACACCTCCGCTTCATCTCTGAATGGATGGCTTGGGAGAGTGAGAAGGTGTGGTTCCATATGGATAGGGCGGTGACTGGGCGCTCCTTCTGGGATCTGCCCTGGCACTCTCGGGTCTCTCGCTCATTAAGCGCGTACATAGCCGTTCCTACCAAGACAGTTCTCCACATCTGGGATAAGGTGGCTGTTTCTAAAGGCCTCACCACCTTTCCCTCTCCTCACACTCCTATCGCTGGTAATTCCCTCTTTCCACCTGCTTTACACCCTACCGCTTTTACTGAATGGTTGGACGGCGGGTGCAGAACGATACAGGACCTTTTCGTGGGTGCCACCTTCAAGACTTTTGACCAATGTAGGCAGGAGTTCCACCTCCCGACGGGGCTCGAATACAGTATTTGCAACTTCGACACTGGATATATGCTGAATCTCTGGCGCCGGCGGCCACGCGTGCCCTCACCCCCTTCGAGCGGCTGGTCCGTTCGTTCGATAACTCTAGGGGCCTTATTTCACGTACTTATCACATCCTCCAACATTCACCGCGGTTAACCCCTCACCCCTACCAGTCTCGTTGGCAGTCTGATTTGGTCACGGACATCACACCTGCACAGTGGGAGCGCTTGTGGCGCGACATCCCGAAGGTATATCACTGTATTTCGCAGCGAGAAACTGCCTACAAGGTAATGACCCAGTGGTACTACACCCCCCAAAGACTACATAAAATGTTCCCTACGGCCTCTCCTCTTTGTTGGCGATGCTCGACCTCGCCTGGAGATTTCCTTCACATCTGGTGGTCTTGCCCACTTCTGGCCACCTACTGGAAAGAGATACTTAGCCACATCAAATTGGTTCTTGGCTTCCCCCTGCCTGAAACTCCAGCTACAATACTCCTAGGCATCAAGCCTGCTAATTTGCGGGCGCTGACTCGTAGTGACTGGCATATTTGTCTCCATATGCTGGGTGCGGCGAAACAACTTATAGCGCTATACTGGAAGAAAGCAGAGACCCCCCCGGTTACTATTTGGTTCACTCGCCTATGGCACACCATGGCCATGGAACTTCTCACTGCGCGCTTGCAGAATCGAGACACCCAGTTCAGCAAAATCTGGCAACCACTGATTGACCACTTCTGTAGGATAGAACATGCCCGTTTCCAGCCCCCGAAACTTCGGGCTCTACGCCTCTTTGAAGATGCACTACTTCCCTTTGCTTTCACCGTGCCCCCTTGATTCTAACGCCACCACGTTACTACTTGACCACCAGGCCACCATCTCGGCGAGGACTACCTCCCGCACTTCACTTTTCTTTTCCTTCCTCTTTTTCCTCTTTTTTCCCTTTTTTCCTTTTCTCTTTCTCTCTTCTTGCTTTTTTCCCTCTTTCTTGCTAGCCCTTCCTGTCTCTCTCTATCTTCTCTACCTGTCTCGTGTTTATGTTTGAGTTCGTTCACTTATTATGGTTCTACCCATTTGGAGATGCCTTTCAGCATACGCCTGACTCTTCTGCTTCTTACATTTTGCGGCCGGCCCTGCATGGGTTGTAGGCGACTTGCTGTGTAACCTCATGTGGATGCATAACTCTCCTACTGCCACACCCTTGCCTCATCTTTACTTGCCCTATTCTGCGGCCGGCCCATCAATGGGTTGTAGGCGACATGCTGTGTATCTGTGGTTTATTCTCCTCTTCCTTAATAAAATAGATTTATATCAATAATCAAAAAACAAAAACAAAAAAAAACAAAAAACACACGTCTGAGGTGTCCAATTTCGTTCACATAGCCGTAACCCAAATGTAAGAAACGGCTCGAGTGTCAAGCCAAATGAACGCACCCTCTACCAGCGTTCCACATACTCTCCTTTCCCAAATCAACACAAAACACAAAGTCGCGTGCACACCCCGCCCTTAGCAAAAAGATGTGCCCGTCACACGGCCAGTGCTGCATACAACAAACACCCGAGTTGAAAGGTCGTGGCTCCAATTCCATAGCCTCCCGCTTTTCACCGTCTTACCTGCTTCTCGTAGGAGTCTATTATCACCAGTGTCCAGAGCAAGCGGAAGCCATCATATCACGTCCTTTAAAAATACCACCTTTCCTCGTGATTGGTGCGACGTCAATCTATTCATTCAATGACGGACTATGCTACAAGGAAGGTGCGTCGGCCATTTTTAAATGTGTCTTTCAGACCACATCATACAGACTATTTCTAAAAAGCCCCTTCATTCTTCAACTTTTCAAAAAACCATAGCTACAATGTTTCTGTTACAGTTGCCCTCATGTAGCGTATTAGATGCTACAAAATGCGGTTAATTAAAAACGAGAAAACGAGCTACAACAGTGAGCTCGAAACGTATGCCATTATTTAATGGGTTGTTTTTAGAGACACCTCGTACACATAAATTCTAAATTCCTTAATAGTTGCATATTTCTGAGCTGTGTCCGCAGTATATTTTTCTTAGAAAAAACGCTTCATTTCAGAGTTGCGGCCGGGGCTCCGAAGGCCCGCGTGCTTGCTTCTGCCCCTCAGCAGCCTGCGGCGCACCCGGCAGCCATTTAAGGCCATGGGGCCTCTGTGTTCCCCGCCGGACACGCTGTCGCTCGGGTGACGTCTGGTGATACGGGCCAGCCTTTGTGGTGCGGCGGTTGATGTTTTGGTGAGTTGGGCTCGTTAGGGCAGAGAGGTTCATCTCTTCCCCTGTTGCGGGTCACATCGGGGCTGCATGGCCGCTCAGGGCGGCAACAATTGTTTGTTTATAAGGCGTGCCACTGGGAGTTCGAGGTCGTGGGGCAGGCGGCCTTGGTCTCCTGGGGTTCGGTGTCGGCAGCTTGAAAAGGGGGGGTGCATTCGTGGTCCCAGGGAGGCGAACGGGTCCCAGGGTCATATGGTGTTTGGACAGTGCCTTTTGAATTCAGCGCATGGCTTCCCTTCCCCCTCCCGCTACCCCCCCCAGACCCAACTGACTGTTTTCAGCAGTATGTAAAAGGTAATGGTGATTGTCTCACGCCGATAACGTGCCACAGTTTATGGGGCCACTGGACAGAGAAGGGTGGCAGCGAGCCCCAAGTTATACTTGATTAGGCACTGAATATTGTGTCCGAATTGTTGTTAAACTTCCAAAAGGCCGCGATAGGCTTTAGGTTCTGCCTAGAAGAGATCGGAGGTTTGTCTAGGGGAAGCGTTGACCAGGACATTCACAGGGCAGATCACAGCAAGTCCCCAGTCGCACCCTGGCACTGGTATCAAAGCAGCTACCCCAATTATTATTACGATATAGAAAGCCATATTATCATTGCGCCATATGGGTCAACTTAAAAAGCCATCAGCTTCAGCTTCCTAAGGAATGCTTCTATATATGCTTTCATAACTTAAGTGGCTCAGAGTGCCCTGACGGGCGCAGTCTGTACGTCTTATTTATTCAGACCTAGGGAGAGTAACTGGGCTGAACGTGTTTTAATCACTAGCTGGTTCAGTGAGTAGGGTTGATTGGCCCAGTTCTGTCATGCCCTTGACTATTATTCTGGAAATTGGGTCTTGGCCAGCTGGTTTAAGCGGGTTGGGGCGAGTTGCCTAACAGCAAATATGTAGCATTGAAAGTTTGGATGGCTGGGGGAGTGAGAGATGCTTGGTCTGCGCGCAGGGGTAGGCGATTTCTTCGTGGGCTTAGCTTTGCATGCTACCCTGAACCTGGTTTAACAAACTAGGGCTATGCAGTGGAATTTGTGGCAGGCATGCGTCAAGAGATGGGTCTTCCGATACCACACAAGATGATGGACGGAATGCTGCACATTGGCAAACATTCACCCCCAGTCACAGATCTGGGTTTAATCCATCGTTATTTTGCTTCACCACGCCACCCCAGTTCAGACATAGCCATATGCAAATCAGTCTTGACCCTGTGCCTCATGGGAACAGTCCAGACCGAACTGCCAAGCCATGTCTTCCCTGGACCGGAATCAAGCATCCTAGGACCGGTTTCAGGCTATCAGCCTTCATCAGCCAGGATAGCTTGACTCCAGTGGCGTAGTGAGCACGGGACCCACGTCTGGGCATACCCTTCCCACATAGGGCAAAATGCAAAACACACAAGATGATGGACGGAATGCTGCACATTGGCAAACATTCACCCCCAGTCACAGATCTGGGTTTAATCCATCGTTATTTTGCTTCACCACGCCACCCCAGTTCAGACATAGCCATATGCAAATCAGTCTTGACCCTGTGCCTCATGGGAACAGTCCAGACCGAACTGCCAAGCCATGTCTTCCCTGGACCGGAATCAAGCATCCTAGGACCGGTTTCAGGCTATCAGCCTTCATCAGCCAGGATAGCTTGACTCCAGTGGCGTAGTGAGCACGGGACCCACGTCTGGGCATACCCTTCCCACATAGGGCAAAATGCAAAACACACAAGATGATGGACGGAATGCTGCACATTGGCAAACATTCACCCCCAGTCACAGATCTGGGTTTAATCCATCGTTATTTTGCTTCACCACGCCACCCCAGTTCAGACATAGCCATATGCAAATCAGTCTTGACCCTGTGCCTCATGGGAACAGTCCAGACCGAACTGCCAAGCCATGTCTTCCCTGGACCGGAATCAAGCATCCTAGGACCGGTTTCAGGCTATCAGCCTTCATCAGCCAGGATAGCTTGACTCCAGTGGCGTAGTGAGCACGGGACCCACGTCTGGGCATACCCTTCCCACATAGGGCAAAATGCAAAACACACAAGATGATGGACGGAATGCTGCACATTGGCAAACATTCACCCCCAGTCACAGATCTGGGTTTAATCCATCGTTATTTTGCTTCACCACGCCACCCCAGTTCAGACATAGCCATATGCAAATCAGTCTTGACCCTGTGCCTCATGGGAACAGTCCAGACCGAACTGCCAAGCCATGTCTTCCCTGGACCGGAATCAAGCATCCTAGGACCGGTTTCAGGCTATCAGCCTTCATCAGCCAGGATAGCTTGACTCCAGTGGCGTAGTGAGCACGGGACCCACGTCTGGGCATACCCTTCCCACATAGGGCAAAATGCAAAACACACAAGATGATGGACGGAATGCTGCACATTGGCAAACATTCACCCCCAGTCACAGATCTGGGTTTAATCCATCGTTATTTTGCTTCACCACGCCACCCCAGTTCAGACATAGCCATATGCAAATCAGTCTTGACCCTGTGCCTCATGGGAACAGTCCAGACCGAACTGCCAAGCCATGTCTTCCCTGGACCGGAATCAAGCATCCTAGGACCGGTTTCAGGCTATCAGCCTTCATCAGCCAGGATAGCTTGACTCCAGTGGCGTAGTGAGCACGGGACCCACGTCTGGGCATACCCTTCCCACATAGGGCAAAATGCAAAACACACAAGATGATGGACGGAATGCTGCACATTGGCAAACATTCACCCCCAGTCACAGATCTGGGTTTAATCCATCGTTATTTTGCTTCACCACGCCACCCCAGTTCAGACATAGCCATATGCAAATCAGTCTTGACCCTGTGCCTCATGGGAACAGTCCAGACCGAACTGCCAAGCCATGTCTTCCCTGGACCGGAATCAAGCATCCTAGGACCGGTTTCAGGCTATCAGCCTTCATCAGCCAGGATAGCTTGACTCCAGTGGCGTAGTGAGCACGGGACCCACGTCTGGGCATACCCTTCCCACATAGGGCAAAATGCAAAACACACAAGATGATGGACGGAATGCTGCACATTGGCAAACATTCACCCCCAGTCACAGATCTGGGTTTAATCCATCGTTATTTTGCTTCACCACGCCACCCCAGTTCAGACATAGCCATATGCAAATCAGTCTTGACCCTGTGCCTCATGGGAACAGTCCAGACCGAACTGCCAAGCCATGTCTTCCCTGGACCGGAATCAAGCATCCTAGGACCGGTTTCAGGCTATCAGCCTTCATCAGCCAGGATAGCTTGACTCCAGTGGCATCCATAACCTGGTTTAGTATCCAGGCCAAGGAGTGGATGCGTGACACTCTGGTGCTGGAGATGGTTAGTCTGTTGGCATGCCTTTATAGATGTTGGTTGCTAGCTTGGTCATGTCCAAGCAAGGGTTCAAGTCCCAGAAGGTTGGGCAAGGGCACCTTTCATTTATCACCAGACTGCAGCACATTCACCCTAATTCCATGCAGCAGGCGTGGGATACAATTTCACATGTCTGTGGAGCTGCAGCGGGCTGTTCTTTTAGGGGGCTTCATAACAGGGTGTATCACGTTGGCCTAGAATACAAGCCCCTATGGGCTTAGCAGTGGCACTTGGGTCCTCCATTTTCTACTCTTCCTGGTCCCGGTGAAGGTGCCACATGGCTGCATGCTTTACATCAGGAGGTTTCTTAGGCTAATGCCACAAGTTTATGCTTCAATTGGCTAGAATCAGAGATCAGAAGGGCCATTTTCTGCAGTATTTGTCCGACACAATCAGTTAAAATAATAAGTCTGGCTCTTCAAAGGCAGGTAGTAGTCCCGCCTCCCACCCCAAGATCACACAGACTCTGGAGAATGGAATAAAATTTCTTTCAACAAATGTAATGCATTTAATCGCAGCTTCAGATAGCTGATATCATTGAGAGTGTCAGAGGCTGAGGGGTTGTACCTGCAAGCAGTATGTTCCTAGTTCAGGAGCACGGGGAAGCAGATTTTGGGGCAGGTTAGCATACCTCAAAGGTGAATTGGTGGGTTTAATGTATGCAAATCTCTGGTCTTTTGGCGGTGTAGAGCCACACTGTTGTCTTCGGCCGCCCCACCTATGGGACATTTGGGGGTATGTCCATGGAAAATGTTGCGCTTATTATGGTACTCATGACCAAAGCGGTTGAGATATAAGGGGAAGAGATATAAGGCCTGAATATACATATGTTGTGGCAAATTTGTTAATCTACGGGTACATCAGTGTGTGAACCTCGTGTTTAGAAAGCCCAGAGGGAGCATGGGGCAATTTCAGGGTAGTGGGTCAGCAGCACTCTACCAGTCCGAACTCCAGCACTGGCATTAATTTGTCTCATTTCCAGTAATAAGAGACTGAGTTTTACAATTTAGTTTCAACACATGGGTCAGCAATCTCAGGATGCGTTGCAGTTACCTGATGCCCAAGCTTGGTTACCTTAGGAAGCCACATGGCATCATCCTTCTAAGTAGAAACCTCTGATAGCTCCAATATGTGATTTTAATTGCAGTGCTCCGTGGACGTGAACTGAAGTTAATACCTTCTTTTCTAGTTCGGGCAAAAGGGCTGCAGAGTTTGAGGGTAAAAGTGGAGCCGAACATGCTTGCTGGTGTGTCAATTCTGTTACATCCTAAGGGGTACTAGGAGGTGTGTGAAAATGGTGCTTAGGGAACCCTGACAGCATGGGTGGATGTGGGAGTAGGTCCACAGCACTCCACCAGTTCGCCCCATCAGTGTTATTATATTTACCCAATTTGACCAAGAGGATGTACAACATATTTTGCGGACCAGTGCGCCCCGGGAGGGGGTCGTGTTTGACCCCCAGGGTCGCAGGCCGGCCCAGCTGGACCACACAGCTAATATAACTACCACCTAGTTGGGTAACAGACACCTTCATCCAGAGCCAAGATACCTTTCGGGTGATGGGCGCTCAAATACACGTTAGGGTTGGCACGGCCAGGGTCCACCTCAATTCTTGCTAGTTTGCCACCTAGCTCCTCCGATTGGCTACCTTCCCCCTGCTGGGAAATGACAGGGAACGCACACCGCTTTAGCATCTACCAGTCTCGGTGCTGAGATAGCAAGGCAAGCTCTGAAGCGCTGGTAGAACACTTTATTGTGTAATTGTCCACTTATTAGTTTTGTACGAAAACGTATCTCGTCCAACGTCTCAAAGAGTCGTGGGGACAGCATTGTCAGGAAGGTTTTATGGTACTCGAAATATCTGCAGGAAGTCTATAACAGCCTCCAGGCCATCCATGTGTGGTTAGATATCTCTCCAGTGAATGGTGCTTGCCATGAGTGCCGTGGAGATGTGGATTAAGAGCAGTTCAGGGTTCCCTTTGGGTTTTAGTCATAGGACCACTGCACATGAGGATGGAGGGTGATCTCATTGGGCAGTGGATGGTGTTGGCAACGCTAGACTGCCAGCTTGCGGAGAAATTGTATCTTATCACCAAGTAGATGTGTGCTGGGAGGCAAAACAGTGAATAGGCAGGCGAGCATACCCCATGGGTGTATCTGTGGGATTAAGTTATGTGCATCTCTGGTCTTATGGCTGTGCAGAGCCATTCTCATTTGGCACACTGCCTGTGGCTTGTGTTCTTAGGCCGGTTTGTTTTTCTTCTCTAGGGGAAGGGATAGGTTAAGTACCTAACTGCTTACAACGTGGCACATTCAGGTGGGCGCAAACCGGGATATTTCCCCATTAATGTCGCAACTGCTCACTTTGCCAGCAGTTAGCAGCCTGGGAAGTCTGGGGGTTAACACCACAGATGAAACTGAACCGGGAAAGATTCCTGTAAGTAAGGAGGGATACATGGCAAGTACATGAGGACACACTTGCTTATGTCACCTATTTCTAAGTTAATTGGATAGTTGAGCCTTTACACATCATAATGGGATCGTCACCTACGGGGTACAGGCGATTGGGTTAGTCTTGCCAGGACATTGACACACACTTCTTTTCGACTGAAGCCTCTAAAAAAGGAAAATAAACGCTGGAAACTCGGAAGGGGGGTACGTCTGGCTCAGAACCCATCTTCACCAAGCAGCAGTGCGTCAAGTGTTGCCTGGTGTCTTTCAGTGACAGGCAAGTGCATTATGGGAACTGCATTAAGTAGCGAGGTTACGTGCAGTGAGGCATAGGTGTCCCAGCGGACCCACAAAAGGGGGCTGCGGCAAAAACATGAAATTGGGAATCGTAGATTCCAACAGTATCATTGTTTAATAATACGCAAGACTCGCTGGCCATGCAGGGTTAAATGTCCAGCTTGAATTACTAGGTGACTAGAAGGTAAGCCGAATTCGGCTTTGATTTTGTGGAGGGCAATCCATTCCGGGGATAACAAAGTGAACCAGGTCTATAGCTGGATTGAGCACCAAGGGTCACCGCTGGTTAGCAGGTATGTGTGTATCGGTGATCGTGCTTTAGTTAAGCAAGCCTGGTGGGCGGCGTAAGTTGTCACTCCACTAAAGGGTGCTGTGACTGCATTAGTGGGCGCAATACGTACATTCCCTCAAACCAGATTTGACACCATTGTGGTGTTCGCCATGGTTTAGCATTCTAAAAGGTCTGTGCAAATGGCTGGCCAAATTCAGCAAAGTAAGTGTACTGTGCTCCGAGGGCATGTTACGGGTTGCTTCAGTTAAGCATAAAATTGCCCGCCCGATAGCATTAGTAGATATGCTGGTTGTGGAAGCTGTCATCTAACAAGTGTGCTGCTGTCCCATACATTGGGGAAACAGGTGTTAAGGCACGTAAAGCGCTATAAGGATTGTAATTACAGGTTCCAGGAGGCTGGAGCCTACATTAGCTTGAAGGGTAATAAAGCTGTGGTTAAGAGCAGAGCTCCCTCCTGGGAGGCCATAACATTCCTACGGAAAGGAAAATAAAGCCAGGATCAAGCCCACCAAGCGGGAGGGCATGGTTCAAACCAAATTAAAGTTAAAACAAGAACGGCTGGTTAATAGGGCGTGGCCTCTTCGTGGAACACCACGTGGCAGTGATAGGGACGGGGCACACCTAACAGAAGTAGATAAGGAAATGGTATACCAGAAGGGCTAATAACAGGTTGCAGGTGGTTTAGGAGAATGCCAGGGTGGGGAGCCCAGGATATGACGGTGGCCACATCCGGAGCTTTGGAGGAGTTACAGGGCGATCCAGAGGTGGAAGGGTACAGAAGGGTGCCTCTTCTGGAGCACAATAGGGGTGCCTGTGCCAAACCCCAGAGTCTTTACGGCAGGACCCTGGAGAAAGAATCGTTGGCGCCCGCTAGTCCTTCGGGCAGTTGGAAGCCTGAGCAACCGGGGGCTTGCCTTGCAACGCTCCGCCCTAAAAAGGGCGTGAGTAAAGTGGTGGACCAGTGGTTCACGGTATTCAAGGGGGGAATCCCCTCATAACTGGTAGCACCGATTGGATTGGCCACGGTGCAATTTGGCTCTTTAGGCGGGCAAGGCAGCGTAGGTCAGTCACCGCTGCCTGCCCTTGGATCGCCTGTAAGTTAACCCACCATGTTGCATACTTTGTATGGAATAAACCTGCAGCAATCTTTTCCCAACAAAGAATTGTGTTGTGTATTTATTTATTACATTGTGCATGCTAATTTTGCAAAGGGTGGGGAGTGTTGCCTATATGGGCACTACGGTAAGGTTTCACTTTCTCCTTAAGGTAAAACCCTTCTTGGAGACAACCGTCATTCCGGACGTTAGTGATTTTCATTCGAACGGCGGCGGCGTTTGGAGGCCGGCATTGTGCAAACTGAAGCGAAGTGTCTGTGAAGGCTGCTGACATCAACAAAGTCTTGAAGGAGCAAGTAGCAGCACGCTACATGTGCGGGGTCACGCAGCGTGACCTTGCATGATGGCCATTTTAGAAATTGCATTCACAGCTTCCTGTTGCTAAGCAACAGGTCCCGTGGTGATCAGAGCACGAAAAGCTCATGAACGATCGCTTTTCTTTTGCGTAGAAGCTATACTTTGCAGCACAAATGGACATTCATGAATATTGAACTAGGACAACAGGAAACAGGTGAAGAGTTATTGGGGTGACTCCTAGTACTTATATTATTGCTTGTTAACAGTACTTCGCCTGCAGTTTGTTTTTTTGTGTGCACCTCTTAAACAAGTAATAGTGGCACAAGCAAGTAGCACTGCACACCATGGCTCAGCAGAAATTTACTATTAGTCCTCCACATGCGTTCTGAGCAGCTGGATCAGAGACTGCTATGAAGTGGGTGAGTGGAAGGACTATTTTGTAAATTATAATTAAGGCTCCCTGTTTTCCGTTTTTACGGATTTTTACAGATAAATACAGACAGAAAACAATGTGTTTTCTGTCTGCATTTATTTTTAAATGTGGATAAATACAGAAAATTGTGCTTCTTTTAAGTGACTCTCCGCACTATCGTTAATGAATTGTAGCCCAACAGCTGAGCAGATGGACAGCATGAGAAATGAAAAAGCAGGATAAAATTTCTTTAAATAATGGCATATGTCGGCCAAGAGGTCCGACATGGCGGAGCTCCGTAGGCTCGATCGTCATCCTGTAAAATATCCTGGTCACAGGCGCTCAATTAACCTTCTCCAACCCACCCACAGCCCACCGGATCTATAGAGGAGCAGCCGGGAGCCCGCGCCGGGAGGATTGTTGCCGACGATCCGGAGATTGGCCCCCTGCCGTTGTCCGCGGCTGTACGGCTGTCGCTCGGGGGTTGCTGGAGTCCTGGCGCTGACCCTGGAGATCGGGGTAAGAGGCGAGGGGCTCCCGGATGCCCTGGCCGCCTCGAATCAGCCTCACCACAGCTGGGATCTGACGACTTGGCGCCTGCGGTGCCCCGCGCCCCGGAGATTTGACGAAGCCCGGCCGGGACATATTTGACTTCCCGGGCTGGCGGCCATTTGGGGCGCCCTTGAGCGTGCTGTAGTCCGCGGCCCGCGGCCGAGAAATGGCGCATCGGGGGCCTAGTCGGGACCAGTGCTGGGCCCCCCCACAGGCTCATAACTTCGCGCCCTGGCAGAGCGCGCGCGACGCGCTGGATGCTGCCTGAGCCCCGGCAGTGAAACTCGGACTCCAGCGGTTGTGCCGATTGGCGACGGGAGCCGGTGCAGGCCCCGGGCGATGAGGTGGTGAGTGCCTTGAGCTCCCTGATGTCAGCAGGAGCATGGGGGCTGTTAGTGTGGCCCGCCTGTAACTGCGTCAGCGAGGTTGGGGCTCACCCCCTCCTCTAGAAATTACCCTTGGGTCCTCAACTGTCCCTCGCAACCTCCCTCCTTTCTATTACCAGCCGGGCATATCTAAACATGTGCGCCGGGGGCTGCGGCGGAGCAGTTGCCTGAGCGTGTGGTGGAGCTTCTATCCAGGGATCCAGGATTGTGCCGTGAAGTGGGCTCGTCGGCTACGAGTGGACAAGTGGGGCCATTTCCCGGATCTGGCGGAGGACATCCCACTAGGGGCCCGCACAACGACTGGGCGGATGGGTGGCACCCATTAGGGGGGCGCGGAGGCACCTGTACGCGGAGGTGGCCGGGCTAGGCCTGGTGCGGCTTGTGTGCAGATTGCCTCGGGGCCTGTCTTCCCACCACATAGATACGGGACGAAGTGGTGGACGCCCTGTCGCGTGTTGACCAGAGCTGTGGGTCTAGAGCAGAATATACCTGGCATTGCCGTACTCCTCCCTGCTGGGTTATCACACAATTGACAACACCATAATGACCAGGGATAAAGTATTGAAGCAGAGCACCCTGGATCGATATGCGGGACCGGGGGCACACGCGCCTGAGACGTTGAGCCAGGCCCGTGCCGGGCCAGATAATGCAGCTTTGATGGCGGCGATAACAAAGTCCCGTGCGGCACTTGAGGCAAAAATCGGGGAGAGGTAGGATCTGATGTCGCCCTTATCCGTCAGGACTTGCGTAAAGTGGTGGATAGGATTACCGAGGCCGAAACTCGCATCTCCACCGTGGAAGATACAACTGCGTCCCTCCAGGCACGGGTGATCTCCCTGGAATCCATCACGAAGGGGCTGGCGATCAGGGCTGAAGATGCTGAGGGCTGAGCTCGGAGAAACAATCTTCGTTTTGTAGGATTTCCGGAGGGCTGCGAAGGCGACAACATGGAACAGTTCCTTGCGAAGTGGATCGCGAGCTGGATCCCCCAGACGTCATTGTCGCAGTGCTTCATAATTGAACGTGCGCACCATGCCCTTATGCAAAAACCTCCGCCTGGGGCCCGACCGCAGCCCGTTATTGCGAGACTTTTGAATTTTCATGATCGCAATGCCATCCTTTCACAGGCCAGGCTGGCCGGAAAACTCCACTTTGACTCCCACCACATCCTAATATTTCCGGACTATACGCGCTTGGTGCAAAAACAACGCCAATCCTTCACTGCTGCTAAAGCACGGTTGCGGGACCTTAAAATCCAATATGCGCTACTTTTTCCGGCCAGATTGAGAGTCATATACAAGTCACGTACCCATTTTTTCGATACTCCGGAGGAGGTATTCGTCTGGACGGACGAGAGACAGAGACACAGGCCACATACTCCACCACGATTTGAATCTGAGCCATCGTCCGGAGAGACTGCGCGACAGGCGGCCAGGCCTAAAGTAAAATCTATTCGCAGATCACGCTCGAGACGCCGCTCCAAATCACGGAGTGCTTCTGCATCACGAATTGAGGAGACTTGGCGAACCCCACCACCGACTTGACTCAAGGTTGGAGGACTTTCATTATAATGGCTGCAGCGCCAATGGCGTTTGCTGTATCATGGGCCCACAGGAGGCCTACCCCCATAACTCTTTTCTCAGTATCTGAGAACTATATTAATGTTTGGGGACAGTTCTTTTGGGAACTCTTGGTATGGGGCTGGGCCCTGCTCCCGTTGGGGCAGTGGCGCGACACATACCGCAACAGATGCTTCAGCTGTTGTGAGGTATTGGGTGGGGTGGGTGGGGGAGGGTTGGGTTTGTTTAATGTTGTTGATCACACTATGTCCTTTTTGCTTTCATCAATGGTCTATATGCCCTGCGACAGCCCGGAATTTTACGCTTCTATTAGATGCCTTGCCCTGTAATTGACCCCGCAGGTAGGCTCCAGGTAGTTAGCTGGAACATACGGGGGCACTAAATAAGATCAAACGAGGTGCGGTTTTACGACAGGCCAAGCGGGCCTCGGCCGATGTTCTTCTCCTACAAGAGACCCATCTTCTGGGCACTAAAGCGTTGTGTCTCGCTCGCTTTGGATATGTACAAGTTTTTCATGCGGGGTTCACCAGGGGTTCCCAGGGGGTTGCCATACTTATTCACCGCCGAGTCCCTTACATTCATTCTAAAACATGGGCTGACCCCCACGGTAGATACATCATCGTATCAGGGACATTGCATGGGGAAACCATTACTCTGGGCAGCATATGCGCACCTCCCCCGCTCTCGGACACATTTGTAGAATGCCTGTCGGCAAAACTATTGGAAATACCTGGGGGGCCTCTCTGTTATTGTTTGGGACTGGAATGATGTGGCAAATGTGGCGCAGGACAGATGGCGCTCCCGCGCGGCGCCTGAGATATCGAGACCTACACGGTTGCACACGTTAATGGAGGACATGGGGTGGTTGGACACATGGAGGCATTTGCATCCAGCTACATATGGCTACACGTACTACTCGGTGGTCCATGACTTGTTCTCCAGGCTTGATTACCTGTTTATACCAAACTCCTATTATTTTCTAATCGCAGCGACAGATATCTTACCTAGAGGTCTGTCAGATCACTCTCCGGTGGCACTAATGCTTCGCTTGGCAGTGGCCAAGCGCCCCCTTTTGATGGCGCTTGTCGCCGTGGCATCTCCAAGACCCACAGTACACGTCCCACCTACATCAGGCCCTCACGACATATTTTTCTGAGAACTCGGGCACAGTGGATTCTCCGGCGATGCTCTGGGAGGCGATGAAGCACACCATTAGGGGAGTGGACATCGCATACTGTGCCGTCCAACGGAAAAAGCACCGAGAGGTTTTGAGTCAGACCGATGCCCAGATCTTGCAACTAGAACAGAAATGTAGGGATGAACACGGCGGGGCACACTGCCGCCAATTGCTCCTTCTCCAACAAACCTATGCCGACACCCTTCGCGATGAGGCCAGCCAGGCTTGGCTGGCATCCCGCAGCAGAATCTACCAATGGGGTGACAAATCAAGCTCACTTCTGCATCGCTTGTGCCAGTGAGCTCTCCGCCCAGTGAGCATACCAGGTATCCTTGACGGTGATGGCCGGACACTCACGGACCCTACTCAAATTGCTGCTAGTTTTGCGGCATACTATGCGGAGCTCTATGCTCCCAGGGACGCCCTCCCGGAACCTCTAGTCCAGCAATACCTTGACGATTTGCCACCCAAGGCCATTTCAGACAGCGCAAAAGGGGATTTAGACCTCCCGCTGACAGTGGACGAGCTGGGCACTGCCTTGGTCGACTTACGATCCGGGAAAGCACTGGGGCCGAACGGCTTCCCCTGCAAATTTTTTAAATCGTTCCAGACTCAATTCCTTCCCTATTACCTGGAAGCGATACATGCAGCCCTTGAGGAGGGGAAGCTTCCTCCGGACTGGCGGCACGCTGAAATCGCGGTTTTCCCCAAGCCGGGCCGACCCCCGGATCAGCACTCCTCGTATAGCCCTATTTCACTGTTAAACTTCGAGGCAAAATTACTGGCCAAAGCGTTGGCCAATCGTATCCTCCCCTATATGTCCGAACTGGTTCACTCAGATCAGGCCGGCTTTATGCCCCAGCGGGCTACCCGTCATAACATCAGACGTGTGCACAATGCGATTGCGGCCATCGATCGCCTTCAGGGCCCGGCGGCCCTGCTCTTAGCTGATATTGACAGAGCGTTCGACTCGCTGGGATGGATTTATCTGTTTGCTTTCTTACGTTTAAATTTCGGCCCACGTCTTATTTTCTATATTAAACTTCTTTACACTGACCTTTCAGCCTCGGTCAGAATCGCTGGCGCAGTGTCCGATCCCTTCCCTATAGGACGCAGTACTTGACAAGGCTGCCCCCTCTCCCCATATTTATTTGCCTTAGCTATGGAACCATTAGCTGCTTGGGTTCGTATTGACGCACAGGTTATGGGCTTTGAGTGGCCGGGAGGGTTCTTGGATCGGAACGCTCTTTATGCGGACGATGTCCTGTTTTTTCTTATGGACCCCCACAGGACGGGTCCACGTATTCTCCGCATCATGCAGATCTTTGGCCAACACACTGGCTTATATATGAACGCCAAGAAATCTGTACTTTGGCCTGTGCCTGGTGGTTCGGCTGTAGGCACCTGGATGGCGGAGGTGACGGTGGCTATGACCGGTCTGAAATATCTTGGTGTATATGTTTCGGACACACAATCGATATCATGGGATAAAAATGTCGCCCCTGTTTGGACGTGCACGCAGGCGGAGATGGAGGCGTTGTCGCGTATGCCCCTCTCTATACTGGGCAGGTCCGCAATATTTAAAATGGTGTCCCTCCCTCGTCTCCTATACCAACTACAGAATCACCCCTTTCAGATAGCGCCTTCCTGGTTCCGACAGCTAAACTCCAGGCTGAGCCGCTTTTTGTGGCATGACCAGGACGCTAGGGTGTCCCTCAGAACGTGCTTCCAGTCAACCTTTTGTGGGGGTATAGTGACCCCGATCTCCAATCGTATCACACAGCATCCCACCTTTTGGTTTTGAATGATTGGTGGTACGGTATTAGCAATGACCCGGCATATCGAGGGGAGAAATGGCTGATGGGAGATATGATGCCACACAGACTGCTCTATGCGCCGAGAGAGCAGCGTAAGCTGCCGCCAGCTACTCGGGTTGTCTTCGGCGTGTGGATGGACTCACTGCGTCGGGTGGGATGGTTGCGGCGGTTGACGAGGGAGACCCCACTCTGGCAGAGTGGCCTTATGCCACAAGTGACTGCGTTAGCAGGATTTAAACAAAGGGACGCCATTGGTATATCCATGTTGGGCAACGTTATGCGTGGCACCACAATGAAATCTTTTCAGGACCTACAAATACCTGCAACATGCCTTATCTCCATATATTTCACACCTAGACTCCCTTCCGAATTCAACCCTATTGAGGCGAAATTTTTATGGGGGACTTGGGCGATCATAAAACCGCAAAGATATACCAAACGTTAGTGACAAATCTCTCCACGACTTTAGATCCCCTCCGGGATAAATGGTAGACGGACTTGGGCCCCCTGGACAGCGATGGCTGGCGAGAAGCCCTGGAATCCCCGAGATACGCGGCAATTGCCTCTCGTCTTAGGCTTATTCAATTTAAATACCTGCACTGCGCATATTTTACTAGATATCGGCTTTGGAGGGCAGGGATGATAGGCTCCCCCACGTGCCTTAGATGCGATTGAGAGGAGGGTACATTACTCCACACAACATGGAGCTGTGAAGCTTTGGGCCAGTTCTGGAGAGGGGTCATTGGCTGTCTATCTGAAGTATTAGGATGGGTTGTACCTCACTTTCCTAGGCTTGTTCTTTTGCATATCACAGATGAGATAGGGGGCAATATTTATAAAAGGCATTTACTGTTCTTGGGTCTCACCCTAGCTAAATGGATATTGCAAGGGCATGGAAGGATCCGGCTCCACCCAAACTGAGCGCTTGGAGGGCTGGTCTCGACTGGTGTATGGGTCAGGAGCAACCTATTTTTAAAGCGAGAGGGTGCGCTCAGAAACACTATAAAATATGGAAATGATGGGCAGGTTTTAGGGGCCTTGTACTGGAGCCACCTCCTATTCACCCTGCGGACGATGAAACCATATAGAGGTGTAGCACAGGGCAATATGGCTGTTCCTATGGACTTGAGGTATGTCGTTGGGCGTGCAGGGTATAACCGGGGCTTTGTTTTACAGTATGCGACACAGTGTGTTAAATTGTTTGGGGCTATCGTTTACCCTCCCGAATGGTTTATTTTCTTGTTCTATAACTACTATATAACAGTCACCTGCTTGGTATTCAATATATGGAAGATTGTATGTTTTCATTACTTTGTAATGCTTACAAACACTATATCAGCTGACTTAACCCCTTCGATGCTCATGACGGAGCGGTTCCGTCATGAGCATCGGTTGGGCTGTGCTTATGACGGAACCGCTCAGTCATGAGCACAGCCCCTGAGGAAGCGCTGGAGCTCCCCCTGGGGTAACGATCTTGCCCCCACAGAGGGGGATGGCAGCGGAAGAGTTTCCGCTGCCACCTCAGACCCCCCACGCTTTCCCATGACGTCAGCGCGCACAGCGCGCGCCGACGTCATCAGGAACGCTGGACGCGCTGGAAATCATTTCTTTCCAGCGCGTCCAAGAAGGAGGTAAGTTTCTTTGCTCCGGTGGGGCGGGGGGCCAAATCTGGATGCCTTGAGGCATCGGGGAGAGGAAACAGTGTTTCCTCTCCCTGATGTCTCAATGCAGGGCATTCCTGGTGCACGATCGCGCACAGCGTCGTGATCGTGCACCAGGAATGCCCCACTAGACACCAGGGATTCGTTTTTGTGCAAAGACGACCCTTGGGCAAGGGTCGCTTCCTAAGGGGGACAAAAATGTTAGACTTTTCTGCCCCCTGGGGACAGATCTGCCGATTTTTGGCCGTTTGTGGACCCAGGGGGCAGAAAAGCCCACTAGAGCAAGGGATTTGTTTTTTTTTAAATTGGAGCGACCCCTTGGGCAAGGGTCGCTTCCTGGAGCCCAATATAATTTTAAAGTATATTCTGCCCCCTTTGGGGGCAGATAGTTTTTATTTGGCCTTTCTGCCCCCAGGGGGGCAGAAAACCCCACTAGACACCAGGGAATTTGTTTAATTTTAAATGGAAGCGACCCCTTGGGCAGGGGTCGCTTCCAGGGGCCAAATTAATATAAAAATTATATTCTGCCCCCTGGGGATAGATAGCCTGATTTTGTTGGCGTTTCTGGCCCCAGGGGGCAGAAAAGCCCACTAGAGCCAGGTAATTCGTTTTTTTTTAAATTGGAAGCGACCCCTTGGGCAAGGGTCGCTTCCAGGGGCCATATTTTAAAAAAAAGTATATTCTGCCCCCTTTGGGGGCAGATCGGTTTGTTTATTTGGCCTTTCTGCCCCCAGGGGGGGCAGAAAATACCACTAGACACCAGGGAGTGATTTAAATTTTAAATGGAAGCGACCCCTTGGGCAAGGGTCGCTTCCTTATGGGCCTAAATAATTTTTAAGACTTTTCTGCCCCCCCTGGGGACAGATCACCTGCATTTTTTGGGCAGAAAAGCCCACTAGAGCCAGGGATTTAAAAATAAATAAATTGGTCGCTTCTAGGGGACATATATTTTTTTGTGTGTATTCTGGTCCCCCTGGGGGCCGATCTGCCCGTTTATTTGGCCTTTCTGCCCCCATTTGGGTAGTGACATAGCGTGTTATAATGTTAATTGTTTTATTTCTTGTGAATTGCAATTGTAATGCTTTATTTATCCCTTTTTGTTCTAGTTCAAGGCTTTTGCTCTTTAGACTGTTCCAGGTTGCGGTTTCGTTACTGGTGGTTCTGCTGTTTGTGTAGTTGCATGTGTTTGGTAAGAGACTTTTTTGTACAATGTAAATGAGTTTTATTTCTCTGCATGAATGTGTTTTTGCAAATGGTGTAATAATAGCAGTATGTTTGGCTTCTGTTTTTGAGTGTCAAAAACTTTTTGCATTTGTGCTCGATGTGTATTTTGTTGTCTTGTGCGTAATTGGTTTTGTTTTTTTCTTTCTAGTGGGATATCGTTGGTTTTTGCTGTGTCTCTGCAGAGTAGGTGCTGGTGAGTGTAGCTGTCTCTTGTAAGTGAATCGTATAGTTTTGAGTATATAGATCTTTGTGATAAAGGCACACATTTTTTACTTACTTGTTTTGCACAGTGTTGGTTGTTGTTGACTTGTTTGTGCAGTCTCCTTTCTTAGTAAGGATAATGGCTAGCCGCAGGATTACTGCTCAGCAGGTTGTTGGTATGCTTTTTGAGTCTTCCTCTGACCATGGTTCAGAGACTGACTCTGCATCTGAGGCAGAGGAGGCAGAGGGCGATTCAGGCAGTGAGTTTTCTCTCCACATGGAACCATCGGATGATGAAGCTACTCTCAGTGCAGATGAAGCTACTCTTAGTGCGGATGGAGTGCCTGTGTTAGAGGAGGACATTGATGTGCCGATAGTGCGGCAAGAGGCATCTGGGCTGCAGCCTGGGGCTGCAAGGCTTCCCATTGGTGTAGTGCGGCAAGAGGCATCTGGGCTGCAGCCTGCGGCTGCAAGGCTTCCCGTTGGTGTAGTGCGGCAAGAGGCATCTGGGGCTGCAAGGCTTCCCGTTGAAAGTGCTGACGTCTGGGTTGCCCCAGGCATGGTGCAGACGGCATTGCCAGACTTTACTGGTGTTCCAGGGTGTACCGTGAATACTGAAAACTTTGTGCCGAGAATTTTTTTTCAGTTGTTTATGGACGATGTATTTGTGGCAGAGATTGTTGAGCAGACTAATTTGTATGCCGAACAGTTTTTGAGGGACAACAGTGCCAGCCTTAAGCCCCACTCTAGAGCTACCCGGTGGACTCCTACAAATTTGGAAGAGAAGAAGAAGTTCTTGGGTTTAACTTTTTTGATGGGCTTGCTAAGGAAGCCATCAATGTCTTCATATTGGTCTACTAGTCCCTTGATGGCAACTGCTATATTTCCGGCAGTCATGAGTCGTGATAGGTATTTGCTTCTGCTTCGGATGATGCATTTTGTCGATAATGGTTTAGCGTTGCCACGAGATCACCCTGATTGTGACCGTCTTTTTAAGATTCGGCCTGTCATTGATCACTTTGTTGATCGATTTTCTGAGATCTATGCTCCAGGGAAAGAAATTTAAGTGGATGAGTCTTTGTTGTTGTTCAAGGGCCGCTTGGTTTTTAGGCAAAACATTCCTAGTAAGAGGGCACACTATGGAATTAAGCTGTATATGCTGTGTGACAGCAGGACTGGATATGTCTCTAATTTCAGGGTGTACACCGGTAAGGAATCCAGGATTAACCCCCCTGGTTGTCCGTCCACTTTTGGAGTGACTGAGAAAATTGTGTGGGAACTTGGTAGAGGATTTTTAACAAAGGCCACCATTTATATGTAGATAACTTCTACACTGGTGTGCGGTTGTTCAGGGAATTGGCCAAAGTGGACACTGTTGCTTGTGGCACAATCCGCTCTAACCGTAAAGGTTTCCCAAAAGAACTTGTTTGTCAAAAGCTTGTGCGGGGACAGTGCAGTGCGTTGCGTTGCGAGGAGCTTCTAGCTGTGAAGATTTCAGACAGGAGAGATGTCTACATGCTGACTACCATCTATGATGAAAGCACTGCACCTGTGACTGTTTGGGGTCACATTGCTGAAGTGCGCAAACCTGTGTGCATTTTAGACTATAATAGGCACATGGGTGGTGTTGACAGAGTAGATCAGAGGTTGGAACCTTACGCTGCTCTTCGTAAGGCTTACATTTGGTATAAGAAGTTGGCTATCCATCTTTTCCACTTGGCAACCTTTAATGCTTTTGTTGTGTTCCAGGATTCTTGTCCTGAGTCAAAGATGACTTTTGCTAAGTTTCAGGAGTCTGTAATAGGCAGCCTTGTTTTAGTGGAACAGGCAAGTGTTCCTAGAGTTGGAGTGGTGGAGGATGTGGCTAGATTGAAAGATCAAAACATAAAAACAGTGAAGATAGGGTCCAAGGGAAAAATTTAGAGACCTGCGAGAAGTAATTCCCCATGTACAATAATCGCAACACAAAACTTCTCGGGTCTATCATAAAGTGAAAAAATATAAAAATAATTGTGTCTCTCAATAAGGCTCCTCTGGGGAGCGATCCCTTTTAGGACGAATGCCCTCACCCACCATAGGTGGCATGCTTCATCATATGGGCTTCTCCTCCCAGTGAGAAAACCTAGTATCACTGAGGGCTACAACTCCCTCACTGTGAGGTAGGAGCTCTGGGATGTTTTCTTGAAAGTTCTTTAAATGTTTTAAGGATGCTAAGATCCCATATGTGAATGCTAGGCGTTGTGAGGGTGCAGCGCTGAATGTAATTATGACAATAAATGTGAAAATGTGATACTAAAACTACCTAGTAGGAACAAAAAAGTTAAATATTTATTAGCTTGTCCGAACTGGCAGGATTAAAAAGCAGTGCAAAGCAGTATGAATTAGACTGCTAAGTTAACAAGGTCGGTCGACATGTTTCAGCCTATTTGATCTAAAAGAGTATCCAGGCTTTCATCAGGACCAAAATAAACAATGCTGCTGCATACGTGAGAAAAACAAAACAAAAGCAGTGATATCAAACCAGTAATCCAATTGGTTAAACTCGGTACTACTGGAACTTATCTGTAGATGTGAGACACAAAAGACACAGTGCAACAAGTCAGACTACATTGTCATACAATATCGTTATTGGCAATGTTAATGGACATGAATAAAAGCATGTCCATAGAGTACTAACATAGTACCCAATATAATCCTACTTACCCAAATCGGAGGATAAGTAAGCCCACCTCTACCTGGTAACAACTCAGGGAAAGGGGCCCGCTCTGCAAAACGACAAAAGGCATGTGTCACCCATCTCACGTATGTAGTGTGAACACATGTCTAGATGCGAAAACAGTAAGTGTTGTAGGTGAAACCCCAGTGGTGAAGATATAACAAAAGGACTCCCTTAATCTTTTAAACAAAGGTACTAATGGACATTGCCAGATGGAGCTTGTTATCAAATGCAAGAAAAAAGTTGTATATGAGCGCGCTATATATGAGACAAACTCATATACAACGATTAACAGTACAAAACGCACAACAATTCATCAAATGGTGCCTCGTTATTACATAGCACCCCATGCCTCTCTTATGTAATATAATGCATGTGATCACAAAAGTATTATAGTCAAAAAGCTTTACAATACCTCGAGTTTCACCAAAATGATAAAAAAATGCGCGCATGGTCTGTAGGGCAAACTAATATAGATTTATTTCTAATATTGCTATTAGCATGTAATACACAGCAATCTCGTTAGAAAGCGTCTCTTACAGAAAAGACACAATAGTGCTCTCAACTGTAATATAAATCTGCAAAGATGTATTATGCTAGAACACATATTGGCCATAACAGCAAGTGACTTGCTCAAAACTATGGATCAAGTGTAATTTGTTCCTTGACAGACATTTTATTTACTGTCAGCATCGCTCAGAAGCAGTCCAAAGGTATTCACTACCAATGTACACAGCCTGATTATATACAAATAGGCACATGTCTCTCCTACACAGGATATGCGCTTTATCAGAGAATGTAAATCTCCATATAGATACTATCTCATATGGTGTCCCTACATATGATAACCCTCACCATAGTGCCCTGCTTACCTCTCCGTCGGTACCCCGTTGTGGTACATGAGCTGCAACCGGAGGCACAGACGGGAGGAATTCCTCGCATTTAAATACCCGGACAAATGCCCAGTCATCCTGTTAAAGGACCCCAAGGTGTCTATCGCATTTGCCCAATGTCAAGAATGCGCATGCGCGGACAATAGTGTATCTCGTTCGCGCATAAGCAGATTAGTTAACCAGTAACTTGTTCTTTTTCATCGCGCGTGCGCAACAAATAGTGTTTAAGTTTCCATGCATGCGCTGTGTGATGCTCTCCATGATACGCATGCAAAGCTACTATTACTCGCTCCTAGATTCTAATGGTATTGTGGGTACAATGTTGAATATAGCAATCATATTAAATATTAGCGAGAAATACGCCATATATAGTTGTCATAACACAGTGTTATTTTCACTTGTACTACTTTTTGCTTATTACTTCTTACACTGCTCACTTAGTACTGCACTCTATCTCCATAGCAAAGCCTGTGTTTACTTGTCCAAAATGAGATCATCAATGGCACTATGCACACCATTGTATGCCTAAGTTTCAAAGGATTATGCCATATCCTGACTCATATTAAGCTTGCGTATTGCGAGCATTTGTGGGCTTTGATATCTAGTTACACAGACCCCTGGTGCTACAATACTTTAAGACCAAGTCCAAACTTAGATCTTATTGATACAAATCATATATATCATTTGAAAATGCTCTCTATATATAACGAGGCAAATAAATTTAGAGATGTATAGCATTCATATTCCATTTAGAGTATGGTCTCCTAAATGTTCTTGACTAGAGACCTCTACTCATAATCACAAGGATAACCACGGAATCTCTTCGTTCAATCCTGAGGTATCTGTCTTCAATCTGTGGACCCAGCGCTGTTCTTTATGGAACAAAAATTTAGATATATCCGTAATATGTGGTGGGATAAGAGGTTGTTCAAGGACTGTCCAACGCAAATCATTTGCTTGATGGTCCATATCCAGGAAATGATTGGTCAACTTTGTAGCCCTCTTCTTGCAACAGATAGTGCTTTTATGCTCCAATATTCTTGTTTTTATCTTGCGCGTGGTCATCCCTACATAGCGCATACCACACGGACAAGTAATTAGGTAAATAACCTTTTCACTGTTGCAATTAGTATGTTTGGACAATGACCAGGGCCTGTTTGTACCTATATCCACCTCTGTCACATGCGATGTTTGCGGGCAAACTGCACAAAGCCCACACGGAAAATGACCTTTAACTGGAGGAAGCCCCCACAGGGGTACTTGATCTGAAGGCTTAAATTTACTCATGGGCCTTGTGTGTACCACTTGGTCTTTGATGTTAGTACTCCTTTTGAAGGCAAACAGAGGAGGAGGTATAGGTGCTCTTGCTACGTTCAAGATCTTCCAGTGTTTGAGTATGCTCTTTTTAATTTGGTTTGAATAGCTGCAGAACGTATTCACACAAGTCAGCCTGGGTTCTACTTCTTTAGATGGAGCCACTTCAATCAGTGCTTCCCTATTATTGTTGGCAGCTCGTTTCCGTGATCTGCGAATTGTATTCTTCGGATACTTCTTATCTTTTAGGTGGGTACTCAGTGTGCTCGCGTGTTCATTGTATTTCTCCATAGTCGAGCAGTTTCTTCGTATCCTCAGAAACTGCCCGAAAGGCAAGTTCTCACGAAGAGCCTTCGGATGATAACTGTTATACGATAACAGTGAATTGCGTGCCATTGGTTTTTTATAGAGTTCGGTACTGAGTCCTTCTCCTTCTGGGTAAATCTGAATATCCAAAAAAGGCAAACTGATGTTCGAAAATTCAAATGTGAATTTCAGAAAGTTGTTTCTAGTGTTTAACCACTGATGAAATGATGTGATGGTGTCTGGGGTGCCCCGCCAGACCACAAACATATCGTCTATATAGCGTTTCCAAACCCTTATGTGTTTTTCAAAGGGGTTGCTATCTTGGAAGACGATGGTTTGTTCAAAGTGGTGTACATAAAGATTAGCCAGGCTAGGGGCAAAAATACTGCCCATAGAAGTCCCGGACGTTTGCAGGTAGAAGTCATCTTCAAACTTAAAAAAGTTCTCTTTCATCGCTAGGCGAGCGCATGTCATAATGAAATGTAACGGAGTGATACTGTCCATGGTACTAGAATTCAATATTGACTCGACTGTGGCCAGTGTTTCGTCCTGGGGTATCGAAGTGTACAGAGACTCAACATCAAAAGAGACCAGATAGTCTTGCTCCAAGTCAAAGGCAGTCTGGTCCAAGAGTCGTAATAGATCTTTTGTGTCCTGTATGTAGGTTGACATTTTTAGCACGAATGGTTGTCGTTTTGCAGAGCGGGGCCCCTTTCCCTGAGTTGTTACCAGGTAGAGGTGGGCTTACTTATCCACCGATTTGGGTAAGTAGGATTATATTGGGTACTATGTTAGTACTCTATGGACATGCTTTTATTCATGTCCATTAACATTGCCAATAACGATATTGTATGACAATGTAGTCTGACTTGTTGCACTGTGTCTTTTGTGTCTCACATCTACAGATAAGTTCCAGTAGTACCGAGTTTAACCAATTGGATTACTGGTTTGATATCACTGCTTTTGTTTTGTTTTTCTCACGTATGCAGCAGCATTGTTTATTTTGGTCCTGATGAAAGCCTGGATACTCTTTTTAGATCAAATAGGCTGAAACATGTCGACCGACCTTGTTAACTTAGCAGTCTAATTCATACTGCTTTGCACTGCTTTTTAATCCTGCCAGTTCGGACAAGCTAATAAATATTTAACTTTTTTGTTCCTACTAGGTAGTTTTAGTATCACATTTTCACATTTATTGTCATAATTACATTCAGCGCTGCACCCTCACAACGCCTAGCATTCACATATGGGATCTTAGCATCCTTAAAACATTTAAAGAACTTTCAAGAAAACATCCCAGAGCTCCTACCTCACAGTGAGGGAGTTGTAGCCCTCAGTGATACTAGGTTTTCTCACTGGGAGGAGAAGCCCATATGATGAAGCATGCCACCTATGGTGGGTGAGGGCATTCGTCCTAAAAGGGATCGCTCCCCAGAGGAGCCTTATTGAGAGACACAATTATTTTTATATTTTTTCACTTTATGATAGACCCGAGACGTTTTGTGTTGCGTAGATTGAAAGATCGCCACTTTCCTGATCACATTCCTCCCACACCCTCAAAAGACTTTCCCAGTAGGAGATGTAGAGTCTGTTGGCAAAGAGGTATGCGGAAGGAGACTCGTATGTACTGCCCGAGTGTCCTTCTAACCCTGGGCTGTGTGTGCCTGCTTGTTTTAGAATGTACCACACGCAAAAGAATTTTTGGGAGCATCCATGAGTGGTAAAGTGAACTGCCTGGCCTCTATTGTTTAATATTTTTTGTTCAGTTTCAAGGTTGTCATTTGTGTAGTGTATTTAGTTTCAGATTTTGTGTTAGTAGATTTGTATCTATTTGCAATTTGTTTGTGTTTTCTTATTTCTATAAAACAAAATCCTAAATGTGATGGCGGTGTGCGTGGAGTGGCGCTTGTCTGGCGGTGTGCGTGGTCTGGCGCTTGGCTGGAGGTGTGTTTGGATTGGCGCTTGGCTGGCGGTGTGCGTGGACTGGCGCTTGGCTGGCGGTGTGTTTGTACTGGTGCTTGGCTGGCGGTGTGTTTGGACTGGCGCTTGGCTGGCGGTGTGCGTGGACTGGCGCTTGGCTGGCGGTGTGGTGTGCGTGGACTGGCGCTTGGCTGGCAGTGTGCGTGGACTGGCGCTTGGCTGGCGGTGTGCGTGGACTGGCGCTTGGCTGGCGGTGTGTTTTGATTGGCGCTTGGCTGGCGGTGTGTTTGTACTGGCGCTAGGCTGGCGGTGTGTTTGTACTGGCGCTTGGCTGGCGGTGTGTTTGCACTGGCGCTTGGCTGGCGGTGTGCGTGGATTGGCGCTTGGCTGGCGGTGTGTGTGGACTGGCGCTTGGCTGGCGGTGTGTTTTGATTGGCGCTTGGCTGGCGGTGTGTTTGTACTGGCGCTTGGCTGGGGGGGTGTTTGTACTGGTGCTTGGCTGGCGGTGTCTTTGCACTGGCGCTTGGCTGGCGGTGTGCGTGGATTGGCGCTTGGCTGGCGGTGTGTGTGGACTGGCGCTTGGCTGGTGGTGTGTAAGGACTGGCGCTTGGCTGGCGGTGTGTGTGGACTGGTGCTTGGCTGGCGGTGTGCGTGGACTGGTGCTCGGCTGGCGGTGTACGTGGACTGGCGCTTGGCTGGCAGTGTGAGAGTAGTGACTAGCTGCTGGTCACTACACACACTGCTAGCCAAACGCCACTCAACGCAATCCGTGAGCTGGTGTGGTTGCTGTGTCAGGAATGTGGGCGTGTGAAAGTGATGGGCCCTTGAATGGCGCTGTCTGCTGGTGTGAGTGTTGTAATGTGCTGGGCCCGCGGTTGGCGTTGTGAATGGTTTTGTATGTGTCACACGTATGAAAGGTGTATGAATGGCCTGTAAAGAGGTTGGTGCCTTGTCGTGGCTTTACAGCTCACGAGCTGTGAGTAAATGGTTCAGTTTCTCGTCCTTTCAATTAACAGTGCATTTCATTTTTGTGAAATCTCTGGTTAATACAACTGTATATACTGAACCATCACTCACCCTCGTGCCAAATCCAACCAGTATGTATGTGTTCTTGAGGAATAGGTGGTTGTGCATAAAAATGTGTCTTTTCTGTTTTTGTCAAGCAGGGTGTACCTTGTCCTTTTTAGGTCTCGCCTGAGCCAGCGCATGCGCTGCGCTTGCGAGACATTTAGTGTGTGGGCTTTCAAAAGTCCGACCACAGCTTTTGGAGTGGCATAATGTGTCTTTTCTGATTTTGTCAAGCAGGGTGTACCTTGTCCTTTTTAGGTCTCGCCTGAGCCAGCGCATGCGCTGCTCTTGCGAGACATTTAGTGTGTGGGCTTTCAAAAGTCCGACCACAGCTTTTGGAGTGGCATAGAGCGTGCGGTTACGCGCACAATGACGAGCAGAGGCGCCATCTGGCTTTCCTCTCTCGTCATGGTGCGCGCACATCGCTCACGATCACTTTCACTTTTGCCGTGCGCACCACTCGCAGGCTCACCTCCTGCTCCCCCTCTCAGTTAACAGCCCCTCCCCCGCCACAGATAGTATTTCTTTTAGCTTCCCGTGGTGCGCGCTGCAGTCTAATCTCCTGTATTATTGTGGCAAGCTCCTGTGGGCTTGGCTGTCTCACTGCTTCTTTGTTATGCAGAGTCCGTTCTTATGTTGTGATGCTTTTCTTCATAGTGTTTTGTCACGTTGGCCAACGGCATCCCCACTTGAATGTCGCTCTGCGAGCTGCAATAATCGGGACCCAAACCTTCCACCTCGTGCGTAGTTGTGGTGTTCGCAGTCCCACCCATGCTAAAGGCACTAGCCAGGGCTTTAAGTGGAATGAAAAACTGGGGGTCTCTCAAGGGGCGTGGCCAATGTAATTAAGGGCGTGGCTTAAAAACAGTACTTTAAAAATCTGTGTTTAGCATAGTGTGCCGCCCAACTTGTATTTTGCTGTTACTGTCATTGCATCCAGATATGATACAACAAGTAACATCATACCTACAAGTCAGGACTATTGGCTTTGTCAATTGTTGTTAGTTGCACCTCATCATCACTCAGGGCCAACACTGCATCACTCAACAACACCACAGGATCAATCAGCACCACCACAGCATCACTCAGCACCACCACAGCATCACTCAGGGACACAACAATATCACTCAGCACCACCACAGCATCAGTCAGCACCACCACAGCGCCACTCAGCACCACCACAGCATCAGTCAGCACCACCACATCATCACTCAGCACCACCACAGCATCACTCAGGGCCACCACAGCATCACTCACCTTCACCACAACATCACTCAGCACCACCACAGCATCACTCAGGAACACCCCAGCATCACTCAATACCACCACAGCATCACTCTGCAGCACCACAGCATCAATCAGCATCACCACAGCATCAGTCAGCACCACCACAGCATCACTCAGGGCCAACACAGCATCACTCAGGGCCAACACAGCATCACTCAGGGCCAGCACAGGATCACTCAACGCCACCACAGCATCAGTCAGCACCACCACCACAGCGTCACTCATCACCACCACAGCATCACTCAGGACCACCACAGCATCACTCAGCACCACCACAGCATCACTCAGCACCACCACAGCATCAGTCAGCACCACCACAGCATCACTCATCACCACCACAGCATCACTCAGGGCCACCACAGGATCACTCACCTTCACCACAGCATCACTCAGCACCACAACAGCATCACTCAGGAACACCACAGCATCACTCAGTACCACAACAGCATCACTAAGCACTACCACAGCATCACTCTGCAGCGCAACAGCATCAATCAGCATCAGTCAGCACCACTACAGCATCACTCAGGGCCACCACAGCATCACTCAACGCCACCACAGCATCACTCAATGCCACCACAGCATAACTCAACGCCACCACAGCATCACTCAACGACACCACAGCATCACTCAGTGCTTCTTACACTTTTTAATTACAACTTCTCAGCATGCTGCACAGCAGCCACACTTCTCTACAGCATAGCTTAGAACCATTGGCAAAGTCAATAGCTCTACCTAAACACTTATAAGGCCCCCCAATGCATAGCCAATAGGTCGCGCCTTTGGGACATTATAAATGTTTAGGTATCCAGCACAATATCCTTGATTAAACAACATCAAGTGTTGCATGGCTATTCACTTATAAGGTCCCAAAAGCGAGACCTATTGGCTATGCCAATGCTTGTTTGTGAATGTTGTAATGTGTTGGTTTTGTGCCTGGTGGTGTGAATGGTCTTGTGTGTATCATGTATGAAAGGTGTGTGAATGGACTGTAAGGCGGTTGGTGCCTTGAAGTGGCTTTACAGTTCACGAGCTGCGAGTCACTGGTTCAGTTTTTTGTCCTTTCAATTATTGACAGTGCATTTCATTTTTGTGAAATCTCTTGTTAATAAAATTTTATATACTGAACCATCACTCGCCCTCGTGCCAAATCCAACGAGTATGTGTGTGTGCTTGAGGAATAGATGGCTGTGCAGTAATCTTTGTCTGTTTTGTCTCTCTGCCAAGCTGTACATTTCATCTAAGAATAACCTAATAACTGTAGTTTTTGTCGTAAACTAAACACCCATGGGAGTGCATGGTGATTTCTCTCTTGTGGATCCCAACAAGTTATCTTACCCACAATGTCCTGCAAACCTCAAAATGTGACTGTGACATTTTCCTTGCATTATTGTGCCCACATTTTCACACTGCAGAAAGTAATAACAAATTTCCAACCCCCCAGCATTTCTCCAAGTATCCCAATAGAAATGGTACCTCACTTGTATGGGTGGGCCAAGTACCCGCGGCAGGGAAGGGCCCAAAACCTATTGATGCGACATCAAAATTACCTATCACAAACCAACCTGGTTTTGCAAGGGGGTCCCATGAGTTTTTGGCCCGGGGCTCGGCGGCCATCTAGGGAAACCTACCTAACCCACACATTTCTGGAAACTAGACACCCGGGGAGTCCAGCGAGGTATGGCTTGCGTGGGTCCCCCATCATTCTCCTACCCAGAATCCCTGCAAACCTCAAATTTCGACGAAAAATTCACTTTTTCTCAAATTTCTGTATGGGAAAGTTCTGGAATCTGCGTGGATCCACAAATTTCCTCCCACCCAGCGTTCCCCCAGGTCTCCCGATAAAATTGGTACCTCACTTGTGTGGGTAGGCATAGTGGCTGCAACAGGAAATGGCCCAACTCGTACTGTGGAGACTTCAAAATTACCTATAGCAAAACTACCTGGTTTGGGTGGGGGGCACCTGAAATTTTGGCCCCGGGCTCGGCGGCCATTTTGGGAAAGTACCAAACCCAAACATTTCTGAAAAGTAGACACCCAGGGGAGTCCAATGAGGTATGGCTTGCGTGGATCCCCCAATGTTTTCCTACCCAGAATGCCATGCAAACCTCAAATTTAGCTGAAAAAAACACATTTTCCACATATTTTTGTGTGGAATCACCGTGCCGGCACAAATGTCCTACCCCTCAACGTTCTCCTTAGTGTCCCGAGTAAAATGATACCTCACTTGTGTGGGTGTCCAAAGCAGAATTGGCTAAAAACGTATTTTTAAAAAAATTTAGCGCTTAGAATTCTCGGTGCTATTCTCTAAATCCCTATGTTTTGGGCTGTTCCTAGCCACAGGCCTTTGGCCCACCCACACAAGTGAGGTATCATTTTACTCGGGAGAACGTGGGGAACGCTGGGTGGTAGGACATTTGTGCCGGCACGGTGATTCCACACAAAAATATGTGGTAAATGTGGTTTTTTCAGCTAAATTTGAGGTTTGCATGGCATTCTGGGTAGGAAAACGTTGGGGGATCCACGCAAGCCATACCTCATTGGACTCCCCCAGGTGTCTAGTTTTCAGAAATGTTTGGGTTTGGTACTTTCCCAAGATGGCCGCCGAGCCCGGGGCCAAAATCTCAGGTGCCCACCCAAAACCAGGTAGTTTTGCTATAGGTAATTTTGAGGTCTCCACAGTACGATTTGTGCCATTTCCTGTTGCAGCCACTATGCCTACCCACACAAGTGAGGTAGCATTTTTATCGGGAGACCTGGGGGAACGCTGGGTGGGAGGAAATTTGTGGATCCACGCAGATTCCAGAACTTTCCCACACAGAAATTTGAGAAAAAAGTGAATTTTTCGTTGACATTTGAGGTTTGCAGGGGATTCTGGGTAGGAGAATGATGGGGGACCCACACAAGCCATAACTCGCTGGCCTCCCCCGGGTGTCTAGTTTCCAGAAATGTGTGGGTTAGGTAGGTTTCCCTAGATGGCTGACGAGCCCTGGGCCAAAAACTCATGGGACCCCCCATGCAAAACCAGGTTGGTTTGTGATAGGTAATTTTGATGTCGCCTCAATAGGTTTTGGGCCCGTGCCTGTCGCGGGTCCTTGACCCACCCACGCAAGTGAGGTACCATTTTTATCGGGAGACCTGGGGGAACGCTGGGTAGGAGGAAATTTGTGGATCCACGCAGATTCTAGAACTTTCCCACACAGAAATATGAGAAAAAAGTGAATTTTTTGTCGAAATTTGAGGTTTGCAGGGGATTCTGGGTAGGAGAATGATGGGGGACCCACGCAAGCCATACCTCGCTGGACTCCCCCGGGTGTCTAGTTTCCAGAAATGTGTGGGTTAGGTAGGTTTCCCTAGATGGCTGCCGAGCCCCGGGCCAAAAACTCATGGGACCCCCCATGCAAAACCAGGTTGGTTTGTGATAGGTAATTTTGATGTCGCCTCAATAGGTTTTGGGCCCTTGCCTGTCGCGGGTCCTTGACCCACCCACGCAAGTGAGGTACCATTTTTAACGGGAGACCTGGGGGAACGCTGGGTGGGAGGAAATTTGTGGATCCACGCAGATTCCAGAACTTTCCACCACAGAAATGTGAGGAAAATGTGGGTTTTTTGACAATTTTTTAGGTTTGCAAGGGATTCTGGGTAACAGAACCTGGTGGGAGGCAGTCAAGTCACCCCATCCTGGATTCCCCTGGGTGTCTAGTTTTCAAAAATGTATAGGTTTGCTAGGTTTCCCTAGGTGCCGGCAGAGCTAGGGTTAAAAAACTACAGCTAGGCACTTTGCCAAAAAAGGGTCATTTTTTACTGCGAAATTGAAGTGTGTCCACGTTGCGTTTTGCGCCGTTTCCTGTCGCGGGCACTAGGCCGACCCACACAAGTGAGGTACCATTTTTCTCGGAAGACTTTGGGGAACACGGGGTGGGTGGAAATTTGTGGATCCACGCAGATTCCAGAACTTTCCACCACAGAAATGTGAGGAAAATGTGGGTTTTTGGACAATGTTATAGGTTTGCAAGGGATTCTGGGTAACAGAACCTGGTGGGAGGCAGTAAAGTCACCCCATCCTGGATTGCCCTGGGTGTCTAGTTTTCAAAAATGTATAGGTTTGCTAGGTTTCCCTAGGTGCCGGCAGAGCTAGGGTTCAAAAACTACAGCTAGGCACTTTGCCAAAAAAGGGTCATTTTTCACTGCGAAATTGAGGTGTGTCCACGTTGCGTTTTGCGCCGTTTCCTGTCGCGGGCACTAGGCCGACCCACACAAGTGAGGTACCATTTTTCTCGGAAGACTTTGGGGAACGTGGGGTGCGTGGAAATTTGTGGATCCATGCAGATTCCAGAACTTTCCACCACAGAAATGTGAGGAAAATGTGTTTTTTTTGACAATTGTTTAGGTTTGCAAGGGATTCTGGGTAACAGAACCTGGTGGGAGGCAGTCAAGTCACCCCATCCTGGATTCCCCTGGGTGTCTAGTTTTCAAAAATGTATAGGTTTGCTAAGTTTCCCTAGGTGCCGGCAGAGCTAGGGTTCAAAAACTACAGCTAGGCACTTTGCCAAAAAAGGGTCATTTTTCACTGTGAAATTGGGGTGTGTCCACGTTGAGTTTTGCGCCGTTTCCTGTCGCGGGCACTAGGCCTACCCACACAAGTGAGGTACCATTTGTCTCGGAAGACTTTGGGGAACGCGGGGTGGGTGGAAATTTGTGGATCCATGCAGATTCCAGAACTTTCCACCACAAAAATGTGAGGAAAATTTGTTTTTTTGGACAATTTTTTAGGTTTGCAAGGGATTCTGGGTAACAGAACCTGGTGGGAGGCAGTCAAGTCACCCCATCCTGGATTCCCCTGGGTGTCTAGTTTTCAAAAATGTATAGGTTTGCTAGGTTTCCCTAGGTTCCGGCAGAGCTAGGGTTCAAAAACTACAGCTAGGCACTTTGCCAAAAAAGGGTCATTTTTCACTGTGAAATTGGGGTGTGTCCACGTTGCGTTTTGCGCCGTTTCCTGTCGTGGGCACTAGGCCGACTCACACAAGTGAGGTACCATTTTTCTCGAAAGACTTTGGGGAACGCGGGGTGGGTGGAAATTTGTGGATCCACGCAGATTCCAGAACTTTCCACCACAGAAATGTGAGGAAAATGTGTTTTTTTTGACAATTGTTTAGGTTTGCAAGGGATTCTGGGTAACAGAACCTGGTGGGAACCAGTCAAGTCACCCCATCCTATATTCCCCTGGGTGTCTAGTTTTCAAAAATGTATAGGTTTGCTAGGTTTCCCTAGGTGCCGGCAGAGCTAGGGTTCAAAAACTACAGCTAGGCACTTTGCCAAAAAAGGGTCATTTTTCACTGTGAAATTGGGGTGTGTCCACGTTGCGTTTTGCGCCGTTTCATGTCGCGGGTTCTAGGCCTACCCACGCAAGTGAGGTACCATTTTTCTCGGAAGACTTTGGGGAACGCGGGGTGGGTGGAAATTTGTGGATACACGCAAATTCCTGAACTTTCCACCACAGAAATGTGAGGAAAATTTGTTTTTTGGGACAAAATTTTAGGTTTGCAAGGGATTCTGGGTAACAGAACCTGGTGAAAGGCAGTCAAGTCACCCCATCCTGGATTCCCCTGGGTGTCTAGTTTTCAAAAATGTATAGGTTTGCTAGGTTTCCCTAGGTGCTGGCAGAGCTAGGGTTCAAAAACTACAGCTAGGCACTTAGCAAAAAAGGGTAATTTCTCATTGTGAAAATGTGGTGTGTTCACGTTGGGTTTTGAGCCATTTCCTGTCGTGGGCACTATGCCTACCCACACAAGTGAGGTACCATTTTTCTCGGGAGACTTAGGGTAATTCAGATTTGTAAAGCAACTGTTATTACCTATTGACTTTCAATGCATTTCTGCCTTCCAAATGAAAGACATTGTGTAAAAAAGAAGTCATTTTGAAAAATGACCGATAATCCTCATGCTAGTATGAGTATTCCCAATTTCGGAAATGTGCAAATATCTACTGTTTCTAAACTCTATATTTTGTTCCCATTTCAGAAATACATAGGTGTCTTTCATACCGATTTTTCCATGTATACATTTTCCCACAATAATTGCTATATACCCGGTACATAATAAAAAGCCATTGCAAATTGCTGCTCAGTTTTTGACTCTGGGTTCGTCGGGTTCTTGGTGAACCTACAAGTCCTATATATCCCCACAACCAGTAAGGTCCAGCGGATGTAACGGTATATTGCTTTCAAAGAGCTGTCATAATTAGAAGAAGTTACAGGTGAAAACGTTGACACAAAAGGCTGTTTTTTTCAACTAATTTTCAATTTTTACTATATTTAACTGTTAGTTTCTATAAAGAAACCTTGATGGATCTACACAAATGATCCCTTGCTAAATTCAGAATTTTGTCTACTTCTTTAAAATGTATAGCTTTCCAGGATCCATTATTGCTTTTATACCCATTTCTACCATTAACTGGAAGGAGGTTGAAAGCACAAAAAATAGCAAAAATAGGCTATGTCCCAGAAAAATGCCAAAACTGTGTAAAAAATGTCGGTTTTCTGACAAAAGTCTGTCATTCCCTAAAAGCTGGGAAAATGGTGATTTCAGCCCCACAAACCCTTTTTTGATACCATTTGCAGGGAAAAACCCAGACGCTTTCATTTGCAGCCCTTTTTTCCCATTTTTCCCCAAAAAAACAGAATTTAGCTGTATTTTGGCTAATTTCTGGGACTCCTCCAGGGAAATCCACAAACCCTGGGTACCTTTAGAATCCCCATGATGTTGGAAGAAAAGGACGCAAATTTGGCGTGGATACCTTATGTGGTCAAAAAGTTACAGGGGCCTAAGCGCGCACTAACCCAAATAGCCAAAAAAAGGCTTAGCACAGGGGGGGAAAAGGCCTAGCAGCGAAGGGGTTAATAAAAAGAGTTTTGAAAAGAAAAAAAAAATGGTATATGTCAACATACATTTGTGTATTATGCTAATATTTAGTGGATGTATTGCTACGTAATATTTGGCAGCTAAAATAGCAAAATCACGACAGAGATCAAAGGATGAGTACGCATCTATCAGTTAAATAAATATGGAAATGTACAGTTTTACAAAATTTATACACAAAACCCAAAATAAATATGGATAAATACAGATAAAATGGCCAAAATATAAATATGGCTAAATACAGACGGAAATGTTAAAAAGATAAAGAACATAAAACCGGGAGCCCTAATTATAATAAAGCAGTGGATGAAGCAGGGAAGATGAAAGCAGAACAGATGAAGAGGATTCTACTACACTCACTGGGCCCAGTGGGGTTGAAAACTTACACATGCATGCCTAAGGCTGTTGTAAGTGGAGATGCAAATGTTTTTTATGCCGCTTTAAAGGATCTGGATAATTACTTTGTGCCAAAGGTATGCATGGGTATCATAAGGTATACATTTTTTCATCAGAAACAAAGCAAGGGAGAAATTGCGGATGAGTACATAGCGGAAATGAAAAAGTTGGCTATTAACTGCAAGTTTGGAAACCTACACAATGATTTTATTAGAGATCAGTTAGTCATGCATGCAAGTAATGCAGCAATCCAAGAACGTTTGTGGATTAATGGCGATGCGCCACTTGAAGAAGTATTGGCGATAGTGCGTAAAGCAGAGTTATAAGGAAGCTGTGCGACAGAACTCAAAGATTCTGAAAAGGTCATAACAAGTATTTATAAGTTACAGGGTAGCAAGTCACAGGGTAGCAACTACAGAACACAGGGTAAGGTGCAGAAGGCGATGGGGGGCAGAACAAAGGTACTATTGTTGTGACAGTAAAGACCATTTGGCATTTAGCAAGTACTGTCCAGCCGCAAAGCAGAGGTGTAGTAATTGCGGCATAATATGGCATTTCTCAAAAGTCTGCAGGAGAAGAAAAAACAAGGTCAAATGTGTATTGGAGGAGGACAGTCTGGAAGACAGTGAGGTGGAAGCACTGAAAGTAGATGGCGTCAAGAGTGTGGATGGGAATTTTGTTTTGAACATCACAGAAAACAGTGCCTAAGACAAACCGCTATGTAACATGCTAATTGGTGGAGTGCCAGTCAAAAGTTATGCGGACTCAGGGTCATCGGTTACCATTGTGATTGAGCATGTGTGGAAGGAGAGGTTTACTGGCAAAATTGGCACTCATTTGATACCTACGGATATCAATCCAGAGAGTTTTACTGGAGAGAAATTTGACATGTTAGGGTTTAGATGGCTTGTGTTTTCATTTAAAGACCGAGTGTCAAGGTGAAAGTTATATGTTGCAAAACAGGGTCCATCAGTTTTGGGGTGGACTGACCAAAAAAAATGTACATATTATTCTTGACCCAAACAGTGTTGAGAAAGTGTTGATTGTGGATGAGTGCAGTTGGTTGGATACGGTGATAGCACAAGAGTTTCCAGGCGTTTTCAAAGAAAGCCTAGGAGAATTAAAAGGATTTGAACACACCATTGTGCTCAAGAAGGGAGCTGTTCCTAAGATGCACAGGGTCAGACCCATTCCGATAATGATTAGGGATGAAGTGCAGAAAGAATTGAAAAGTTTAATAGAGAAGGATGTAATTGAGGAGGTGAAGAGTTCAGAGTGAATTTCACCAGTGGTAGTAGCGCGCAAAAGCAATGGCAAAATTCATCTATGCATTGACTTGTGCCATGTAAACAATAACATTGTGGTTGAGCTGTTCCCTCTACTCAAGATAAATGAAATGGTGTCGTCTCTCAAGGGGGCTACTTGGTTCTCTACTATTGACCTATCTAAGGCGTTCCACCAGGTGGTCCTCACACCAGAGTCAAGGAAACTCACAGCATTTATTACGCCTTTTGGGTGTTATCAATTCAAGCGGATGCCGTTCGGGTTAGCTTCGGCTGCTGCTGTATTTCAGCGGTTTATGCATAGATTGTTTGGCAAGATGGGGGGAGTGAAATTTTTCCAGGACGACATCCTAATTTTTGCAATGAACAGAGAGAGTCATGATGTCATGTTGAAAAAAGTTTTGAACATTTTAGAGGGTGTTGGTTTGACAGTGGAACTCAGCAAGTGCAAATTTGCTGAAAGCAGTGTAATGTATCTGGGTCATGTGATCAGTGAGGAGGGGGTGAAGCCTAAACCATGTTTGGTGAGTGCTATTATGGCTTGTTCTACTCCACAGAATAAGGATGAAGTGAGATCGTCTTTAGGAATGGCAGAATATTGTGCGAAGTTTATTTCCAATTTTGCAAGTAAGGTGCACAATATATGTCAATTACTGAAAAAAAATGTGAGGTTCATGTGGAGTTCACCAGGTGAGGCTGAATAAAAACTTTGCTAGCATTCGCGCCAAGAATTTTCAATTCTATTAAGGACACGGAGGCAGCCCCGCCAGGCGCGGTCAATACCCTTTTTGGGGTCCTTCGAGACTAGCATCAATATCAGGTGTCTCTGCCACCTTGTCCGGGATATCCGGCCGAGGACACTCGGAACACAACCTGTTGAGCACCTCCTTATCAAAGCCTTTCCTAAGGTTGTCGTGTAAGTAGTCTGCCACTTCAGGGGCCAAAGCCCAATCAGATGAATGGGGATGAACGATGTCTGTCGGGTTAAAGGTGAAAGGGGTGTTGGGATTTTGAGGTGTCATATTGGGCACTATAATGACAGCCTCCCTAGACTTCTTCTTAGGGAGAGCCTCCTCGTCAGTGGTGTCTGTGTCAGTAGTGTCGGTATCTACATACACTTATTGTTTGCGTTTTACTTTTCCACCTTGAGTGGCAGATGGTGTGGAATAACCATGTTCCTCTGCATTCGCCTGTGGCAAATTAGCTAATGCGCCTGCATGGGGCCATGGCCCCGACTTCGATATACTTTTGCCTGCGGGGGCGTCATTGTGGGGTTCAAGAGGGTTTTGAAACCTGTGGGGCTTTGCAAAGCTTTCCAACTGCTTGGTAATAGGTTTCAGCGCTGCTGCCAAGGCTTGTTGCACAGTGTTAGGGACAGTACTTTCAATCGCCCTGTTGACCAACTGCTGGACCGATGCATCCAGAGCGTCAACAATATTGTCCTCTAAGACAGTCTCCTGCTGTCCATCATAGTAGGGTTCATCCTCCTCTTCATATCTAACCCACTCTTCCATTGCAATCACTTAGCTTACTCCTGCCAATATCAACCCTGCCAAGTACCACGCATCAGGCGTTAGACTAACGCATTTCAGTGTGGTGGTCCGCATCACCGCACTGAAATGCATTGTCACGCATTTATAGTGCCTCGTCACGAAGTGCTGCTAATTAACACCACACTATTACAAAGCTCTTAGACAGCGCGCGTCCAAGCTGCTTGCAGCCAGCAAGCTAAGCTTGGGGGGCTGTCTCAGCTCGCTCGGGGCTCGGCTGGCTACAGTGTTTCACCCAACACCGGTCAGGCGAGTCAGTTGTGATGAGCTGTCCAATCACAACAGCCAACAGTGTGACGGGCAGGCTCGGCACATTTAAGTATCATGGTAGCCTGAGCCAGCTTGAGGTAGCCCGCCGCTGCAGTTTGCACTGCGTTGTGCTGTGGCTAGGGGCTCAACAGCGTAATGATTCAGAGACGGTCCGACAGTCGTTGACCTGCCACTGAACCTTCACAGTGGTGTCACTTCACAGAGCAGATCTCCCTCTCAGTGACACAGCTGCCGCGTTGGAAGTCCGGCATATCTGCCATTTTGGAAGGAGGCCCGGAAGAACATGGTGCTCGCACGTACCAGGAGGACGATCCTCTCCTGCCCCAGAGGGCTGATGTGAAGATATGCATTGCACAGCTTTCACTGAGTTCAGGACTCGAAGATTTATCAGACAGTGCTCTGCTGCGCACTATCTGAAGTGACTGGGGCCCGCGACTGCCGCGGAATGGTGCCAGTTGCCTCAGCAGCCTGGCCACCATGTACTGCAGTCCAGTGCAGCAGAGTGAATGCAGACGTGCAAGTCGGATTCGGTCCTCTACTCTTGGATCGCGCTGCCTTGTGCACGTCGTGACTGGGCCCGTCCTCCATGTTCCTTGTTCCATCATCAGTCCCTGCTCGCTGAGACAACACAGCCCTGCCAAGCACCAGCGTGGTTAGCATTTGGGGAGGAAGCTGGGGGTCATCGCAACCACAAGTAGTGAAGCCCTGAGCCAACAATGCGTGCGGGCATCAGCCATGAGTCAAAATGCAACGTGCGACGAGAAGGGCAGTGACATTGACTATGCATTGTTGGGTAAGTGTCACTGACCCATCGAATTTAATTTACTTTTACAGGAGTACATTTGTCCAGTTCGGCTGGTCTCCCTTACTTGATTTTTTTGTCGCGCGAAAGTGTCACTCATTACCATTGAAATGTCACACATAATTCCACTGAAATTATCAAAATGCCACACATAGCAATCTGAAACCTTGGCAGCTATGTGTGTACAGAATTCTCAAATAGGGTTATGGTCTTGTTGCCCCTGCCCTAATTAACGGGTGAAAAGCCCAGTGTGGAAGATGGCTGTTTTTTAGTTGGCTGTTGTCATGTGTTCTGTACCTCCCCCATTGTAGCTTTCCCTATGTTAGCCTAACTGTGCACGACACAGGCCGCATTAGCTTTGCACACTTTACTATAAAAAAACGGTTGCTTTTGTGCCGCATTATATTTCACACTGAACCTGCAGTTCTTTTCTCGTTCTGTTCTTTCCTGGGATTTAGTCTGAACAGCAGACATGGCCAAACAACAATGTCCCTTGTTATTTTGTTCTGGTCAGGCACTCTCACCTAGAAATGCAGCTGTTGTTTATGAACAAGCACACCTTGTCATATAGGTATGAACAGCAATGTAACACACAGAGACAGAAATATTTTCTGAGAGAAGATCCCGGCTGTACCTGAGATGTAGAACGTCCATCTGTGTATGCTAAGGTACAGGTCTGTTACTAATCTCAGAGATCTTTGCTGTATAATCAGTTTTCTTCTGCAGAAGGGGAGGAGGGTTAGGCTAAGCTGTTTTATGGCAGGGCGTTTCATAATATATGGTTTACTGACTTTGCTGATGGTATTTATGCTAGACAGTTGTTTTCGGATTGTGGCACGTATATTGCATTCTAGAGCACAATAGTTTAAATAAATACTTTAAACTTCCTTCATGTCTCTGTCATATCTTATTGTGGAGGAGTACGAGTGTGTGAGCGAAAAGGTGTATCCTTTTACCGCGATCCCTGAGAGGGTCGGAAGTGTTGTGTTCCGGGGTGTCGATTCACTTGTCTCTCTGTATATCAGTAGGAGGGCCAGTGAGACACAATGGCTAGTCGGACACAGGCTCATTGTACTGAGGTGATACAGTGACTCAGTCCCTATCTACTGATGTTCTATGTTCCCAAGCATAGTTCTTTTCCTGAGCAGAATCCCTGCATCACTGTGATCTTAAATTCCACTTTGTATTTTTGAGAGGACTTGATTTTCCTTCCCTGATCAAAATGATCGTGCAAGGTTTTGCATTCCCCTTGGGCCCAGTCTGAGAACAGTGCACTCTTGAACGCAGGCTTGAAGGCTGGATTACAACCTATTTGTGTAGTTGGAGAGGGGAAGGTTCAAATGTGTATAACTGATTTAAAATTCTTGCCAAGAGATGAACTGGTACAAAGATCTTCACCGCTGTTTGGTCCCAGATTTCATGAAAGAAGTTAAATAGACATTTCTAGGGCTCTGCTTCCGATATAGGCAAGGAAGATCTCGTAGCGATTTAACTTCCATTGCCCTGTCCATGAAGATTAATTTCTTATCAATTTCTCTGATTCACTATTCAGATATGTACCCTAGGTGGGCCGCCCTGTAGTACGACACCAAATCGAGGCAACAAGATTCCCCACTCTCTTTTGGGGTTAGCACTCACTTGGCTGAGATGCATAGTCATTTCCTTCCCCAGAAAAACTGTTATTTATTTCTGTAGATCTACTATTTCAGGCTGGGTAAGGGTTACCGGGAGGGCCTGAAAAATATACAGCACCCTGAGAAGGATACTCATTTTTACTACGTTAGTGTGCCCTACCCAAGAAATATAGAGCGAGCGTCAAAGAAGAGGCCAAATGCCTTCTTTCCAATCAGTACCGGAGGAACGGCTGACCGAGGCACACGTATTTATCTGGGCGAATCGATAACGAAGAAATATATAAATGGACTACTGGTGATTGAAAATAAGAATTCCCGTGTCCATCCACCGTATTGCACTGAAAAAGCCATGGCCCTTAATGGATTTTAAAGATCTAAGGATTAAGAAATAATATCCGGATCTAAAGGATTTCAGACCGTCAGCTGAATAGGAGGAAAATCCCCACCAAATAATGAACGAATCTTTATGAAATATGAAGAATTTCAGTACTGAGCATCTCTAAAATCAACTATATTGTATTTTACGCATAAACCTGTCCTGAAGAAGGTGGTGTCAACCAACTCCATTCACCGAAACGCCGCGTCGACATTTGGTTTTAAATAATATGATAATTGTTTTAAATGATATTAGTTTTCTAATTGTGTGTTTCCTTTGATAGACAATCGGTTTGTAGATTTAGAAAAACTCGTTCCTGATATGCTTCTTTGGAAATATATGCAAACCTACACAACATAAAGATCAATACAAACTATCAATGTGTGAGATGTGTACTCCAAAGCTGTTGAACTAACTGCTACACCGGGATAAAAGGATTGTCAATTGGAAGAGAAATTAATTATAAATAGGAAACATTGTGTTTTTAAATTAATGGGATATTAAAATGTATTTATGAAGTGTTTTTATCAATGATTTGCATAATCTGTTTTTTAAAATAAAGGAGGAGATATAATTTCTACCAAAAACAAGGCTTATTGGTTGTGTGTTTTAAATGTATGAATGAGTATGAGTTATTATTTGTGTTGATAATTGAGGAAGAACCGCATAGGGAACACTCTTTTGTTATTGGTTCTTTCCAATCTCTACACAATCAGTATGGTTCAGCCACAACCACTGAAAAGGGGTCGATCTTTGTAGGACTATTGCTTTAGCTGGGAAACTATATAATCATAAAAAAAGGGAACCCTTATAGTCAGAAGGGACCAAGGGTAGTAGTAAATTATTAGAGACAGCGGTTCCTTTCAAGAGAGATACATAAACATAACCACAAAACTTCAATCAGGATTGGGTCTATTACTATCCAAATGGACGGTATTGTGATTTATTTAGCAAACAGAAAAAAACATGGAAACAATGAATTAACATAAAGTGAGCAGGAAGTGGCAGGGTTTCTGGAAATCAACAGATTTCCTTACCTCAGGCATGTAACTTAAAAGTGACTTTAAGTGAGATAAGAAATAACAATAGTCACAATAGAAAGAACATCTTGTACTCCGCATAAATCATAAATAACGGTTAGAGTTAAGATATGGTTGTCGACGACGTTTCGATCCCCAACAACGGTTATGGGATCATCATCAGGACTAGTGAATCAAAATGCCTGAGTAGTTGCAATAGGTACCGGTCTTGGCGCAAGATTCTGAAGGGAGAGGAACGGTGTCCCATCCAGGGCTATTGGTTCGAGCGCGGACTGCAAAATTCGGGAAGAATGCTCAAAATGAGGTCGTGGATGAGAACAAGGTCTCGACCTCAAATATTGCCGTAATTGTAAGGCATCGCGCTGGAGGTGCGTGATAGCACGCTCGGGGCTCGGGGAGATAAGGATCTCGCACCCGCCGCGCTGCAATTTAGGAGTTAATCCGGTAATTGAGAGGCTTGAGGGAGATAAGGATCTCGACCCTCCGCGCTGCAGAGTGGAGATAATTCCGGTGAATGAAAAGCCTAGACAGTGGCTGCGATGGTCTCCGTCCGTTGGTGCCTGAACGCCAAAGCTGGGAAACTAGCACTTGTTTTTGTTTATTAACTTTAAAGACAGAGATCCCCCTCTAAAGTGTCTAGGAGCTGACGCTTTACCTGGTTCTGACAAAGTGAGTAAAGCATTGTCCACCAATAAGCAGGCCATGTGTTCCTCCCCTGCTAAGGTGATGCACTTTATTTCATCGCAGCCCTGCCTCCTGCCGCTGAAGAGGTGGGAAGGGAGACGTCCATTGTCCATCTAGGCACACTATTTCTATTGGAAATGTGTTATATCTCGCAACTGACTGTCAACAGTCAGAATGTTCGAGACCTACGCCACACAGAGCCCCACAAGCTGTGACTAAACAATGTCAGGTTCGCACAGTACAGACTGCCCACGCAAGGCAGGATACTTCAAACTTTATAACCCGCAAAGATACGATGCCTCATTCTCCCAGCCCTTTCCTACAACAAACTGCTTCGAAGAAATCTTCAACTAACCCTGTCAAATGCTTTCTCCACATCCAGAGAAAGCAAGATTGCTGAAATTTCTATTCCCTGTGCCTTTTCAATCAAGTGGGGTAGCCTTCGAAAGTTATCACTGCCTTGGCTGCTTTTAATGAAGCCCACTTTATCTGGATCTAGGAGCTGGGGCAAAAGGGCTATTATTATTGCATCATTATTTAGCAAAGCAATGGATCTGTAAGAGTTGCATAGTGCAGGGTCCTTCCCATGGTTGTAGATTCAAATTATTTCTGCCTTGCTTATGGACCGTATAAGGTCTGTCGACTTGATAAATGTGTTAAACAGATTAGTTAGCTGCCTGGAGAAATAAGGTTTTGTACAAATTCATGGGGAACCCATTGGGTCCTGGGTTTTCCATACAGGCATGACTTAAATGGTGAGGCAAACTTAATTCAAATGTATGGGACTCTCCAGGGTATCCTTCTGATCACTCAAAAGGAGTTCCCTCTTGAGGACTCCAGGTGACACCTTGTCTTAGAGTTGCCCCTCTCTTCCTCCTCCTTAGCATATCGAGCTTGGAAGTGATCCTTAAAAGTGACCTGTTTTGCTTGCTCATCGGTCTCCCAGGTGCCATCCTCGGGGAGCGCCACGGGCAATGGTCCGGCCCGCAACGCTTCCATCCTCACCGCCGCGGGCTGTGGTTCAGCCCGCTGCACTTCTTTCTTCCTCTCAGGGACACCGCGGTTCCACACACCGACCCGCTATTGCTGTTTTGGCGTCGCGGGTACGCCCCACGACGCCTGTTTGTAGTCAGCCCGCAAGTTGCTATTTTCCATGTCGGGCATGCCGCAGATCCACGAGGTGGTCTGTTGTTTCATTGGCATTTCAGGAATGCCGCAGTTCCAGTTCTGGAACCGTGGCTCCCTATACGACGCTCTGCTGGTGCCCTGACACACTTACCTTGCGCCTGGGGTGCAAGTGTTACAAACTTTCTAGCAGCCATTCTCATGCCTGGGGGCCATGTTTTTGCAGGTCTTCTTCCCATAGTTCCACAGCCTTGTTCCCAGTATAACTAGGGAAGGGTTTTCTTACACCATTCTAACATGGCAACCTTTCCTATCTTTTTCATTACTGTTTCCCTATCAAAGATGCAGACTCTTCACTTCCTGTTGCACCGCTCCCTGTCTGTGGGTACTGATTCTTTCATTTCCTTGTGTTGCAACACTCCTCGATCCTGCTGGTGTGTCCTCTCTCCTGATGGTGTATTTTCGCTCCTGCTGGCGTATCTTCGCTCCTGTTGGGGCTCCTGTTTCCGTTTGGAATCTCTTTTGGGCCTTTGGTCTTCTCGTGGTCCTTACCTGGTTCTTCTTCCTGGTTATCTTCTGTTGTCTTCTTTCCTTTCCTGGAGTCTCCACCTCTGCCAGAGGTTTTTCCCTACGGGTTATTTTCTCTTGGGGTCTCCTTCTGGAAGGGACAGTCTGCCCTGGCGTTACATTGTCAGCAGCGCCGTGGCTACCGGAAAGGGTCACCCTTACCTCAGACAGACCAGGACCTTCAAGAACTGAAATCAGGAACCATCCCTCTGCACCAGAGTTGGTAAGAAAAGTTCAGAACGTGACACCTCCCTCCTCACTCTAGCTATGTGCATTCTAGCCTGCTTGAGTCGAATTCTAGCAAGGAAGGTTCCCACCTTGTCGCCCCTGTTGCATAAGCATTGATTTACTTTTAGCACAGCATGCACTGCCCAGTTTATCTTTTGTGCTCTAAGTTGCCCATCATCATTGCTATTTGATGCTTGGATGTTTTTAGTCCGTCAATCTTCCTCAAGGTTTCGGTAGTGAGTCTACCTTCTACCAGTCTTCTCTTTCTGGCCCTCTCAGTCTCCATGTTAATTGCAACTCATCTTATAGTTGCCTTAAAGGCGTCCCACAGCATGTCAGGGGTGACCTCAAACCTTTATTTTGGGCAAAATAATCCCATGTAGTATCCATGAAAGCTGCCTTGCAACCGGTTCTCTGAGTGTTCCAGGTTTCTTTTGCCAGAAGGGACCCACTCGGGTCAGAGGTAGAGTGTCCCAGCAAGGCGTAGCCAGAGAAATAAAGCCCCCCCTTTGAACCATATGGCACCAAATGATGACTCAAAGGGAGCGATCTCAACTCTTCCAATGAAGGCCACAAAAATTGTTCCTGCTTAGGAAAATTTGGAATAAATGGTGCTGAATGATGCATTTTACAGTATGATTTTAAAGAAACTTGGCGAAAAAACGATACTTTTACAAGTTGTGATATTTCTTGCTTTCATTCACTCTTCTTTCTTCTTTCGTTCCTTTTACTCCTTGTTCATTCTTTCTTTTTCCATCTTCATTCTTTCCTTCTTGTCATCTTTCTTTCATACTTTCTGTTATCCATTCTTTCCATTGTCTTTTCATTCCTTCATTTGTTTTTCGTTTTTCTTTTCTTTCCTTCTATCCATTCTTTTTACATTCTGTCTCTTCTTTTTTCTGCCCTTCTTTATATTTTTATTTCAATTTATTTTTGTCTTCCCAACATTTTCTTCCTTTTTTCATTTTTCCTTTCTTTTTATCGTATTCTCCCTCCTTTTCCCCTTCTTTTCATCTTTCTTTTCATATTCATTCCATTACTTAGTTTTTGATTTTCATTATCTCATTCTATGCTCTTTCTTTCCCTCATTCCACTTTTCTTTTCTTCCTTTTCTATCTGACGCCTTTCTTCCAGTTCTCCCTTATTTCTGTCCTCTTTAGGTTTTGCGTGCACAGCGCTTGCGCTTGGGAATTCTCTTGTATTTAATATATCTTAAAAGGGGGCTCTTATCAGTTCCTTATGCCAAATTACTGTGTCCATTCAAGTTTGTGTGGAACTTTTTTTTGTTTTGTTAACTTCCCCTGGCTGCACGCATTTATGATACTTCTACTAAAGCTGTTCACACTGTTTAAGAATACGTGAAGTTGGCCCACGCACTCCGTTATTTTCACCGAATCTGTATCCAAAGTAAATATGTTGCTGATAATTGATGGCGTGCAATAAGGTAGCGCTTTCTGATCAGAAGCATGCCTAAATGATTAAAGATAGCGCTTCCCCTCATACTCATCCCCATATGGCGATCATGCAGGACACGAGTCAAGAACACACGTCTTTGTAAACATATCCTCTGATGAAGGGCTACAATAGCCGGAAATGCATTGGGATGATTAGCAATATTCTTGATTCATTTCATCAATGCACTTGTGGAAATGTGATGAACATTAGATATCCTTATTTTCTTGAATGAAGAAATTCTGGAACGAACAAGCCTCTAAAGAATACCAACCTAGCCAATGAGATTGTGTACAATTTGCTGTCATATAACCAGAATAAACGGAAAACAATTGGGTACTTAGCAGTGCATCTAAGGGACGCTACCCCCTGAGGGGAAGCGCTATCTTTACATATTGTTTAAGCCCCATTCACTGTCAAGATAAGATATCTTACAACAGAAAAGACAGACAGCTTCTAACAGTATGTTGGAATGCTTGCTTTTTTTTTACTTCGTTGTGTAAAGCAGATGCTTTATCCTTAGAACGCTTGTGGCATTTCCTATTGATGCCTCAGTACCTTCCTTTGCCCTTTGTAGGCATTATCGGATTGATTTTTTCAACTTAATCTATTTGGTCATTATAATCAAATTCTAATTGTTGTAATAAACATTGTGCGTTAATAATAAAGTTAATATACAAGAGCTATGCTATATTTTACTACTAAACAGGCAGCCACGAGTGCAGTTACCTTGCAGACAACAGGGCCATGATTTGAATGGTGCAGTAATACCGGGCCCAAACATTGTCCGAACTCCTCTAAACACATAATATTGCTATATTAGACTACTAAACAGGCAGTCAGAAGTGCATTTACCTTGCAGACAACAGAGTCATGATTTCAGTGGTGCAGCAGGTGCAGTGACACCAGAACCAAAAGCTCTAGGCATCCCACTTAACACCTAAAATTGCTGTATTTTACTACTAAACAGACAGTCACAAGTGCAGCTACCTTGCAGACAACATGGTCATAATTTGAATGGTGCAGCAGGTGCAGTGGAACCGGCCCCAAAAGTTGTCAGAACTCCTCTAAACACCAAATATTGCAATATTGTACTACTAAACAGGCAGTCACAAATGCAGTATCTTGCAGACACTGGGGACATGATTTAAATGGTGCAGCAGGTGCAGTGGCACCGGGCCCAAAAGTTGTCAGAACTCCTCTAAACACATAATATTGCTGTTACATCAATGAATTCTATTATTTTCATCTTTCATTTCATTTTTCCAAATTTTGCTATTACTTACCCACACTATACCACTTGTAACAGCACAATATATTGCCTTTTTGTACATAAACAAGTCATAACACTTTAACCGCTTCGCCGCGGCGGTGCGGGTGAATTTGACGCATGCGCAGATCGGACGGCCCCTGGCCGTCCGACGCACACGCCCACTGTGACGTTGGACGGCCGGGGGCCGTCCGACGCATAGAAGGGGTTAACCCTTTCGCTGCTAGGCCTTTCCCCCCCCCGTGCTAAGCCTTTTTTGGCTATTTGGGGTAGTTTGCACTTAGGCCCCTGTAACGTTTTGACCACATAAGGTATCCACGCCAAATTTGCGTCCTTTTTTTCCAACATCATGGGGATTCTAAAGGTACCCAGGGTTTGTGGATTCCCCTGGAGGGGACCCAGAAATTAGCCAAAATACAGGTAGTTTTTTGAAAAATGGGAAAAAAGGGCTACAGATGAAAGCGTCTGGTTTTTTCCCTGCAAATTGTATCAAAAAAGGGGTTGTGGTGCTGAAATCACCATATTCCCAGCTTTCAAGGACAAGCAGACTTTTGATAGAAAAACAAACTTTTTTACACAGTTTTGGCATTTTTCTGGGACATAGCCTATTTTTGCTATTTTTGTGCTTTCAACCTCTTTCCAGTTAATGGTAGAAATGGGTATGAAAGCAATAATGGATCTTGGAAAGCTATACATTTTAGAAAAGTAGACAAAATTCTAAATTCAGCAAGGGATCATTTGTGTAGATCCTTCAAGGTTTCTTTATAGAAACTAACCGTTGAATATAGGAAAAATTGAAAATGAGTTGACACCTATGTATTTCTGAAATGGGAACAAAATATAGAGTTTAGAAACAGTAGATATTTGCACATTTCCAAAATTGGGAGTACCCATACTTGCATGAGAATTATAGGTCATTTTTCAAAATGACTTCTTTTTTACTCATTGTCTTTCATTTGGAAGGCAGAAATGCATCGAAAGTCAATAGGTAATAACAGTTGCTCTACAATACTGTGTTACCCTAAGTCTCCCGTTAAAAATGGTACCTCACTTGTGTGGGTAGGCCTAGTTCCCACGACAGGAAACGGCTCAAAACGCAACGTGGACACACCACATTTTCACAATGAAAAATGACCCTTTTTTTGCAAATTGCCTAGCTGTAGTTTTTGAACCCTAGCTCTGCCGGCACCTAGGGAAACCTAGCAAACCTATACATTTTTGAAAACTAGACACCCAGGGGAATCCAGGATGGGGTGACTGGACTGGCTCTCACCAGGTTCTGTTACCCAGAATCCCTTGCAAACCTAAAAAATTGTCAAAAACAACACATTTTCCTCACATTTCTGTGGTGGAAAGTTCTGGAATCTGCGTGGATCCACAAAATTCCACCCACCCCGCGTTCCCCAAAGTCTTCAGAGAAAAATGGTACCTCACTTGTGTGGGTAGGCCTAGTGCCCGCGACAGGAAACGGCCCAAAAAGCAACGTGGACACACCACATTTTCACAGTGAAAAATGACAATTTTTTTGCAAAGTGCCTAGCTGTAGTTTTTTAACTCTAGCTCTGCTGGCACCTAGGGAAACCTAGCAAACCTATACATTTTTGAAAACTAGACACCCAGGGGAATCCAGGATGGGGTGACTTGACTGGCTCTCACCAGGTTCTGTTACCCAGAATCCCTTGCAAACCTAAAAAATTGTCCCAAAAAACACATTTTCTTCATATTTCTGTGGTGGAAAGTTCTGGAATCTGCGTGGATCCACAAAATTCCACCCACCTCGCGTTCCCCAAAGTCTTCCGAGAAAAATGGTACCTCACTTGTGTAGGTAGGCCTAGTGCCCGCGCAAGGAAACGGCGCAAAACGCAACGTGGACACACCACATTTTCACAGTGAAAAATGACCCTTTTTTTGTAAAGTGCCTAGCTGTAGTGTTTGAACCCTAGCTCTGCCGGCACTTAGGGAAACCTAGCAAACCTATACATTTTTTAAAACTAGACACCCAGGGGAATCCAGGATGGGGTGACTTGACTGGCTCTCACCAGGTTCTGTTACCCAGAATCCCTTGCAAACCTAAACAATTGTCCAAAAAACAAATTTTCCTCACATTTCTGTGGTGGAAAGTTCTGGAATCTGCGTGGATCCACAAAATTTCACCCACCCCGCATTCCCCAAAGTCTTCCGAGAAAAATGGTACCTCACTTATGTGGGTAGGCCAAGTGCCCGCGACAGGAAACGGCGCAAAACGCAACGTGGACACACCACATTTTCACAGTGAAAAATGACCCTTTTTTTGCAAAGTGCCTAGCTGTAGGTTTTGAACCCTAGCTCTGCCGGCACCTAGGGAAACCTAGCAAACCTATACATTTTTGAAAACTAGACACCCAGGGGAATCCAGGATGGGGTGACTTGACTGGCTCTCACCAGGTTCTGTTACCCAGAATCCCTTGCAAACCTAAAAAATTGTCAAAAAAACACATTTTCCTCACATTTCTGTGGTGGAAAGTTCTGGAATCTGCGTGGATCCACAAAATTACACCCACCCCGCGTTCCCCAAAATCTTCAGAGAAAAATGGTACCTCACTTGTGTGGGTAGGCCTAGTGTCCGCGACAGGTAACGGCGCAAAACGCAACGTGGACACAACACATTTTCACAGTGAAAAATGACCCTTTTTTGCAAAGTGCCTAGCTGTAGTTTTTGAACCCTAGCTCTGCCGGCACCTAGGGAAACCTAGCAAACCTATACATTTTTAAAAACTAGACACCCAGGGGAATCCAGGATGGGGTGACTTGACTGGCTCTCACCAGGTTCTGTTACCCAGAATCCCTTGCAAACCTAAAAATCTTTTTTTTTAAACACATTGGGGGCGTGGCCAAGATGGCGGCGCGGTAGGACGCGAATCCGTGTCTCTCCGGCGCCGCCGTTCTAAAGCCTTGTTACATCGCCCATCCTGGAGCCCATCTGCCCGCAAAACGAGGTGGCGGACAACTAGCGGCACCCCGCAGATCTTTTACGGCGCTCAGAATCGCCTAGAACTGCAGTAGCTGAGCCCGACGGAGGCTGGCGCTCCGAGGCCTGCGCGCGCCCGCGGGGCCCTGAGGGAGATCCGAAGCCTGTTGTGGACGGGACCTATCGGTGAGGGGGTGCGGAGCCTTCCCCCTCCTCCCCTCCCCGAGCACAGATCGCCTGCTGCCGGCGGCGGCCCCCGCCGAGGGACGTGTCTCCGAGCGGAGGTCGGTGCGGCCGGGCATACCGAGGCGTGACGCGGACGCCTGCGGCCCGGAGTGGGCTGAACCAGGAGCGACTGCCGGGCCTGGTGGGGCCTACCTGACTGGTGCGGGACTTCGTCTGGGACCCGGAAGGCGACCCGGCACCCTGCTTCTGCCCGGCGGAGGACACTGTCACCAAGTGAGTGAGCGGGGGGATTGAGGTGGCACCGGGCCTGGGGGTCGCACTAACGGTCCGCGGATCGGCGGACGGAGCACGGCGCGTTGGGAGAGGAGCAACCGGAGACCCTGTCGGCCTCCCCTGCAACTCCAGATCTGCAGGCAAGAGCGGCGTGGCCCCTGGGAGGTGGTGACGCGGGCCCTGACACTAGGGGCTTGAAATACTGGCGCAGTTGGGCCTGGACGCGGCAGGGGTAGAGTGGGACTCCACCGATCAAGCACGGCGAGTGACCCCCTGGCGGAGTTGCGTTCACGCCGCACCTGTGGGGCTGCTGCCTCGCCAAGAGGGCCGGAAGTGAGGGCTCTAGCGGTCCGTGAGTCGGCGGACGGAGTGCCTTTTGGCTAGCGGGGGGAGAGCCATTAGGCACGGCCCAGCACGCAAGTGGAGCACCGTGCAGCCATCAGCGAACGTTGCGAAGGCAATCTGATAGGAAGAGCTTGCCGACTCTGCTTTGGGGCCTCTGGACACAGCTGGGCCTGGGTAGTGGACGGGCCCGACATCAGGGGCATTATCTGACCGGAGGATCTTAGTGGCCCACTACTTTGAGACCGTCCAGAGCGCAACGGCTCGGTCCATTGGCGAAGGAGAGGGTCGACATGGCCGCAGGGCGCACTCGGAAGGAGAAACCCCTGAAAGATCTCCTCCTCAAACAATCAGGGCAATCAACTTCGGCTGGTGTAAAGGCGACAAACATGTCAGAGGCCGATGAGACCCCGGCGACCAAAGCCTTTATGCTGGAACTGTTCACGGCAATGAAAGCTGACCTCCAGGAATTCCAATCTCAACTAGTGGCCGATCTGAAGGAGGTACGACGGGACGTGGATGACATCGGGGAGCGCGTGGCCACCCTCGAGGAGCACGACATTAGTAGAGCCGAGGAGATCCACCACCTGCAGCAAGATGTGCTGCGCCTCAGAGAGCAGAATGTTGACCTCCAGGCCCACGCTGAAGATCTGGAAAACCGCTCCAGGCGGAACAACGTGCGGATTAGGGGAATTCAGCCGAAAGAAGAGGGAGACGATCTCCGGGCCTATGTTTCAGCATTATTCCAGCATATCCTTGGGGAAGGAGAAGATACGGACATACAGATGGACCGAGTCCACCGAGTGGGCCTCCAGCGCGGCACGAAAGCGCCCCCACCAGACATCCTCGTGTGTGTACACGATTTCCAGTTGAAGGAACGTATCCTCCGGAGGGCACGGGAGGCGCACCCCATTCAATTTCGTGGCCAACACCCGGCTCTCTTCCAAGATCTGGCGGCCTCTACACTTACCAAACGACGAGCGTTCAAAGTAGTGACCACCCACCTGCGAGAACACAAGGTTCCCTATTCATGGGGTCATCCTTTCCGGCTCATATTTAAACATAATGGCAGGTTGCTTCAACTTCGCTCGCTGGAAGAAGCTTTGGAGATCCTGGGCCTCGAAAACCACAACGCGTCCCTGGATGTCGAACGTCACAGCTCACAGGTCGCACGCCGCACAGAGGGGTGGCAACGAGTCGGCAAGAAATCACCACTCAAGAAACCGGACCAGGCAACGAAGGACAGAGAGAGAGAGGGGGTGTTGTCCGCCCTTTCACACACGCGCGACCGTCCGCCCACCCCCTGAGTTGTGCTGCTATTGGCTTCAGGATGGGCACACAGTGGGGCGTCGGGGAGGCAGATCGGACTGCCTGGCACATCCCCTTAGTGGTCCTTTGGCGCCACTCTGACGCCGTGTTGGCCCCCTTACTGAGGGGTCAGTTGCTGCCACGAACCCCTGGACTCGTATTTTTGTGACGAACATTGGTCACGCTTCACATGTGGAGTCTAATTTTTGATAATGTTTTAGGGGGGTTTTTTGTCGGGTGGGGTGTCCCTGGGATTTCAGTTACCTTTTTTTGTTAATGTCACTGTTGTTTTCCTTTCACAGGGTTGGGTGGGTTCTCTCCTCGGTGTGCTCCTTTTTAGATATTCAGCATGGCAGCTGTGTGCGTGCGGTCCTCTGTCCCCTCTTTTCATGGCAGGGTGTTGGGCGCTGCAATATAGCGGACTTCTCACCTATCCCCCCCCCTGGATCTTAAAATAGTCAGTCTCAACGTCCGGGGTCTCAACAACCCAGTCAAGCGTAGGGCAGTCTTGTCTCTCCTGGAACACTCGGGGGGGGGGGACATTTGCCTCATCCAAGAAACACACCTATTGCAGACTGACACACATCGCATGCGCCATAGCCACTTCCCTCATCAGTTTTGGTCCTCTGCGGATAGTAAAAGGGGAGGAGTGGCTGTGTTGATAGCCAAGCATTTTAAGGGAACAGTGGTGGGGCCATTCTCCGAAATTTTGAGGCCGCCTCCTAGCATTGCGACTCCAAGTGGGCTCCTCCTTCTACACGGTGGCTTCCATATACTCCCCTAATGATCATCCAGAGAAGTTTTTGCTGGAGGCCTGTGCAGATGTACTGCGCTCTCCAGACAGGGCAGTGGTAGTAGGGGGCGACCTCAATCTCGTCCTGAACAGCAAGCAAGATCGCTCAGGTTCCCGCACGGATGGCGCTGGCGCCTTATCCGCGCACGGGGTGGAGTGGTTACGTGATGCCGGGATCAAGGATGCCTGGCGCTGTCTGCACTCCGACGAAATAGACTTTTCATACTACTCCGCCGCGCATAAAACGTACGCCCGTCTAGATCATTTCCTTGTCACCCCGGCAGCGTGGTCATTGGCCGTGGACTCCACTATCGAAGCACGCGCCCTTTCGGATCATGCCCACATCACCCTGACTCTTCGCATACCGGCCGCACGTTCAGCCTTCTCGCCGCGCTGGCAATTGCGGGACTCCCTGCTTCGGTCTCCGGAGGTGGTTGCGGGCATTAGACAATGCATCATCGACTATATAGCAACTAATGACAGAGCTGATACCCCACTCTCCTCAATATGGGAAGCGCTTAAGTCAGTAGCGCGTGGGGCACTTATCGCTAAGGCAGCCTATAAGAACCGAACCAGGCGGGAAAAGCGCGCGGAGCTTGAGGCTACTGTTCGAGAATTGGAGACTATACATAAGCGCAATGGCGCGCCCCGTATATGGCGCCAGCTAGAAAAGGAACGCCTCCAGCTTCGCCGGCTGGATCTTGACCGAGCTGAGCATGCGGTGATCTGCCTAAAACACAAATTCTTTGTTGCCTCAAATAAAGGGGGACGTATGCTGGCGCACTGCCTGCGTGGCCAACAGGAGATGCACTCTGTCAAATCGCTGCGTGACGGGTCTGGACGGCTCATTACCGACGATACCCAAATCGTCTCTGCCTTTCGCTTCTTTTATCATTCTCTCTATGCCGCAGACCCCTCTTTGCAGTCAGATCCCACGGGCTACCTGAGGGACTCCGCGGTGACGCCGCTTTCTGAGGGCGCTGCTACCGCCCTGGAGGCGCCTATCCGCATTGAGGAAGTTATCTCTGCGATCTCCCGGCTGAAGCTACAAAAGGCCCCGGGGCCGGACGGCTTTGGTGCCCTATTTTATAAAACCTACTGTGCAGAACTTGTCCCTTTGCTCACACGCCTGTTCAATTCATTTGCGGACACGGGATCCCTCACGCCTACTATGCTGCTAGCCTCTATTTCTGTCATCCTTAAGCCGGGTAAAGACCCTGACTCTTGTAGTTCCTACCGACCGATCTCCCTGCTGAACATAGATGCGAAACTGTTCTCCAGCATCTTAGCACATAGGCTGAATCCCCATATGCCGGATCTTGTAGAACCAGACCAATCCGGTTTTATCCCCGGACGACAGTGCGGGGACAACACCAAGCGCATCTGTCACCTGATGGACAAAGTACAACGGTCCAGGGAGGAGGCCCTTCTGTTGGCGATCGATGCCGAAAAGGCTTTCGACCGCGTACATTGGCCATATCTCTTCGCCACCCTCGAGCGCTTCGGAGTGGGGCCCAGGTTTCGACACTGGATTGCCAGCATTTACACTGCTCCCCAGGCAGCGGTCAGAGTCAATGGTTTACTATCTGACCACTTTGCGGTGGGTAGAGGTACGCGACAGGGATGTCCCCTTTCCCCCCTACTTTTTGCCCTGTATATGGAGCCCCTGGCACAGCGGCTCCGGGATAACCCTTTGGCGCAGGGCATTCCCTTCGGCTCGGAACATCATCTAATTAGTCTATACGCAGATGACATTATCTTTTCCGTTACGCACCCCCTGACTTCGCTTCCGGCCGTCATGCGGGACCTCGAGATATTCGGTCAGTTTTCGGGCTTCAACATCAATACACAGAAATCTCAAGTACTCAATCTCACCATCTGCCCCCAAACGGAGGAGACTCTTAGACTCCACTTCCCCTTTGATTGGGCTTCAAAGGGAATTGTGTATCTTGGCCTGACCCTCCACTCTAGCTTGGCGAAAACGGCAGAAACCAACTACTCCGCTCTCCTCTCTCGCATCCACGCAGACCTCCTACGCTGGCGCCGTCTCCCTCTGTCGTGGTTTGGGAGATTATCTGCGGTGAAGATGAATGTCCTGCCGCGTGCTCTATACCTGTTCCAGACACTTCCGCTGGAACCCCCGCCTCTTGTCTTACAGCAGGTCCAAGCGGCTCTTGAGAGCTTCGTCTGGGGCCCGGTCTCACCGCGCCTGCGTAAAACGCAGCTCCAGCGGGCCAAAAGGGTCGGAGGACTAGCCTTTCCCAATATCACGCGATATTTTCAAGCCTCCCTACTACGCTACTTGGTGGAGTGGAATCGTCCCTTGACAGAGAAACACTGGGTCTTTATGGATCAGACGGTTGCGGGCCACCATATTTGGCGAGATGCTTGGTTGCCATGGGCGGCACGAGCATGGGGCCTATACTCCTCGCCAGTCACACGACCCACCATGGTGGCCTGGGACAGGGTCTCACGTAGGGCCAATCTGACCTCCTTCCCGTCTCCTATGTCCCCGCTTTTCTCGAATCCTGCCTTCCCACCAGGAGAAACTACCAAAGCTGCAGCGCGGTGGGTGGAGGAGGGCTGTAAACGCGTGGGCCACTTGTTTGACATTCAGGGAATTATTCGCTTCAAGGACTTGCAGACCGACTACCATTTACCCGATACTGATCTTTATTTGCACTCTCAGATGGTTCACTGGATCTCGGGCTCTGGGACACGCTCCCTGGCCTTTCGGCCGATGAAGCCGTTTGAGAAATGGATACTCAACAAAAAAAGCGATAAAAGTCTTATTTCCGAACTTTATTCCTTTCTTGCTCCGGCCCCTTCATCGACTCGCAATGCTGGACAGAGGCGCTGGGAGGCGGAGATAGAACGTACACTTACTGATAAGGAGTGGGAAGACATTTTCCATCGGGCACACCACACTACGTATTCCGCGGGTCATACGGAGACAGCCTACAAAATTGCTACGTATTGGTACTACACCCCTGCCCGACTCTCTAAATGGCAGGCGCAATGCGATGGCCTTTGCTGGAGGGGGTGCGGCAACCCTGGGACGCTCATTCACTTGCTATGGCATTGCCCGAAGCTTACACGCTACTGGGATCAGATCCTTAACGATATCGACCAGGGCTTCAACACCACCATACCCCGGTTCCCCGCCTACACCCTCCTAGGCCTCCCTAATGCGCTCACTTTTCCTTTACACTCGACTAGGGGGCGACAGATGGCGCTTGCGCTAAACGCTGCACACAGGGTCATAATAGCTAGATGGAAATCAGACAGCGTCCCCGACCACACTCACTGGCTACATCAACTGTGGAACCTGCTTGCAATGGAGAGGCTCTCTATGGTGGCGGCGGGGAAGGACAAGGACTATGCCAGGATCTGGGCCCCCTTCCTGACTATCCTTTCCACTGAATTCCATGAATTGACTTGCCCACATTACCTCCGTATCCTACACCTGGTGCCAGACACTACTGCATCCACCCCTTAGAATGTACATTGCTAGCGACTCAAGCTACCATGGCGCGCTGACCCCAATACACCACGGGGCACTTGCACAATGACGCTGCCGTTTGGATCTTTTTGGGGATTTTCTTTTATTTTATTTTGCACACTGAGGAGAGAGGTAGGGGGTGGAGGGGGTTCAGGGTCTTTCTTTCCTTTTATTGTTGAGTTTATTGTTCACTGTTGGAACACTCCTCATAGCCGTGGTCCACAGTGGACCCCTTTCTTCTGCCTTGAGCGTCTTGCGTCTAAATTGACACAGTCCCTCGCAAATGTTCCCTTTCTTGGGGGCTATGCCCTTATGACGCGGCCGGCCCGACTGGGTTGTAGGCGGCTTGCTGTGTTAATACTGAATAGCCTTTCTACTGCTCTTTGTTTGACAGTACGAGCAACAAGCAGCCAGCCGGCCTGATAGGTTGTAGGCGCTCTGCTTATGTATCTTTGTGGTGTTCTGTTAATAAAAACAGATTTAATACTAAAAAAACACATTTTCCTCACATTTCTGTGGTGGAAAGTTCTGGAATCTGCGTGGATCCACCAAATTCCACCCACCCCGCGTTCCCCAAAGTCTTCCGAGAAAAATGGTACCTCACTTGTGTGGGTAGGCCTAGTGCCCGCGACAGGAAACGGCGCAAAACGTAACGTGGACATACCACATTTTCACAGTGAAAAATGACCCTTTTTTTGCAAAGTGCCTAGCTGTAGTTTTTGAACCCTAGCTCTGCCGGCACCTAGGGAAACTTAGCAAACCTATACATTTTTTAAAACTAGACACCCAGGGGAATCCAGGATGGGGTGACTTGACTGGCTCTCACCAGGTTCTGTTACCCAGAATCCCTTGCAAACCTAAAACATTGTCAAAAAAAACACATTTTCCTCACATTTCTGTGGTGGAAAGTTTTGGAATCTGCGTGGATCCACAAAATTCCACCCACCCCGCGTTCCCCAAAGTGTTTCGAGAAAAATGGTACCTTACTTGCATGGGTGGGTCAAGTACCCGCAACAGGCAAGGGCCCAAAACCTATTGAGGCGACAGCAAAATTACCTATCACAAACTAACCTGGTTTTGCAAGGGGGGTCCCATGAGAATTTTGGCCAGGGGCTCGGCGGCCATCCAGCGAAACCTACCAAACCCACACATTTCTGGAAACTAGACACCCGGGGGAGTCCAGCGAGGTATGGCTTGCGTGGGTCCCCCAACATTCTCCTACCCAGAATCCCCTGCAAACCTCAAATTTCACTGAAATTTCCTCCCACCCAGCGTTCCCCCAGGTCTCCCGATAAAAATGGTACCTCACTTGTGTGGGTAGGCATAGTGGCTGCAACATTGGTGGATCCACGAAAGCCATACCTTCCTGGACTCCCCTGGGTCTCTAGTTCTCAGAAATTTGTGGGTTTGGTAGGTTTCCCTAGATGGCCGCCAATCCCGGGACCAAAAACTAATGTGACCCCCCCTTGCAAAACCAGGTCATTTTCGGATACATCGGGAGCATCTGAGTTTTTGGTCCCGAGTCGGCAGCCATCTAGGGAAACCTACCAAACCCACACATTTCTGAAAACTAGAGACCCAGGGGAGTCCAGGGAGGTATGGCTTGCGTGGGTCCCCCAACGTTTTCCCACCCAGAATCCCCTGCAAACCTCAAATTTTGATGAAAAAATCACTTTTTTCTCAAATTTCTGTGTGGGTAAGTTCTGGAATCTACGTGGATCTACAAATTTCCTACCACCCAGCATTCCCCCAGGTCTCCCGATGAAAATGGTACCTCACTCGCGTGGGTGGGTCAAGTACCCGCGACAGGCAAGGGCCCAAAACGTATTGAGGAGACATCAAAATAACCTATCACAAAACAACCTGGTTTTGCAAGGGGGGTCAACTGGGTTTTTGGCCCCGGGCTCGGCGGCCTTCTTGGGAAACCTACCAAACCCACACATTTCTGAAAACTAGACACCCGGGGGAGTCCAGCGAGGTATGGCTTGCGTGGGTCCCCCAATGTTTTCCTACCCAGACTGCCCTGCAAACCTCAAATTTAGCTGAAAAAATCACTTTTTTCTCAAATGTCTGTGTGGGACAGTTCTGGAATCTATGTGGATCCAAAAATGTCCTACCACCCAGCGTTCCCCCAGGTCTCCCGATAAAAATGATACCTCACTCGCGTGGGTGGGTCAAGTACCCGCGACAGGCTAGGGCCCAAAACGTATTGAGGAGACATCAAAATGACCTATCACAAAACAACCTGGTTTTGCAAGGGGGGTCACCTGGGTTTTTGGATCCACATAGATTCCAGAACTTTCCCACACAGAAATGTGAGGAAAAATAGATTTCTTTCAACAAAATTTGAGGTTTGCAGGGGATTCTGGGTAGGGAAATGTTGGGGGACCCACGCAAGCCATACCTTGCTGGACTCCCCCGGGTGTCTAGTTTTCAGAAATGTGTGAGTTTGGTAGGTTTCCCTAGGTGGCCGCCGAGCCCGGGGCCAAAAACTCATGGGACCTCCCCTTGCAAAACCAGGTTGTTTTGTGATAGGTAATTTTGAAGTCGCCTCAATAGGTTTTGGGCCCTTGCCTGTCGCGGGTACTTGACCCACCCACACAAGTAAGGTACCATTTTTCTCGGAAGACTTTCGGGAATGCGGGCTGGGTGGAATTTTGTGGATCCACACAGATTCCAGAACTTTCCACCACAGAAATGTGACGAAAATGTGTTTTTAGACAAATTTTGAGGTTTGCAAGGGATTCTGGGTAACAGAACCTGGTGAGAGCCAGACAAGTCACCCCATCCTAGATTCCCCTGGGTGTCTAGTTTTCAAAAATGCATAGGTTTGCTAGGTTTCCCTAGGTGCCGGCAGAGCTAGGGTTCAAAATCTACAGCTAGGCACTTTTCAAAAAAAGGGTCTGTTTTCACTGTGAAAATGTGTTGTGTCCATGTTGCGTTTTGGGCCGTTTCCTGTCGCGGGGACTAGGCCTACCCACACAAGTGAGGTACCATTTTTCTCAGAAGACTTTGGGGAATGCGGGGTGGGTGGAATTTTGTGGATCCACGCAGATTCCAGAACTTGCCACCACAGAAATTTGAGGAAAATGTGGGTTTTTTTTTACAAAGTTTGAGGTTTGCAAGGGATTCTGGGTAACAACCTGGTGAGAGCCAGACAAGTCACCCCATCCTGGATTCCCCTGGGTGTCTAGTTTTCAAAAATGTATAGGTTTGCTAGGTTTCCTAGGTGCCGGCAGAGCTAGGGTTCAAAATCTACAGCTAGGCACTTTGCAAAAAAAGGGTCAGTTTTCACTGTGAAAATGTGGTGTGTCCACGTTGCGTTTTGGGCCGTTTCCTGTTGCGGGCACTAGGCCTACCCACACAAGTGAGGTACCATTTTTCTCAGAAGACTTTGGGGAATGCGGGGTGGGTGGAAATTTGTGGATCCACGCAGATCCCATGAACTTTCCATCACAGAAATTTGAGGAAAATTTGTTTTTTTTTTAACTAAGTTTGAGGTTTGCAAGGGATTCTGGGAACAGAACCTGGTGAGAGGCACACAAGTCACCCCATCCTGGATTCCCCTTGGTGTCTAGTTTAAAAAAATATACAGGTTTGCTAGGTTTCCCTATGTGCCGGCTGCGCTAGGGCCCAAAATCCACAGGTAGGCACATTGCTTAAAACAAGTCTGTGCCTAGTGGGCTTTCTGCCGCCCTGGGGGGGAATCGGGGGGGCAGAAAGACTGTGGCTATGTTTTTGGGGGGTGGAGGAATTGGTATGCCCATTCTGGGCAGCCCCCACCCATAAAAAAAGCCAGCGTAATCGCTGGCGCCTAGTGGGCTTTCTGCCCCTATCCACCCCTCGGGGGGGCAGAAAGACTGTGGCATTTTTTGGGGGAGGTGTGGGCATTGGCATGCCCATTCTGGGCTGACCTCAACCCTGAATAAAAAAATAAAAAATCCTGAGGCCTAGAGTGTGGTAATTGTTTTTGGGGTGGGGGCATTATCATTTTTTTAAATCTTCTATTTATTTATTTTTTTAAAACAATTTTTTATTGATTTATACAGCACATAGATGAAAATCGCAATTATGAGCCCAATCCGAAAAGGGGTTTCGGTTACATACCCCAGTTGTGGATTGGTTTCATATAGCAAGCCAGGCAAATGAAGACCCACCTATGATTCCGTAAACTGCTCATGCTAATTGCTCAGGCAAATTCCACAAGTGTGGGTCTTGTAAGGGACAGTGTCCAACCAACGAAATACAATCCCCAACTACCCCCCCCCCTCCTCCCATACCAACCCCCCCAGGCGTGTCACTTAAGTGCTGGCTACGAAAAAGCAGGAGAACTAATGTCACAGTAGGGTGTCATAGTGGAATGAGGAGGAGCTGAGTAGGAACAGGTATGTAGGCCAGGCGCCACTCCTAATCGCGAGGAGGAAGACCAAGGTGGATGCAAAACTGATTACGCGTTAAGCCACGCCTGCCCCGGGGTCATCCAGAGCTGCCTCCTCCTCCTCGGCTACAGGGGACTTGAGAGCCACAACAAGCATTTCCCAGGCCCTCGCTCTATCCATTGCCCTCTCACTTCCCGTGTGATTTGCAATTTGTATTCTAATCACTCCCTCACACTCAGCCCATTTCAGGAATTCCGCTCTCCACTTGGCAATGCTAGGGCCCTGTTGGGCTTTCCACTGAGAAGTGATGGATCTTTTGGCCAGGAGAAAGCCCATATCTATAAATTTACTAGTGATTTTATTCTTTGAGGTGTGGGGAAACCAATGTAGGATACAGTGCGCCATGGATTGGTCTAGGTCCCTATCAGTGATGTCCGTCAGCAAGGCTGTTACCTCCTCCCAATAACTGTCCAGTAATGAGCAGTCCCATACCATATGTTTAAAATCTGCGTTATCTGCGTTACATCTCGGGCAGGTCGCTGGCTGGGGCGGAAAATATGCGTGCAGCTTCGCTGGGGTAAGGTATGCTCTGTGTAGAATGTAAAGGTGCACCAACTGAAACCTCGCATTCCTCGTGCTCTTCCAGGCTCTCTCTACAAGTTCGCCCCATGCCTTGTCCGGGATGGGCGCCCCTAAATCCTCTTCCCATTTAAGCTTTAATGCAGACAGGGGTGAGAGGGATTCCAATGTCATGCGTCTATAAAGACACGTCACAGCCTTAAAGGTGCCCGCTGCCATCACCACGTATTGGCACCCCATAGATGTGGGTGGTTCTGTTAGACCTCCCCCCCAATGTTTCCTGATGGCCGTCGTGAGGGCCTTGTATTGTAAGAAATCCCCCCCTGGTAGGTCATAGCGCGCTCGCAAATCTTCGAACGGAATCATGGCACCCTCCTCGTAAAGGTCCCCCATGGTGGATAGACCACGCTGCGCCCACGTCTCCAACCTCTGCCAGTTTCCCCCATGTGGCAGGGCCCTACACATCTTTAGTGGTATTTCCGGCGCATAGGGGCTCTTAAAAGAAGCGCGCCGCAGGTACCTGTTCCAACATTTCCGCGCTGTGGCAAATTCCAGAGTAAGGGATGCAGGGTTGAGTGGGAGTTTCAGCACTATACGGGACAGTACCATTAGGGGTCCCCAAACCACCCCGGGCTCTTCCTCCCCTCTTGTGGCCCTCGCTACCCATTGTGTGAGCCACTAAAATTGGGCCGCTAAATAATAGGACTCGTAATCTGGGACCGCCAGACCTTCCTCCGCACGAGGGCGCATGAGTGTACTGAGGGCCACCCTGCGCCTACCCCTGCCCCACAGGAAGGAAGTAATCATCCCACGAAGCTGTTTGAAGTAGGGCGCTGGGATCCAGATCGGCAAGGTCCTGAAAAAATACAGGAGCCGCGGGAGGGTCACCATTTTGAGTAGCGCCACCCGTCCTGCCACTGAGAGCGGGAGGGATCCCCAGAATTCAAAGTTGGCCTTTGCCCCTCTAATGGCCTGCCCAATGTTGCCTTCAAGGATATCCTCCTGGGTGTGATAGATGAGTGTGCCCAGGTAGGGCAAGCACCTACCCTCCCAGGCCACTCCCTCCGTGTCCTGTGGGCCTAGCCTATCACTGCGCACCGGGAATAGGCATGATTTTGACCAATTCACTTTCAGTCCTGCCACTCTGCTGAGAGCGTGAAGCAGGTGCTTTGCCCCCACTAAGGCCTCCCCCGAATCCTCAAGGAAGAGTAGAAGATCATCTGCGTAAAGTGCAATATGATGCACTTGCCCGTGTACGTCAAGCCCTCGATATACTCGCCCCGATCTGGCACGCGCTGCCAATGGTTCCATCGCCAGGGCAAACAGCAATGGGGAGAGGGGACATCCCTGCCGCGTGCCACGCCCCACCCTGCATGCTTCTGATATTACTCCCCTAATCTTAACTCTGGCGGTGGAGTCAGCGTACAAGAGAGCTGTCCAATTCACGAAGTCAGGGCCCAGCCCCATTATCCACATCACGTGAAACAGGAACGACCATTCTAAGCTGTCAAATGCTTTTTCTATGTCTACTGCAAATATCGCGGCCGTGTCAACGTTGTAAGAGTCGGCCTCCAGGATATGTAATAGTCTTCTGATATTCAGCGCTGAGTTCCTGGTGGGGATGAACCCTGATTGATCAGCATGTATGAGGGTGGTCATGTGGGGGAGTAATCGGGAGGCCAGGATCTTACTCAGTATTTTATAATCGAGATTGAGCATGGATAAGGGGCGATACGCTGTTCTATCCGATGCCTGCTTGCCCGGTTTTAGTAGCGGAATAATGATCGCCTCCCGAGTGGAGACAGGTAATTTGCCAAACCTCTTGGCATCATTATATAATCGTGTAAGAAGGGGAGCAAGGAGGTCAATGTAAGCGAGGTAAAATTCTATCGGGAGGCCGTCAGTACCTGGGGTTTTGTTGCGGGCCATACTTTTGATGGCAGCACGCACTTCCCGGATCTCTACCTCTCGACCCAGCAAAGACGCCGCATCCTCATCCAAGGCAGGAAGTTCAACTGCTCGCGTGAACTCCTGCAGCTCTTCCTCCGATGGGGCTAGTCGGCTCCGATAAAGCTCAGTGTAATAGTCATAGAATATATATCGTTGATCTCCTGCTGGCTATATCTAGCTACACCCTGCTGATCTCTGAGTTCCAATATGACTGAACCACGCCTAGCCGGGTTCGCCAACCAGGCCAGAAGGGCTCCAGATTTATCTCTTTCTTAGTGTGCTCGTGTAATGTATGTCTTATAATCAAAGCATCGTAGCCGCTCCACGTGTGCGGCCACTGCCTCCCTTGCCTCCAGCAATTCCCGGTGTTTGTCCGGGTTGTCAGGCCTATCCTGTTCTAGGGCGCGCAAACGCTTGTCATCTCGCTTGATATCTTGAAGGAGAGCTTTCCGAACCCCAGCTAATGCAGACATGCACCGTCCCCTAATCACTACTTTACAGGCGTCCCATTCCACATTCGTGGACGTAGCTGTACCCTCGTTAGTTTGGAAATATTCAGTGATAACTGCCCCAATGGTGGTGCGGAAAACTAGGTCATCTAAGGCTTCGGGACGCAAGTGCCAGGTGGGGATTGTGGGGCGTGTTCGCGTCCATTGCAATCGTGCCACGATAGGATTGTGGTCGGATAACGTTCTAGTGAGGTATTCGCTGCAGGTAATCCCCTCATGGACATCAGGTGAACACAGGATGGCATCTAGGCGGACGTGCAAGTCGTGTAGGGTGGAGAAGAAGGAATAATCCCGGGCTAAAGGGTGTCCCGCCCGCCAGGTATCGATTAATCCCCATTTCTGCTGCCAGTTACGGCGTGAGTCCGCCAGCTTATGTGCAGGTGCATTAGGAAGCGGGGGTGGGAACGATCTAGGATAACATCAGTGGTGTAATTGAAGTCGCCCCTAGTAACAGCGAACCTGTGAGGGTGGTCGCCAACTTCCGAGATAGCTAGGAGAAGAAGGCCGGTTGGTCCACATTAGGCGCATGTACGCTGCCCAGGGTAATGTCCCTACCGTCTAGTTTCCCCGTGATTACCACAAATCTACCCTCGGGGTCAATCACCTGTGTTGTGCATTGAAATGGGACCCCCGCCCTTATCCATATGAGCGCCCCTCTTGCAAAAGCAGAGTATGTAGTGCAATAAACCTGACCCCTCCAGCGGCGCTGCAGCGCCCTTCCTTCCTGTGCGAGGAGGTGAGTTTCTTGAAGGAAAGCGATCTGAATGCCTCTGCGGATCAAATAGGAGTGTATCTTGTGACGCCTGATCATGGAGTGCATACCCCTCACATTCCACGAGAGACAAGTCAAGCCTAATGGGGGTCCCATTGCTGAAGCCTACTCAAAGATGTCTTAAAAATTTCCCCCCCCCGTGACACGCCTGGATCCCCTTAAAAAAAAAAAAAAAAAAAATTAGAGAAAACATCCCAACTCCCCCTCCCCAGGACAGGTACCCAACGAGGCGTCCCCATCCAAACTGTAGAAAAACTAACCAGTGTCCAGTGACTAAGGAAGGGCGGTGTCCCGCTAAGAATCCCACAAGGCACCCCATAGTGCCGTCTCCCCGTTAACTGTGACAAGCAATAAGCCCCAGTTCGGTTGGATGTTACCTAGATGTCCAATGGGGGAAGCCACCAGTTCTTCGAATCAGCTCCTGCGACGCAAGGATGCCAGTCCTCAGGAGGAGATACAAGCCGAGCAGTAGGCCAATTTCCTTCACACCAGGTCGTCGGCCGTCTGAGGCGTAACCACCGGCATATTCCCTCTCAGGCTGTCGTTGTCACTTTGGTCCGGTGAGGACTCCGATCCTCCATCACGATGTTCGCTCCCGCCCGGAGAGGACCCAGAGCTGGTCCGACTGTGGGACACCACTGCCTGTAACACTTTCCGTCGCTCAAGGCTCAGCTCCCTGGGCGAAGGAGCCCCGGAGCCCGCCCCGAGGGCTTTGTCGCTGGGGTATTGATATTGAAGCAGTATCAGGTCGATCCATTGGGTTGTGGGCTTCTAACCAGTCCCAAACTTCTTGTGGCGAATTGAAGCAGTGCGCCCCCGCTGGGTCTGCCACTCTAAGTCGAGCAGGGAAGAGCATGGCATATGGCAGGCTCAGAGCGTGGAGCTTGGCCTTGACAGCAGTGAATGAGTCCCTGCAACGTTGAACTTCTCTTGTAAAATCTGGGAAGATCATTACAGTATTGTTATCGATGCGGAGGGTCCGTTTTTGGCGAGCACAGTGTAGGATGTGGTCCCTGTCTCGGAAGTGCAATAGTCTAGCCACCACCGGTCTGGGGGGGCTCCCGGCTTCGGCGGCCTAGCTGGTACTCTATGAGCCCGTTCCAGGGCATAAAATGAGGACAGGCCTGTTGGAGCCACCTCGGCTCGGAGCCAATTTTCTAAATAGCTGACCATGTCCGACCCCTCCGTTTTTTCTGGAATCCCAATGATGCGAATGTTGTTCCGCCGTGATCGCCCTTCACTATCCTCAGCGTGCAGTTCTAGGGTTTTCACTTTAGTTTCCAGGGCAGAAAGAGATAGGCGCATTGCTTGTACTTTATCCGGCAGGCCGCATAACTCTTTTTCATTGCTGGCCACCCTGTCTTTGAGCTTGCGGTGATCATCTTTGTGTAAGTTGAGGTCCGTGCCAATGTCATCTATCTTCCCCTCTAATGCCTCTCTGGAGGCCGTTATGGCTTGCATTATATCGGTCAGTGTGGGTTTCCGGGTGGTCGCCTCTCCATTCGTTTCAGGCATTTCCTCTTCGTCTTCGGAGTGGGGACCAGAGACGTCTACACTGAGAGCAGTGAATCCCCGTTTCTTTTGTGGTCTCCCCATCTCGTAGTTGCTGCAGGCAGGTTAGACAACCGGGGGAGCCCGGAGGTACCTGGAGCTATCGTGCCGTATCCCTTCCAAATGCGCTGGGCGGCACTCTATCTGTCGCGCCCCCTTCTCCCAGGGAGCATCCGCCGTCTTCGTTCCAGGTGATCTCTCCCCACTCCGGTAGTGCGAGTCGATGCGCCTCGCCGAGTTCGGTTGCCGCTCAGTAGTCCGCAGTACCCACCAGGATTCTCCGGGGGTAAGATCCCGCAGGACTCTGCAGTTGCCCCTTTTAGTTTGGTCGCCGAAGTGTGTGTCAGGCCCAGCCATCAGTACCAGCGAGCTCCCCTCCTGCAGCCTCTCTAGTTAATCACTCCACACAGCCATGCCCCACAGTTGGTCAGTGAGTCGTCTCCCAGGGGTTTGCGCGACAACCGTTGCAGAGGCGCTATAATGTAGTTCGCCGAGGCAAGTTCATCAGCGCGAAACACCCCTTGCTCTCCACCAGGTTTGGAAAGGGGGGGTGCGTCTTCACCTTATAAGTCCCTCAGTGCTGGCGTGGGACTCCTCTTCCCAGCATGCGCGCATTTTTAACACAGGTGCCTCTTAGGGTTATAACACTCTCCTGCTCGGGGATTGTGCCAGGAATTGGCGGGTCAAGAAACCCTGGGGAAGTTTTGGCGCCAATTTGAGCCCAGTCTTGCGGGGACCTCCCTGCAGGCAGCGCCGGTCACTCCAGCCCCCAGAACACTCCTCCGCTGCTCCCCACAAGTGTCTCAGCACGATGGTGGCAGGGGGTTCCTCCTAGACAAGCTCTCATTCGCGTTGGCGGATATCTCAGGGCTCACTCTGCCCAGCCGCCATTTTATGTCTTGACCCAAGGGAGGGTATGGGACCAGCACTGCAGGGCAATGGGGCACTCTGAGGGTACTCCAGATCCCCCTCACCTGCTCAATCCTTGAGGCAGTCCAGTCGAGAGCCCCCAGGGTAGGACCACCTGTCTCCAACCTCGTTGTTGCCCTAGGTGGGTGATCACGCTTGGCGCTCAGTGTCCAGCCGCCATGTTGCGTCCTGGCGCAGGAACCTTCAGGGGCCTTGTCGGAGGTCAGACGAACCCAGCAGGGGCATCGCACTCCCTCCGCAGCTCCCCCGGAGTATGTTGCCGTTCGTCGCGCGGCTCAGGCACCGGGCCCACGATGCCTGAACACTCCGTTGAATCGGGGCCTCGGCAGCAGTTAGACCGCGGCCGCCATTTTGGGGTCAGGCCCGGTGAGGCGGCAATCGGCGATTCTCCCCCAATGGCGGCCGCAACTCCCAAGCAGAGCTCCACCGAGTCCGGCCCTCGTGTTCCGAAGGGCTGCGGCGCGGTCTGCGCCTCCCCTCTCAGCTGTAGGCGGTCAGGATGAATGGAAATGGGGAGACGGCGGACGGAGCTCCTTAGCTCGCGTCCGTCTCCATCGGCTGCAGGCCACGCCCCCCCGGGGTGGGGGCATTATCATGCCCATTCTGGGCAGCCCCCACCCCGACGTCAATAAAAAAAATAATCCCTGGTTTCTAGTGGGCTTTCCGCCCCCCAGGGAGGGCAGAAAGACTTACATTTCTCTGGGGGGAGAGGGGTGGGGGCATTGCCATGCCCTTTTTGGGCAGCCCCCACCCCAACGTCAATAAAAAAATAATCCCTGGTTTCTAGTGGGCTTTCCGCTCCCCGGGGGCAGATTGGGGGCTACTGCCCCATCTGCCCCAGGGAGGTAGAAAGTCTGTTGCGGCCAAACAAATATGGGGAGCAAAGGCCCTTGCCCAAGGGCCGCTCCCCCTCCCTGGCGCTAGTGGGTGGATCCCTGCTCAGGGATCGCCCTCCTGGGGTGATCCCCAAGCAGGGATCCACTAGGGAAGGGTACCATTGGAAAGGGGAGATTCTCCCATTTCCAACCATACCTCTCCCATCTTTTTCGGTGCTCGGGGGCTGAGAGGGCCCCACAAGCACCGAAACTGAGAAACTGAAACTAAGTTTCAGTTTCGATTTCGTTGCAATGACGATAGCGCGCCACGAACCGAGAGCGGCTTGAGCGGATGAGCGCTGGGAAGCCTGGCTGTGCTCGGCTCCGCAATTGATACAAGCGGAGGTACGGTGTGATGATAGCGGGAGTGCCGACCGAGCTGCAGATCGCGCTAAAGTTGAGACGCGAGCAAAAGTCCATAGGAGAGTGCTGGGGTCTTAATAAGCTGCCTCTCCCTGCTGCGGACCGGTAAACCAGATCTGACACCAGAGGGTGGCGGCGCTTGAGCCCAATGGAGCGCATCGCCCTGGAATGCCCTGAAACTAATCCGGGGGCAATTAAAGGCAAGATCGGAGGACAGTGTGCGAGGCCCCCCCCCCCCTGAGATAGCCATATTGCTGAGAAATGTGGCTGAGGTGGCAAGTAAGTGCAGAGTGCACGGATTACAGCGGCAGCGTCAGCACTGACCTGGATCCTGTAAGTGGGGATCTGATGGGAGAGACCAGAGTTTGTGTGGGCCTACGCTCCGGGCCCTTCGGCGGGGAACCACAAGGAAGTCCCGAGCACAGTACTGAGGGTCCTGGGCCGACTGGGGGCAACCGTGTTCTTCCTGGGGGTGAGTCCGACCCGGGCATCTCCGTTTGGCAGGCTACTTGGAGGAAAAGGAGCCCCATGGGCATGAAACGGATCGCCATTAGGCTCCTTGGACACTCTGCGCAACGTGCAAATCCCCGTTACTTCCTAGGATTGGGGCAATATCCGGCTGGCCTGCTGATCCGGGGATACTGGATCACTGAAGGGGCAAGACCTGACCAAGTGGGGACATCTGACACACCAATTTTCTAATAATGGCCACCATGAGTGGGCCCCTTTCCAAAGCACTCCTTCTCCCCTTGTTGGGGAGGGATCCAGCATTTATGCCCTGGAGTCTCAGAAACCCCTCTGAGAGAGTCCACAGCGACAAGGGAGTCTCACACAGCGGAGGCCTGGCTTTTTTATCCCATTACCGCTGGGAGCACAGCACCGTACACCGTGACCGGCGCGCTCGATGGAACTTTTGGACTATGCCCCCCTAGGCGGAAACTAACCTTTCTGTACTGCGGTGCCCGAGCAACCTTTGGCCGATGACCGGTGGAGCTGTCCCACGCAGCTATAGAGGAGTTTGGCTCTGGTTCACCCCTAGGCCGTCACCTACCCAGCCGGACGTCGGACAATGTTTTTTTTAAACTGTTTTTATTTGCAACAAAATTGCATCGGTGCATAGCATTGTACAATCGTATTGGTATATCCAAAACAAAACACTGGCATCCTCCCATTCCATACATTGGACAGAGAGTACATCAGTTCGCTGCCTCTGGAAGGCGCCCACTCCTCTATATAATACATCACTAAACCAGGGTAGTAAATACAATGATAAGATGAAATGATAGGGCCAAACGGACACAGTTGTGTTAGCTTGCCAGTGGGGAGGATTCAACTTCATCTGCGAGGTGGGCCATCAGTGTTTGTCTCTCATGCCGCAATTCTACAGTAGGGGAGATGCAGAAGCCACCTCTATATTTGCTCCACTTTCCCCATTTATGATCCCATTTCCTGGGGCATCCTCGTCCCTTGAATACCGCTTTCTCTGCAATCATTGCGCTATCCATGTCTTTTGCCCAATCACTTACCAGTGGGATCGCGGCCACCCCCCATTTCTGTGCGATGTTGCGCTTTGCGATAATCCAACCCATCGAGGCCCACGCCTGCTCCGCCTGGGAGAGGTCAGTAGCCTCCCATACATTGAGGAGGCAGAGTTTGGGAGAGGGCCTCAGGGGTTTGTCACATGTCCTGGCAATTTGGCGAGTCACCTTTTCCCAATAGTGCTGTATGTGTGGGCATTCCCAAAGTATGTGTGTAAAGGTGCCGGTTTGGTTGCAGTGTCGGAGACAGAGCGGATCAGGCCGCCTACCCAGTCGAAACAATAGTTTAGCGTCAAAGTAAACCCGGTGAAGGATTTTAAGCTGGATGAGGCGGAGGCGCATGGGAATTGCTACCTCTCTGGGAGAGGCCAGTGCGTCTCTCCAGTCTTCGTCATCCATATTACCCAGGTCAGCCTCCCAGCTCATACGTAATTTCTGCATCGGATCAACACGATTATTCACTAGTTTCTTATAGGTGAGGGAAATGGCTTTGTGGTCCATTGGATCTAGTAACAGCCGGTCCTCTAAGGGGGAAGAGTCAGGGAGAGGGATTCCCTTTGGTTGGGCAGTAGAAATAGCGTGGCTGATTTGGAGATATCGAAAGGTCTCTGAAGGTGTAAGGGTCAGGGTCCAACACCTTGCGCCTACCACGGTCCGAAAGTGAAGGAATCACCCTGGAACTACATAACCCAGAAGGCCATAGAAGGAGGGGCCTCCGGGTACTTTAGACAGACGCGCACGCTCGCCTACGTGCGTAATTCCGATTGACGAGGAACGGAGTTCCTCGCGGCTACAGGCACTGAAGTCCGTCCGTTTTGTGTTTAGCGGAATTTGTGGCAGCGGATTGCTGTCTTCCTCGGCAGCCTGCGTGAGAAGCGGAGCGGGCCGTCCTGTACTTGCTGACTCGCGGTTAGGAACCAAACTGGAGTCTTTCAGCGAAGGGCACGGATTGTAGCGTCCCCGGAGATTGAGGCGCTCGAAAGAGGCTGAGGAACGTTGGAAAAGCCTCCCGTCCTCCAAAATCGTGTGAGCGGCTCCGACGGCTGTTGGGGTCTCCTGGCTGCTCGGGATCGAGTGGTCGCGTGTATCAGAACAATCAGGTTTGACAACGAGACACTGCCAAGAGAGGTACTGTTGGCGAGCGCACTGTTAAAAGCCTGTAACTTTGTTTGCTTGCATGGGGTCTGGCATTTAAGACTCCTGGATTTCCTATTTTGTTTGTTACTGTTCATCATGAGGAGTCTACGAGCTTTGGTCGGCGGCTACACTGTTGGCTAACGCTACATCCTTTAATGAGCTTCTAGAGCAAGGATATATGAACCTTTTTGTTTACTATTGACTCCTACTATATTTGCGATAGTGTGGTACACTGTCTCCAACTTCTTCTTGCTCCTGCTTTACTTTGAGGGGAATTCAACTACTAGGGTATGTATGTATAAGGGAGGTGGTTTTGTAGGAATGGAGGCGGTCTGAATGCAGTGTTAACTTGTATGCTTTGCATTATAGGTATATCCTCTTATAGTGGTGAGCGGTATCATTGCTGGGTAGAGAAAGTTGATAAGGAACACTGGCAGGTGAAACGGGCCTTTCAGGTACTACTCCCTTTAGTGAGATCATATGAGTGTAGTAGAAATGTAGATTGGTATTAATCAATGTGTTTTCTGTTTCCAGGTGTCCCCTTCCCCGCTGTTCCTACCCTAATACCTTTCCCTCACTTGATCGCCTCAACACTCTGTGCCTCTTGTGTCAGAGTTGAGCATCGCCTGGATTCCGAGGAGTACCTGTGGCTGTGACAGAATTACTCAACCACGATATTCACTCTTCCCGGTCCAGGCGATTTCCAAACATGGCCTCCTTGGATGAAGTTTTACAAGCGTTAGTTGCAGTTCAGCAAGAGTTAGCAGCCTCTAGAGCTGAAACAGCCGCACTCAGGGAAAGGGTTGACAGACAATCTAGGAACCCGTTTGATGCCTCCACGTCACAAATCCAAGTACATGTTCCTACGCCCATACCTTTGGCCAGCTCAGAACGTTATTCTGGGGATCCCCTGAAAATACAGACCTTTTTGACACAGATCATGTTGCACTTCTCGTGCAAACCAGCGTCTTTCCCTACTAACCACACACGGGTGGCGTTTGCCATTTCGTATTTGACGGGGGACGCCGCCAACTGGGCGGACCCATTGGTAAAGAATGACAATCCGATGCTGTCGGATTGGAACGCTTTTCGTAGGGAGTTCGAAAGGGTGTTCGACCGACGGGCTACCATGTTCAGCGCTGACAGAGAGCTGTTGGAACTGAAGCTGGGAAGGCAGGACCTGGTTACTTATTTAACCTCTTTCAACCGGTTAATAGCTGAAACCGCCTGGCCGGAGGAAAAGCGTATGTCACTCTACTATCAGGGACTACGAGACGATATGAAGGACGTGTTGGCCCAGATAGACACCCAACCTACTACTTGCACAGATTTAATGAATCTGACTTTACGTCTGGACCACCGGTTGGCAGAAAGGGGAGGGGAGCGCAGGAGAGGTGACAGGTCTAGCTGTTATGCAAAAAGAGGGAACAGACCACCGAACACTTCCAGTGATCCTGGACCAGAACCCATGGAAGTGGGAGCCATTAGAGCACCTTTGTCCAGAGCAGAGAGAGAGAGTCGCAGAGTACAGGGCCTTTGCATGTACTGCGGGAAGAAGGGCCATTTTGTGAGGGACTGCCCTCATAAACCCAAGGGACAGGGGACATTCCGTTCCAACAAAAAGGTGGAAATTACTAGTCACAGCTACTGGTAGTGAGGCTTCAAACACGGCGGGAGCAGAGGTAGAAGCATCACAGAGACAGGATGTCAGACTGCCCTCATTGGCGGTTATAGACGCCAAGGACACAGAATCCCACCTGGTACTTTCTATGACCCTTACAGCAGGTTACCAGATGTACCAAGTGTGGGTAATGATTGACTCAGGGGCCACAGGGAACTTTATTGACGCTGGGTTGGTTGATCGTCTAGAATTACGACGTATACATAGAGAGACCGCTGAGAAGGTATTTGCGGTGGATGGGAAACCCATTAAATCTGGTCCCATCACTGAGCAGACAGAGAGAGTAGGGTTGGTTTTGAAGGGGGAACTACAATACCATTTAGAGGACATTACGTTGAACATTATTGAAGCACCACAATATGAGGTTATACTGGGAATGCCATGGCTGTGGCAGCACAATCCACAGGTCGACTGGAAGAACAAAACGGTAGCTTTTCAGTCGGAGGAGTGTAGGTTGCACTGTTTGCATACTCCTGGTTCTCAACTTCTGGCTCTTACACAGGTGTTCCATATAGCTACTGCTGCGGAACAAGAGACGGTGCTCCCTTCGGTGTATGCTTCTTATAGGGACGTATTTAGTGAAGAAAAGGCTGAAAGACTCCCCCCTCACCGTGCCTATGACTGCCAGATTGAGCTAATCGCGGGAGCCACCATCCCTTCTTGTCGAGTATACGCCTTGCCAGAGACATAACACCTAAGAGAGTACCTAGACCATTATGTGGAAATCGGCTTCATCAGGCCTTCCCGCTCACCCGCGGCTTCGCCTCTTTTCTTCATTTCTAAGGCTAATGGGGATCTGAGGACGTGTATCGATTACCGGATGCTCAATAAAAACACGGTACAGAATCGATACCCTCTTCCGCTCATCTCTGTGCTGCTGGACCAGGTGAGGGAAGCAGTGGTTTACACCCGACTGGATCTCAGGGGGGCTTACCACCTGGTTCGTATCCGTGAGGGAGATGAGTGGAAGACGGCTTTTAAGACTCGCTATGGGCTGTTCGAGTACTTAGTCATGCCCTTTGGGCTGTGTAACGCCCCGGCAGCGTTTCAATTCTTCTTAGACGATGTGCTCAAAGACTTTGTTGACAGATTTGTGGTTGTCTACATAGATGACATCCTGATTTATTCCTGCAATCAGGATGTACATGTGAAACATGTTTCTCAGGTACTTCAGAGACTTCGGGAACATAGCTTGTTCTGTAAGATGAGCAAATGTGTGTTTCATGCTACAGAGGTGGAATTTCTGGGGGTTATTTTGAGCCCATCTGGATTGAGCATGTCTGAGAGGAAAGTGGAAGCGGTACAAGATTGGCCAGTCCCGAAGAATGTGAGAGAGGTGCAGTGCTTCCTGGGCTTTGCCAACTACTATCGTAGGTTTATCTCTCATTTCTCCCTTTTGGTTTCTCCAATCACACGTCTGTTGAGAAAGGGAACCCCTTTTTTATGGAACACTGAGGCCATGGACGCTTTCACGTTTCTGAAAAAAGCCTTCACCACGGCTCCTATACTAAGACATCCACAACTAGAAGCTCCATTCATCGTAGAAGCCGATGCCTCTGATGAGGCTGTAGGGGCGGTGTTGTCCCAACGAGACAGACAAACAGGTCAGTTACACCCGGTGGCCTTTTTGTCCAGGAAATTGAACGCGGCTGAGCTTAACTATACTGTGGCAGAAAAAGAATTGCTTGCCATCAAAAAGGCCTTCCAGGAGTGGAGGCAGTATTTATGGGGGGCTCAATATCCAGTTACGGTATACACCGACCATCGGAACTTACAATATATGAAAACAGCCAGGCAACTCACGCAAAGACAAATGCGCTGGATGTTATTCTATGCGGATTATGATTTTGTTGTTACTTTCCGTCCAGGGTCAGAGAATCGAAAGGCGGACGCTTTGTCTCGTCAGGACAAAGTTGTCGGACCTCGACGAGGCATCACCGAAGCGATAGTCAGTCCCAACAAGGTGTTATGCGCTGTAACTCTAGACCATTTCTTGGAGGACATAGCACAACATCGATCCCTAGCCTGGTGGCAGAGATGGGCAGATCAGGAGGCTCACCGTACTCTCAAACATGGCTTACCGTTGTGGAGGAACAGACTGTATCTGCCAACACAAGAACTTAGACTCAAAGCGTTCAATTGGTGTCAGTCAGTCAAATCACTTTATTCGATTAATTAAAATCATAAAAGTACAGTACACAGAACATAAAACAACAATAATATCATTCAATTTAGTTGGGCGATATAAAAAAAACTTTAAAATTCCTACAAAAATCTATAATTCATCAGAGCTTGAAAGTTATCAACTAAAATAATGACATTAGGATAACTTTGAAAATTCATGCATCATTAATCATAAGAAATCTCCTCCTAAGGCGAACAGCAGCCACAAGAAAACTAGCAATATTAAAAATGTTCCAGGTATCATCTAACAGTTGAAGATACATTAAAGCTGGTCTTGCCTGTATAAAACCTTTTCCCCTCAAGAGGGGGACTAAAAACCTCCTCCGTATTTCATTATAAAAATCACAAAACATGATAAAATGCAATGTATCCTGCAATGAAAAATTATCACACTGGCACAGGCCTATATCCTCTGGCTTACACCATCCCAGAAGGTTACCCAGGGAGAAATGAATCAGGTTGAAGCGGAACCTTGTCAGTAGCCAACAGTGAAAAGGCTTAGTTACAATTCTCAAGTAAGGCTCAATTGACGGGGAAGAAATAATTAAGTAATGAGCCCTAACCGAAGGTTTTTGAATCTCCCGGTCCTCTCGTTCCAACATCAGTATATTTAAAAATTGTGCTTTTACCCAAATTACATCATCTTTTTGATCCCTTCTGGGGCATTATAAATATCAGGTCGCCCTAGTTTAAAAAACATAGACCTAACATAAGACAGCCACGGGATGCTGTTAGCTTTCTCCAGGGCAACAACATCCCGTAAAATCTGATGGTTCAAGGTTATCTCAGGGTTAAGCCAGGTTTTAAGCCAGCAGACCAAGGGGGCCAGTCTCAGTGAGTCAGTTACATAACCCAACCCCAATTCCTGATGAATAGCAAATGTTGGGGTTGATTGGGGCACAGACAGAAGGGTTCGTAAGAATTTATTTTCAGCCATCTGCATCCCCATCTGCTGTTTATAGCCCCAAATAGCAGAGCCATATGTAGCAATGGCCAAACATTTAAATCTATAGATGGAGAGAATAGCTTCAAAAGGCTTTGCTCCCAGTCGCTGTGTAAACCCTAATAAAGCTGATGTTGATCTTACTACTGTGTTTTTTTTTGCTCTAGATTGGGGGACCCAGGAACATCTAACATCGAATAAGACCCCTAGGTATGTAAAGGAGGTCACTCTAGACACCTCCGCTCCATTGCATGAGAAGATTTTTCCTTTTCTTTTTCTTTGACCCATTATCATAACATGTGACTTTGACATATTCACAACCAAATCCAGGGATTTCATAAAATCCCCGAATGCATCCAACAGTCTCTGGAGGCCAATAGCGGTTCGGGATAATAAGACGGCATCATCCGCGTATAGTAGGACCGGAATAGTCCTAGTTCCTACACGCGGAATAATTGGTGTCACAACTCAGTTCTGGCAGGCCATCCAGGAGGTACCAGAACATTACACCTAGTAAAACGACAATTCTGGTGGAAAGGAATGGCTCAGGATGTAACCCAATGGGTGTCGCAGTGTGAGACATGTGCCCGTAATAAGAGTCAGCCGGTCAAAAACAAAGGAAAACTGATGCCGATGCCCACACCTTCGCAGCCTTGGCAAACCATCAGCATGGATTTCGTTCTAGGACTACCTAAGGATCAGGGGTATGACGCCATACTGGTAGTGGTAGACAGCCTGACCAAGATGGGCCATTTTATTCCGTGCAAAAACCTGCCTACAGCCGGGCAGACCGCTCAACTGTTACTGTCTCATGTGGTTCGGTTACATGGGCTTCCAGGGGTTATTGTGTCCGACAGGGGCCACAATTCATCGCTCGGTTTTGGTGTATGTGGTGCAAGGCCCTACAAATAGAAGCCGCCATATCGACCAGCTTCCACCCCCAAACGGATGGGCAGACGGAGAGGTTGAACCAGACACTCAAGAAGTACCTCCGCTGCTATTCCAGGGAAGCAAACGACTCATGGGTCTCCTTATTGTGGTTGGCCGAACTGGCATACAACAACACGTGGCACTGTTCTATCAAGGAAACACCCTTTAGAGCCAATAACGGGTTCCATGCTAAAGTGTTACCTTTGACTGTTCCTAGTGAGGTGGTTACTCAGCCTACAGTGTTGCAACACATCAAAAAGCTACAAACGGTGCATAAAAATATCCAGGCCAACTTGAAGCGGGCAAAACAAACCTATAAAAAATAGGAGGACAGACACCGACAAGAAGAACCGTGCTTTCAACCGGGTGATCGAGTGTGGTTATCCACAAGGAATGTCCGATTCAGGGTACGCAGCATATTCCATCCTAAGTACATTGGCCCGTATACAGTGCTGCGTAGAGTCAACCCAGTCGCCTATAAACTCAAAACTACCCGCTTCACTGCGGATTCATTCCGTGTTCCACGTCAGCCTCCTGAAGCCTGCGAGGGGGGCCCGTCGCAGGGCAGTTCCTCCGGTGCTCCGGTACGGGCAGTTGGAGTATGAGGTGCGCCGAGTGGTGGACTCTAGGTACCGTCAGGGGCGGCTGTGGTATCTCATATCCTGGAAGGGGTATCCCTCGGAAGACGATTCCTGGGAACCGAGCTGTAACGTTCATGCTCCTCATGCTGTCCGCAGTTTCCACGCCCGCTACCCCGGTAAGCCTAGTCCTAGGAGGCGCTTGGGAGGAGGGCATACTGTCAGGGTCCAACACCTTGCGCCTACCACGGTCCGAAAGTGAAGGAATCACCCTGGAACTACATAACCCAGAAGGCCATAGAAGGAGGGGCCTCCGGGTACTTTAGACAGACGCGCACGCTCACCTACGTGCGTAATTCCGATTGACAAGGAACGGAGTTCCTCGCGGCTACAGGCACTGAAGTCCGTCCGTTTTGTGGTTAGCGGAATTTATGGCAGCGGATTGCTGTCTTCCTCGGCCACCTGCATGAGAAGCGGAGCGGGCCGTCCTGTACTTGCTGACTTGCGGTTAGGAACCACACCGGAGTCTTTCAGCGAAGGGCACGGATTGTAGCGTCGCCGGAGATTGAGGCGCTCGAAAGAGGCTGAGGAACGCTGGAAAAGCCTCCCATCCTCCAAAATCGTGTGAGCGGCTCCGACGGCTGTTGGGGTCTCCTGGCTGCTCGGGATTGAGTGGTCGCGTGTATCAGAACAATCAGGTTTGACAACGAGACACTGCCAAGAGAGGTACTGTTGGCGAGCGCACTGTTAAAAGCCTGTAACTTTGTTTGCTTGCATGGGGTCTGGCATTTAAGACTCCTGGATTTCCTATTTTGTTTGTTACTGTTCATCATGAGGAGTCTACGAGCTTTGGTCGGCGGCTACACTGTTGGCTAACGCTACATCCTTTAATGAGCTTCTAGAGCAAGGATATATGAACCTTTTTGTTTACTATTGACTCCTTCTATATTTGCGATAGTGTGGTACACTGTCTCTAACTTCTTCTTGCTCCTGCTTTACTTTGAGGGGAATTCAACTATTAGGGTATTTATGTATAAGGGAGGTGGTTTTGTAGGAATGGAGGCGGACTGAATGCAGTGTTAACTTGTATGCTTTGCATTATAGGTATATCCTCTTACAGTGTTGAGCGGTATCATTGCTGGGTAGAGAAAGTTGATAAGGAACACTGGCAGGTGGAACGGGCCTTTCAGGTACTACTCCCTTTAGTGAGATCATATGAGTGTAGTAGAAATGTAGATTGGTATTAATCAATGTGTTTTCTGTTTCCAGGTGTCCCCTTCCCCGCTGTTCCTACCCAAATACCTTTCCCTCACTTGATCGCCTCAACACTCTGTGCCTCTTGTGTCAGAGTTGGGGATATCGAGAGGTGGACCCCTTTGAGCATCGCCTGGATTCCGAGGAGTACCTGTGGCTGTGACAGTAAGTTGGTACTTAGTCTGGAGGTCAGCAAATGTGGCCAATTTCCCTTTCACCCACATGTCCTCAACTGTGGAAATCCCGATATTGTCCCATTTATCAAAACCGGGGCAGTTGCTTAGTCGACCCAATATGTCAGGTTCCCAGAGAGGAGTTGCTTTAGTTAGACGGTTGTGCCACCCCAGCTTTCTCGTGACTCCATGCCACACCTCAACCGTACGGGCCGTGGGGCCAGTCAAGTTAAGTTTACGGGGATTGGTATATACCGCCCTATTATAGCCACCCTGCCCCATGAGCTAGTGATCAGTGCGGAAATTGGGATCGTCGTGTGGACCGAACACCCATCTGTTAATTGCAGGCAGTTGGGAAGCTTGATAGTAGAGTCGTATGTCTGGCAACCATATACCCCCGTCGTACCATCCCATGGTGAGTTTGTTCATAGCAATACGTGGCGGGCGGTCCTCCCATAATAAGCCCCGCACCACGCCGTCAATTCGGGAAAAATATGAGTCTGGGATAGGGTTAGGTGCATTTTGCAGTGCATAAAGGAAGCGCGGAAGCGCGAGCATCTTAAACAGGGACGCACGTCCCAGGAGGGTGAGAGGGAGAGATCGCCAGTGTCGGGCGTCTGATTTTAAAAGTTGAAGGGGCTCCAGCAAGTTCCGCTCGAAGAAAGTATTAACATCTGAAGTGACAAAAACGGCCAGGTATCGAAAGCCTTGGGTTGTAACCGGGATGTCATAACCCCGTGGATTGGATGGGGGCTCGCCCCACAGGACATACATCTGGGATTTGGACCAGTTTATCCGGTATCCCGAGTGTGCACCAAATATGTGGAATATATGGAGTACCCTCCGCAGCGAGCGTGCTGGAGAGGCCAAATAAAGACGAATATCGTCTGCATATAGCGAAATGTGGTCCTCATGGTCATTCGCCCATTTGAGTCCCCGTATACCTGGATCTCCCCTGATCCAAACGGCCCGTGGCTCCAATACGAGGGCGCAACGGGCAACCGTGCCTTGTGCCCCGTCGGAGGGGGAAAGTGGCGGATCGATGATGGTTCACGGTGACGTGTGCTGTGGGTTGTGTGTACAGTAGCCTAATCTATCCAATCAACTTGGGTCCAAACCCTATGCGAGTCTACACGGCAAAGAGAAAATCCCATTCGATGGTGTGAAATGCCATGGTGGCATCTAGGGACAGTAGGATTGCTTCCTCCTCGATGGTACTAAGTCTACCCAGGGCCCCATGCACCCGTGGCAGATTCCTGGCCATATTTCTTCCCGGCATAAAGCCGGACTGGTCTGGATGGATCAGTTCGGTGATATAAGGAAGGAGTCGATTGGCCAGGAGCTTGGCAAGGATTTTAGCTTCAACTGTAAGAAGGGAGATAGGGCGGTATGATTTACATTCTTCTGCAGGCTTGTTAGATTTGTGAATGACTACTATAGCGGCAGTGCGGATATCAGCAGGGAGGAGTCCCGACTCGTAGCATTCCTTATACAGGCCCAACAAGTGGGGCGCTAGTTTGGCTGCCATGGGTTTGAAGAGCTCAATGGGAAGTCCATTTGGACCCATCACTTTGCCTGAGCGGACATCTTGTATGGCTTTTTGAATCTCCGTCTTAGTAATGTCCACCTCCAAGGCGTCCCTATCGTGTGGGGAAATGCACACCACGTTGATGTTGGCCAGGAGATCAGCCGACAGCGAGGCTTGAGAAGTCTCTGGGACCTTATAGACCTCCTCAAAATGAGATGCGAAGGTATCAGCAATTTCCTGGGGGTCAGTAAGAAGTGCACCATCGGGGCCCGCTATCGCATGGACCCATCGCGCTGCCTGCTCCTTGCGTTCCAGCCACGCCAGGAGTTTGCCTGTACGCTCGCCCTGTTCATAGATCCGATGGCGGGTAGATAGGGAACGCATCGTGGCATCTTCCAAAAGGAGCTGTCTATAATCCTGTTGTTTAATTTTACGATTGTGCTGAATAGTGGGATCAGGGGTTTGCGAGACGGCCTCCTCCATGGCCAATATGTCCACCTCCATTTTGACCACCCTCCGGGAGCGCTCGGTCCTATGTCCCACCATTAATGACATCGCCCTGCCCTTTATAACCGCTCCAAATGCCCCCCACAGCGTCGCAGCCGAGGCAACCGACCCCACATTTTCCGCAAAATAGTATTCAGTATCCTTCAGGAGATTCTCTTTGATGTGAGGTATCTTTAGCGCCCACGGCTGTATCATTATCGAGCCGGGGCGTCTGGCGCGTTGTATGCCAAAAGTCATAAGGATGGGGGAATGATCGGATATCCCTCGTGCCAGACATTGGGAGTTAGTAAAAGCGTGTATATCTTGAGCGTGAGTAAACATGTAGTCTGCCGTGTGCTCCCGATTGAAATGTGTAGAGTGTGTGCAAAGGGTGCAGCCACCTCCATATATCAACCACACCCAGGGCATTAGCGAATTCTTGGAGTTGCGAGCCTCGTGGCGGGTCGTCTTGGGGTGGAAGTCGTTCCCGAGAACCATCCATCGTTGAATTAAAGTCGCCCCCCTATATTAACACTCCCATGGGCAGTTCCATTAACAACGTCCCCAAGTCGCGTGGTGTCAGTCGCTGTAACCCAGGGGGGGCATACACGGAGACTACATTGAGGACACGTCCCTCCCAGGTGCCCGTGGCAGCTGAGTATCTGCCCTGAGTGTCTGTCCAGGTGTTGTGAATAATATAGGGACAGCCTTTTCGGAGGAGAACCCCCACCCCCCTGGAGCCCGATGTGAATCCAGAGTGCACTATCATGCGATATCCTTTTCTGTTTAGAGCCATGCATGAGTTTCCTATCAAATGTGTCTCTTGAAGCATTACAATATCAAGTTCTTGCCGTTTGACATATTGTAAAACAATACCCCTCTTAATCTTGTCCCCTAGACCATTGACATTCCAAGTGGACACTTTAAATCCTAGACCAGTCGCCATCAGAACCTTTCGGTGGGAAAAACAAATCGTCGGATGGGCCTATCTATTGGGGGTACCTGGAGTCCCCCCACATAGCAAAACATAGGTCAGTAAATTGCCAGAGACAGCTTGGATAGAGTTCACATGTACAAAAGACTTTAGGACCAAGCGTGTTACCAGAATACCAAGTGTTGCAACGCACCGATGCATAGAACAAAAGAAACATACTTAACAAACCCCTCCCCCCCGCCCAAACTGGATCCCCCCCCCACCCTGCCTCCCTGCACAACGGGTCTGAAACCGCCCGCCACCCCCAACTTGCAGAGTGCCTGTCGCCCACCCTTAGTAACTTCGGGAACGTGTGCAACCCCACTCCCTAAGACAACAGCGCATAATTCCCGTAGTCCGCCCCGGCCAATAGGCCCGTAGGGCGAAACATAAATGATTGAGTGTTTTTAGGGTACACATATCAAATATGAAGCAAGAACCTTAAATGTACCCGGATATCAGCAAATCAAACAAAGAGAACATCGAAGTCCTTAGGCAGAACACAAATGAGAATAATTGCAGCTGAAATATCACACTCATACCCAGTTGAGTATGAGAGGCCAAAGGATTACCAAACAGTCCCCTTCCGTAGAGCGGTGTTCATAGTCACCCTGTGGGACCTTGAGTGTCTGAATCAGAGTGTGGAGGGGAGCGTCTCTGTTGGCGCCAGTCGCCGCTTCCATCTGCCCCGGATGTATATTTAAGCGATTTCTTACCCACTGTACGCCATCCATCGAGCCAGTCCCAGGCATCCTCAGGCCTCGTGAAGAACCACAGTTTGCCGTCTGATTCCACTTGGAGTATTGCTGGGAACAAAATGGCGTATTTGATCTCCTGGTCTCTGAGGGCCCGTTTTACTTCCAGGAAACCACGGCGTTGTTTCTGGACCCTTAAGGTGAAATCCGGGAAGAATGTGACCCTGCTATTTTCAAATGTTAACGGGGGGGCCGCTCGCGCAGTCTGAAGGTTCACGTCGCGGTCACGAAAGTTAAAAACTCGGGCCAGAAGCGGTCGGGGGGGGGGAGCACCCGGCTTCGGCCTACCCCCAGGTACACGATGAGCTCGTTCAATGGAAAAACATTTAGACAGGCCTCGTGGTTGAAGGTGTTGTAGAATCAGCTCTTCAACGAACAGATCCGCTGCTTGCCCCTCCGCTCGCTCCGGAACACCAAGAATACGAATGTTATTTCGCCTCATCCTGCCTTCGTATTCGTCCAGTTGTAGGGCCATTGCTTCGTGAGAGGTGCGCAGTTCGGTCACCTGTCTTTTAAGGAGGGTGGTATCAGTCACAAGTTCTGTAGTAGTGTTCTCAACTGTACTCACACGATCCACCATCTTCCTCATGTCCTCCCGAATTAAGGCCACTTCCGTGGCGACTGTGTCAATCCGGTTTTCGAGAGAGGTCCGTACTGTGGTGATCGCCTCAAGGATATCTTTGTTCGTAGGGTCAGAGGCCTCGCTTTGGGCAGCGGCCGCTCCCCGGTTCTCCTCCTGGTGTTTCTGCCATGCAAATTTATCTAGTTTGGCCTGCGTTGCTGTTCGTCCGCTGCAGCCTGTCGCCATGTCGTCTCCGTTAAAGAGGCAGCGATGAAGGGTCTGGATGCAACCGCTACTCACCGCCGCCTGCAGTGGAGCCCTCCACCCGGCCGGTCGGCTTTGGCGAGTAGCACCCTAACCCCCGAGTCAATGCCGCACCAGTAGGTGCCCCACAGAGGTGCAAGGGGCCCAAGACGCGTACCACTTCGCAGTTTTTGAGGGACTTTGTCAGGAGCAGTGTGACCTGGGCCAGATAGGTCCCCCTTCTGTCAGTTTCCAGGGGAGTTCCTGCGTTGTCTGGCCCCGGGACCGGCACCAGCTGGGGCGTCAATCCGTGACGTGGTAGCAGGAGGCCCCGGCGTCCTCGTAGTCGGTAGGCCACAGTATGTATTGTCCCCCTCCGGGAAGTCCCAAGGAATCCCCGCCAAGGCCAGCCCCAGGGCCGATCGTAAGCTAGAGCACTCCTCGGGCCCCCTCCAAAGGAGGTCAGTAATGGCTGCCCGCCAACCCCTCTCGTCAGTTGAAAAGGGCCCCAAGTTCCTCCGGGCCCCACGGATTACTCACGCAGAGGCAGGTGAATCGGTCTGGGCTGCACTCAGGACAGTGTGGCTCCCTTGGTATCTCAGTACGCTGCGATGGCTCCCGCTCGCTCCGTGTGGCACCACTCCCTCCTCTGGGGGTCACACGTGCAAGCGGGTAGATTGTCGGCCGTTACAACAGCCCTCAGGTCCGCTCGCAAAATCAGAGGGGCAGGCGAGGGAAGGACCGCTACAGGATCAATGGCCTCGGTGGAGTATGCCTCAGTTCAGGAGCCCCCGTCACAATGCGGGCAATAATGGCGAAGCGGGGGGTCGGCCTCAGCCGGCGCCAGACCTCCTCTATCCTCCCGGCGGCCACCAACCTGCTGGGACACACCGCTGGATGTCCTCTGTGTGCGTCGTCACTAGAGATGTCGGCGCCGCCCGCTCACCACTTTCGGATCCGGCCGCGGCCCAGGCCGCATCCGCGGCGTTGCTTGGAGCCCGCCTGCCGAGGAGCGTCACTCTCCCCCGGCGCGATCACAATAGGCAGAGCGTGCGACGGTAGCAGCCTCACCCGGACTCCTCAGATCTCGCTCAAATTTCGTCCGCTTCATGGATAACAGCAGCCAGCTTCATTAGAACCCTCGGAAAGGAGATTTGGCCGGGGCGGATGAGTTAAAGCGGATATTTCGGGAGTTGGCACAACGGAGCTCAGCTACCGTGCGGCCATTCCCGTCGGCAGTTGGTCACGCCCCTCCTCGGACACTGTTTTTCCTCGTCTCCCTGTTGTGCCTCCTACACCCTCCCCCTCCTCTTCCCTCCATTATTCTCCGTCTACCTCCCCTATTCCTTCCCTCTCTCCCCTTGTCTATTTTTTTCCTCATTTTTTTTTTTGCTATGCTTTTGTACTCATGTAATTCCTGTAACTACGCTCTAGTAACTGATGTAACTTTGTAACCATGTTCTGAAATGTTTCTTCCTCATGTAAAGCGCTCTGATACCTCCGGGTCTAGCCAGCGCTATATAAAACTCAATAAGTAAAATAAATAAATAAATATGCTGTCCAGCATAAGTTCATCGCTCCCATGAGCATCCCTTGTTTACTGTATCATTCCGAGAACTTGCTTTCGGTAAACATGCCTTTATGTCTTGTTCTTATTTTGTCACATTGCTGTGTATTCAAAGACAGATGTCAAATGTCAGGCTCTGTCTCCCGAGGGAGCTTGGTGTTTACTTTCCTTTTTCTGACTTCAAAGTGAGAGAATTTATATGACAATCCTGTTCAGTATCTATGTGAGAGGAAAGGGTGTAGCATATTTTTTTTCTAGCCTGCAACAAAAATGAACTATGCTGATATTTCAGAAAATATCAGAATTAGGACAGTACAAATGAAGCACATTTTTTTTGTAATTCTGAAATGTATTGGAAACAAATATTTGAATATGACCAAAAGACACTAATACACTAGGTGATGGCATTTCCACACATTATCGTTTGTACGCAGTAAAACTGTATATCTGTACAAATGTAATGGTCATTTCGAATGAAAATGTGCTGTCTGTAATGGCAGTGCACCACCACACCATGCATACTCCACTCTACACCATGCATACTCCACTCTACACCACTCCACTCTACAACTCTCTACTTCACTCTATGTCCTTCCACTCTGCGCCACTCCACTCCATTCTACGCCACTCCACTCTACGTCCCTCTAACCTAAGATACTCTTCAACATGCCACAACACTCCACTCATTCCATGACACAACACGCCACTCTACTTTAGACCCCTCCACTCTACCCCAAATTACCCCACTCCAATCTACCCCAATTTATCCCACTTCAATCTACCCCAATCTATGCCACTCCAGTCTACCCCAATCTACTCCACTCCAATATACCCTACTCCAATCTACTCCACTCCACTTCAATCTACTCCACTCCATTCCAATCTACCTTACTCCAATCTATCCCACTCTACTCTACCCCACCCCACTCTGCCCCAATAGACCCCACTCCACTCTACCCCAATCCACTCAACTACAGTCCAATCTACTCCAGTCTATGCCACTCCACTAGAATCTACCCCACTACTCACCACCCCAATCTACACCACCCCACTCTAATCTACTCCATTCCAATCTACCCCACTCTACCCCAGTCTAGAACACTCCACTTGAATATACCCCACTCTGCTCCAATCTACCACACCCCAGGCCACTCCACTGCAATCTACCCCACTCCACACCAATTTACTCGCTCCACTCCAATCTACTCCACTCCATCCTAGTCAACCCCACTCCACTTCAATCTAACCCAGTCCAATCTACCCCATTCCATTCCAATTTACTCCACTCCACTCTCCATTCCACTCCAGTCTGTCCCACTCTATTCCAATCTACTCCACTCTACCCCACTCCAATTTACCTGTCTACTCCACTCAAATCTACCACACTCCAATGTACCACAATCTACCCCACTCCAATCTGCCGCACTCCACTCCAATCTATCCCATTCCACTTGTCTATCCCAATCTACCCCACTTCAATCTACCACAGTGTATCAGGCTCAAATCTACCAAAATGTATGCCACTTTAATCTACCCACTTCACTCAAATCTACCCCACTCGAGTCTACCCATTCTGCTCCACTATACTGCAATCTACTCCACTCTACCCGAATCTACCACACTTCACCCCAATTTACCCTTCTCCACTTCACTCCATTTTACCCCACTCCAATCCTTTTACCACATTCCACTCCAGTCTAACCTGCTCCACCCCCACTCTACCCTACTCCAATGATCCCACTCCAGCTTACTCCACTCCAATCTACTCCACTCTGATCTACCTCGCTCCTACCCACCCCACTCCAATATATCCCACTACCATCCACCCCACTCCACTCTACTCCAATATACCACACTTCACTTCAAACTACCCCACTCCAATCTATCTCACTCGTCTACGCCAGTCTACCACACTCCATCCAAATCTCCCCCACTCCATCCCATTTCGACCCCGCTCCATTCCAATCTACCCTACTCTGATCCACACAGTACACCCCACTCCATTCCTATCTACCCCACTCCCACCACTCTAATCTAATCCACTCCTCTCCACTCCAATCTACACAACTCCACTCCAGTCTACCCCAATCCACCCCGCTCTTCCTCAATCTACCCCACTCCATTCCAATCTACCCCACTCCATTCCAATCTTTCCCACTCCACCACAATCTACCCCATTCCAATCTACCCCACTCCAATGTATCCCACTCGCTCCTATCTACCCCACTACAGTCCAATCTACCCCACTCCAATCCATAATCTACCCTACTCCACCCAACCCCATTTTACCACACTCCACCCCAGTCTACTCTACTCCAATTCATTCCAAACTACCCCACTCCACTCAAATCTACCCCACCCAAATCTACCTCCCCTTACTCCAATCCACTCCAATCTACCCACTCCACTGCACTCCAATAAAGCCCAGTCTACACCACTCGAGTCTACCCCACCCCACTATACCCCACACCAGTCTACCCCATTCAAATCTTCCTCACTCCACTTGAATCTACCCTACTCCACTCTGCCCCACTCCAGTCTACCCCATTCTACCCCACTCTACTCCAATATATCCTTCTCTAATCCACCCAATCTACCTCACTTCAGTCTACCCACTACACTCCAATCTACCCCCTGCACTCCAATATATCCACTCCATTTCCAATCTACCCTACTTTAATCCACCTAATCTACCCCATGCCAATCAACCCCTCTCCACTCAACTCCAATCTACCCCACTCTACCCTAATCTACCCCACTGTACACTCGTTGCGCACCAATCTACCCCACTCGTCTATCCTACCCCACTCCAATCCACCCCACTCCACTTTTTCCCAATCTACCCCACTCCTCTCTAGCCAAATCTACTGCACTCCACTCGAATCTACCCCGTTCCACTCTACCCAAATCTACTCCACGCCACTAACTTTTAGCCATGCTGAAGAGCAGCCAACTGATGTACAACATTGCTAAAGCCAATAGCGCTCGCATAGGTAAGACCTATTGGCTTTGCGAATGCTTGTTTCCTTCCTGCTTTCAATACTTTTTGTGCCTTATTTTCATCTGTTGTTCCTTCCATACGTGCATTCTTCTTTCCTACCTTTGTTGCACTCTCTCTCTTATGTGCCATCTTAATAATTTTTTTTGTCTTTGTGTTTGACTTCTCTAGACCCCATTTTCCTCACTCCACAGCTGCATCTAGGGATTCTTTTTTTCAGTATTTCTTAGATTCTGTCATGTGACCTGTGAGTCACACATCAATGTTAAGAAGGGGCATAAAAGCAATTTAAACTGCCCAAAAGCACCCCTGCTTGAGCTGATATAGCAGATGCTTCACTATGCTCTTGTGTTCCAATCAACTTCTTCATGCACATAATCTGAGACCGAAATGTCTGATATGTGCACACCCTTTAGGATTCTTAGCAATGAGTGTGCAATAAGGATGTATTCTCTTCTAGAGTAAGACGCATGAACATGAGAAGTAATGTCTCTTTTCAAGGTGATGATATTGCTAGGTGTCAAGAAACATCAATTTGAATCTGTCTTTTTAACTCCACTGACATTGCATTTTTCCCCCTGAAAACCGCTCTGTGCTCTTATCTAGTTCTGGGTTCTCGACCAACTTTAAGTTGCCCCCACCAATGATGTCACCCATCACTCCTCCCCGTAGGGACCTAAAGCTTTGTCACATGAACACATCTTGTACAGAGTTTGGAGTCTAAATATTAAGGAGAGCCTTCTTGGATCCCTGCAGATTCAGGTGTGTCTTAATGTACAACCTCTCCCAGTACCTTAACCTCACCAACCCCCAGATGCATGTTGCACAAAACTGCAACTCCAATATTCTTGGTAGGTGTGAAAGCCCAGTACTGCAACGGATATGCCTATGTTTCATATGAAATTAATGGAAAGGGTGGAGTTGTATAATATTTGGATCATCTTTGGTAAAGTAACTATATCTGGTGCCATTTACTATAGGAGCTAAGATTCTTTACGTTAAGAGATAACAATTTCAACATGTGATTTTGTTAAGGGTGAATGCGCCCTCTGTTTTATGTTACTCCTTTGACATAGGTGTGATTGTATTCAATTTCTCATGCCCCACTATTCACCTTCCCTAACCGGGATACATACTCTAACATGGCCAACTGGACCAAACCAAAAACCCCAACCATAACTATAGCGCTCCATTTGTAACATTCCTTGCAAGGAGAGTAAGTTCCCCATGGATTGGGCATTTGATCTAAGGAACCATGGCAGGGTCAAAAGAGGACCCCAAATCAGAGGACCCTCCCAGCCCATATCTTACTATTACAACAGTTCATCATGGTGATTAGTCCAGTTAACCTTTCATTGCCTCTTGGGAAGTCATGTTATTCTGCTCTCCATTGTGTTTATGCATAGAGAGGCTCCCTCTTCACCACTCATGAGTGTCAGGTGCCAGAGTATGCCTGTCTTTTTTTTACATTGTTCGTGTTGCGAGGACATCTGGACTCTTCTTCTGCACCATCTGCCATTCTGGCCGGGTAGCTGATCTTTTTCGGGGCTGTCCCTCTCTCCTCCCCATTCTTCCTCCACTGGATGGTCTAGATCTCTGACTTCAGACAAGGATTTCAAGAGGTGCCTTTTGTAGCATCCTCCCCAACCTAGGAGCATGTAATGTTGCAGGGATTCTGCACATATACAGAACTATGCGCAGGAATATGGGACCTTGGTGTATAGGGACTGAGTCTTCCTACCACCTTAGTACCCACGAACCCAGGACCGACTAGCTATAGTGCCTCACTTGCTCTCCTACTCACTCACAGAGAAACAAATGATTAGGCACCCCAGAACACAACACTCCCAGATCTCTCAGGAATCGCGGTAACAAGACACACCTTTTCGCTCACTCTCTTGTACTCATCCACAATAAGATCTGAGGGAGACACGAAACAGTTTAAAATATTTATTTTAACTAACGTTCCCTAAAATGCAGTATACATGCCACAACAAGCAGGAAAATGCATAATACAAAGATTGTCAGCATAGCAGTCAGTCCATAAATCATGAAGGGAGATGTCATCATAAAAAGACAATGGAGAAAGGGCTATAGTGCCTAACCTCCCTTCCCTTGCTAAGAAGAAGTATTATTATATAATAGAAGATCTCTGGGCTTTGTCAGCAGACCCCATACCTTAGCCTATAGATGTTAGATCTACATCTTGGGTGCTCTTCTCCCTGGAAAGGTCCCTCTCCAAGTGTCTCTCACCTATTCGTGCACCCCACTAAAAACCCAAGTACGGTGTCTAAACAACAGCTGCAGCGGTATGTTTTGTCTAAGGGCTAAGGTCTGGCCAGACCAAATAACAAAGGGCGTTGTTGTTCGACCTTGCACATAAGGTTCAGTCAAACTCCCAGGAACATGCAAAGAGTGAACACAGCAATGAGTTTTCATGTGAAAGCAGTCTTTGAAAATATTGCAAAAAAAAAAAAAGGACGTGCAGTAACTTGTGCAAAGCAGCAGGCAGGCTGCAACGTGCTCATGCTAAGTTAGTGAAAAACGACAATGTCCCTATGGTCCACGTGACACCCTCCCCTTGGCCAGGGCGATAGCCTTATGCAAAAACAAAAATCATAGGTATGCAGAGGCAAAGCGTCTTTGTGGAAAGCCAAAAAGAAAAAATATATATTTATGTACCGCTAGGTAATAAGGTACACAAATTTTGCCAATTGGGCGCTCAGAAATTTGCTAAGCATACATTTTTATTTTATTTATTTCAGTCCTCAAAGTTAAAAATGTTGCGGGCAAAGCGGAATGCCATGAATTCCAGAATGTTGTCTGTTCCATCCATTGTGAAAAGGTATGCCATCCAGTTGAGAAGATCGAACGAGCACACATGCGCCTCATATCCAGAGGCTGTTAGAAGCATCTCAGGGCAACCTGCGTTAACCTTAATGAAACTGCGATCAATGAGGCGCTGCGCAAGAGCACAGGTACTCAAATCTGCCGTTGGTCCGAGTCGAGGATCACACACCAAACGTCTACCCCTGGCACATACCTGGTCATGGGCCTTCAATGGACCCATTAACAGATCGTAATCCACGGCAGCGTGTGTGGTATTGGACAAGCAGACATCCATGGCCCATTGAAAAGGTCACCAGAGGCAGGGAAACACAGGTTGCACGCAAGTGAAGTAGGCATAACGGAAGGTCAGCCAGTAGTCGATGGCAAAAGATTCCACTGGCATAGCCCCAAAAAGCTGACACATTCGATCACGGTACAGCTGCAACTGGACCAGCGCCGACAGCTCCACAGATCGAGCATCCATTGCGAAGCAATAATAGGAGAACCAGTACGCCGCAAATCAACAGGAACACCAGGGGAAACCCTCCAAAGGCGTTGGAAAAAATAGAGTTAATAAAAGCTGGAATTACTTCAAATATAGTCTGAAAGGAAGAAACAAGGCCGGATCCCACAAGTTAAAAAAAATTGAGTAAGGCCCTCCGTATCAGACGCATTAAATATTTGGTGTATTAATTCCCCAAAATGGAGTAGGAGATTCGTGTTTAGTAGCGAGTGTATCTCGCTTGCAGTTCTCGCCACCTGCAATTCGAAGGTCTCTTGAGCTGATGTGAGAGCCACTTCTTGTTGAAACAATAGCGCTTTGAGTCTGCTTAGTTTATTGAAATCTGTTTTCAAAGTTGGAATTGAAGGCCAAAGAGAACTATCTACAAACCCATGCTGGGGTGGAAATAGGACATTGCTGCAACATGTAACGCGTTGTGAAACCGTTACTATATACGGGATGCCAGCTCTCAAGCCACAGCAATCGTGGTTATTCAAAATAAGATAACTACCGTTAGAAAGCAAAGTTGACACAGGAATAATAGCAGGGACAGGGGTACCTTTAAAAAAAAAAAAAAAAAAGCCTGATTAGGGGCCGAAACGTTACAGGCGCCTTGAAGCGTAACTTGTTGACAGACTAGGAATGTCCTACTGTGGTAACAAAGCCCTCCCCCCCGTAAGGAAAACTTGCTTTTCTGCACATTGACATCTGTAAGCGAAAGGCAATGACCATAATTTGTGAATAAAATTGTTGCAGAGGGGCTCATATCTCCCAACGGGATGATGTTTCATGCATGCTATGAACTGAAAAAGTGAGATAGGCAATGAAATAACCCCATGTATTAACCACACAGCCGAATCAGTTTTGGCTACCGAAAACGGTAACTGTTCTAATTGTTCAATATGTAACAATGTGTACGTGGTATCCTTCATAGACATTAATTTCTGTTTATCAGTCAAATTAAATGGCAAAAACAGTGAAGACACATTCAAATAATCCCATGGCACATTTTCCCATTTTGAGTGTTTGCAACGTCCAAGCAAACTGCATTACAGAACGTAATTGATTTTGACCATGATACAAAACAGACACTTCTTGTTGAACAATGTCAATGACAGAAGATACAATATTATCTAAAGTATATATACGGGAAGACAGTGTATTAATGCTATTATCTACTACTACAAGGACTTTTTCTAAATTGGCTTGGTCAATTTGGCGCAATCGAACTGCAGCTTCTATCTGCGACAGTTTCCAAAATTCATTATATGCGGAATAAATGAAGCGTTTTGTTCGAGGGGACTTAGGACCTAGAAGAAAGTCAGCCAAATCGATGTCACCTGACAAATGAGAGAGATGTTGTTTTACAGACGACAGCGTGGAATGTTCCAACCATTGCTGACACAATTTACCTACTGAATATATGGTAACTGTATGTGAATGTGGGAAACGTGGATCAGGCCTACTTTGTGTAAAACCACCTGTAGTATTTAGAAAACGTAACTGACATGCATTCAAATTTATCGGCCTCAATAACCATCCCATGGGGTCAATATAGGAAGAGTTAAGAGTGCAATTCTGAAACAAAACAGCCAAGTCTTCAATTGTTTTGTTAGTTTACATTTGCCAAGTATCATATGGAGCTAATGATGGAATGGAGAGAACATTTAAATTGCTTGTCATGGCTAATCCAAAACAAGTAGTCTGTTGCACTGTGTCATTTAAAAACAAAATTTGAGACGGTATCAGACATGCACGATGCAAAGCCTCCATGCCCTGCACTTGCCAATCTTTAGTGCCCCTGATGGATTTTAAATCAATTGTGTCTTTCCAATGTTCATAACCCTTCATGGAAAAATCGTTCCTGAAGGACATAGAGTAAACCAGTTTAGTGTGCGTTAACATAAATTTAGTTTGGGGCGGTACCTTCAATTTATAGAAATAGGACTGTGGGTAAGATAGATTGTAACCAGAGAAATACACAAATTTACTCTGTTGAGTCTTTGAACTCCCCCGTAAAGGTGTTGGGCAATGCTCCCATTGTTTATAATTAAAAAGGGTCTCTGTGTTTTTGTCTTATGTAAGAAATGGTGGCCATAATGTTGATAACAAAATAAATCTGCGTAATTTGCCGAATTTATATACAAATCTTCAGTGTCAAATGCAGCTTAATATTTCAAATCAGAGAACATTGAATGAACGACCTGAACATCCCAGTCATCTGAATGTATGCCGGGCAAAACTGTAGTGTAGCTCCTATTTCCCTAATAGGCTCTGCGCATTGGAATAAAATATATCCTATAGGTTTGACATAGGACTAAGGTCGGTATGTCCCTATCGAGTATATTAAACTTAATTACTTGTGCCAGCTAGCTCAGAGGCCACTAGAAACTTCTTGACGACAAGAAGGGAGTAGTTTCTGGCAGCCGCAAAACATGACCACTGTGTTTCCCTTTAGAATCAGAACGTGTCCCAGAGTCGTGGAAACAATAGATAACTATTTCACTCAGCTCAGTCGTGCATGCTTAGTTTTTCTCAAAGTTACACAGAGAGAACAGACAGGCGTTTCAATAAAAGATTTATTGAACAGTCTTGTTTCTGGTGTAAGTTAAATGTGCTGTTACGATCACAAGACAGTATGCGAGATAAATAATGTACAGAATGAGCAGTAGAAATAAATAATACTGCGATAGCATTATCTTTTTAGCATATATGCATTTACATAAAATGACACAGACTAAAAATGCGAGTACTCATACGATGCGTTTTTAACCTAGTTCTACCCCAATGTACCTAACCTGTCCTAGGTGTAGGGAGAGGTATGAAGTAGGTGAAGTATTCCTCACTATAGTATACTAAGAGTATGTTAAGCCTAGTATGCCAAGAGTCCCTCTAGGTTCTAGTCAGCTCCATACCTGAAGAATGAGAGAGGTAGGAATCTCTTGCCAGACTCGAACTCCAACACCCCGCAAGGGAAGTTAGATCACTGGAAGCTGGACTCTCTGCGTGCAGGAATGACAGCGTCTTCTCAGTGCGTCCGGCCGGGAAACGGGCTCCTCTGAAGTCGAGGTCTCCTCTGATTTACAGGGGCTAGGGAAGGTATATTTATACCTGAGAGGCACCTAAGAATGTTAGCATTGACGTGAGTCGGACAGCGGAAGACGTCATGAATGAACCCCTAAGGAATAATGGTTCATGCATAATATACGAGTCCTTGAAGAAATCAATAGTCCTGGGCTAGGGAAACTCCCACAGCCTAAGGGTCTGTTCTTCACGAACTCGTTGTGACGTTAGGGTGGACGGATGTCGGAGACCTTGCCTGTATTTGGAGTGCATGGTTTAATGCCTAAATAAGGACTGGGATTTTATGCCTATATAAGGGCAGGGCGAATTGTGCCTATATAAGGACATGATTCTGGAAAGCCCGTTTATGGACACCCTAAGAGGAAATACAACAAAACCACATCTTCCAAGGAAACACGGAAGACGTATGGAATGTTCAAAAGCTCGCTCGGGCCATGGATATCGTATCCAACTTTATCCCAGACTATACCATCAACAACAGGGAACGCGGATATATTAACAAGGGCTTGGTCTCTTTTCATTATGTGGGGCGATGAGTGAGGGGCCAGAACTCCATCAACAAAGTTCACAGCAGAGCGTTCACGTAAATAATGGCCATTAATGAGTAGGAAAAACACAGTCACGAATCTGATCCACATGAAGAGGAATATCATCGTAAGCACCATCCAGATATATGTCCAAGGCAGGACCAAGTACATTTTTTTGAACCAGGAGATGAAGACACTGGTACGGAAAGGTGTCTCCTGCACAGAAGATGACGAGGAAGATGTGGCAGAAGAAAATCTATTAAGATCCATATAATAACCACTGGACCCAAGTTGAAACAATGGGGGATGTGCTGCATCAGATGTATCAGGTATGGTACTCTCGGGAATATCAATTATGACTTCAACTGGAGGAGAATCATACTTAATATCCGCAGATGTGGATGTAGAAGGAAAAACTGGTAATAAATCAATTGAAGTTTCCATCTCCCCTCGTAATTGCTGAGGAGTAGTCGAAGAAACAGAAACCATTGGGTTCAGCGAAAGTTCTCGACAAGGAATATTTTGAGGCTGTATATTCAGTATCGGCCATATGGTGTAACTTGACATGTTCGATCCAAATGTAACGATTCTCCTTACAACCAGGCAAAGTAGGCAGTGTTGCAGGGATTCTGCACATATACAGAACTATGCGCAGGAAAACAGGACCTCAGTGTATAGGGGTTATACCTTCCTACCACCTTAGTACCAAAAATCCCAAAACCGACTAGCTATAGTGTCTCATTCGCTCTCCTACATAATCACGAAGCCACAAATGATTAGACAACCCAGAACACAACACTCCCGACTCTCTCAGGAATCGCGGTAGCAAGACAACCCTTTCGCTCACTCACTCATACTTGTCCACAATAAGAATGGTCAGAGTCACGGTATAGTTTAAAATGTTTATTTTAACTAACATCCTCTATGGTGCAGTACACGTGCCATAACCAGCAGCAAAATGCTTAAACACAATACCGTTAGTATTGTTACAATTCCATGGAATATGAAAGGGGATGTCATTTTATAAAGACAGTGGAAAAGCACTACAGGACCTAACCACCCTCCCCGTGATAGGAAAAAGTTTATTATATAAAAGAAGACCTCTGGGCTTTGTCAGCAGACCCCATACCTGACGGCCTATATGATAGGTTTACATCATAGGAACAGCACAGCTCTTCTCACTGGAAAGGTCTCTCTCCAAGTGTGTGAACAACATGCTTTGCTGTAATATCAAAGCACGCAAATCCAGTAGTGCAGCTGTGTTTAGCATGTTATGTCTAGGTGCTAGGGACTGACCAGAACAGAATAACATGGGGCATTGCGTATCGACCTTGTACAAAGTGTTCAGACTAAACTCCAGTAATTAGCAGAGAATGCGAAAAGCAGATAGTTCTCATGTGAAAGGCATAAACAGAGTCTTGCAAAATAAAGTCATGTAGTAAGGTGCGCAAAAGCAGCATCATGGCAGCGAAGCTCATGCTAACTTAGCAATGTCGACAATGACCCTCACCAGCCATACAACAGCAGGATCACAGTAAGGGTGCCTTTCAAACCAAGGACTCTGACCGGTGCACGGTAGGGTGGACCAAATTCTTTTTTGTTCTCCACCTTTTCACGGACCAGATGGGGGAGGCCAATCAACCTCTGCCAACAAAATATCATAGGAAGAACTTTAGGAAGCCAGCCAGGAATCAGCACCGCTGGATCTGCAGAAGAAGGCAACTGGGCTCTTGCTTGTAACATAGCATAATGATTATCTACGGCAAAGGTTGCGGCAGCTGCCACAATGTCTAGACCATCAAGGTCTGGCACAAACATTTTAATGCCAAAGAGCATTTCGTATGGGGTCCGCCCAACCAGAGATCTTCTAGAGAGATTATTTAGTGCACGTTGGACACCATAAAAATGAGTCGACCAACCCCTGCCAGTAACTAAGACTCTAGCCGTCAAAGATTTCTTTAAGTCACGGTTCATCCGCTCCACAACTGAATTGCCCTCGGGCTGGTATGGAGAAGAATATTGCACCTGCACCCCAGAGACTTCATCGAATCCCGGTAAGCCTTAGAGGCAAACGCAGGATCTTGGTCAGAATGGAAGGTGCCACAGGCAAACATCCCGACAAAGACACGCAAATCTTTTAATGCAGTTCAAACGCCAGCACTACGTTGAGGCCAAACCCAAAGAAATCTAGTGCACAAATCCGGTGCAACCAAAATATGTTTGAAAAAAGTGTCCGACGTCAAAGGACCGCAGTGGTCAAGATAAATAAAGTCAAATAGCTGGATTAGAGATGTAAAGCTGAGTATGTGGTGGGCGTGTAACAGTAGAAGGCTTAATTTGTTGACAAATGTCACAAGAAAGAACATATTTACGTGTCTGTTGATATAAACCACGCCACCAGAAACGTTGCTGTAACAGAGACACTGTCGCTGAAACTCCGGCATGCGCAGAGGCCACACCTTCAAGAGCGGCAATAATCAAAGAAAGTCTGCGTTCCTCGTTGGGAATCAGCCGTTCCCCAACGGACGGAATAGTTGCAAAGGGTATTTGCTCAGAAGACAAGTGGTAGGAATAACGTGAAGGGAAACCCTGTGGAGGATCAGTTCCCTCTTTTGACGCAGCAATAGCTGCCAGAATATCATCATCAATTTTAGTCATAGACCTGGTGACTGCTGCTACTGAACATGTGGCTACTGCAGATTTGGCTGCCTCAACAGCCAGTGAATTACCAACAACGTGGGCTCCCACACGTTGATGGCCCAAGGTATGGATAACGTGTTAGTGGCAAGCGCTCCTTAAGAGCTGCCACCCGGACCCAAAGCGTTTTAGGCTTAACTATGCTACCTTTAGAATCACGGAAATCGTTTTGTTTCCAAAAGAATAAATTGTCATTGAAGGATTGTACACAGTAAAAGGAATCGCACACAATAAGAGTAGGAATCTCTGGGTCAGCAAATTCAAGAGCCAAAATTAAAGCACACAGCTCCGCCAACTGAGCCGTCCAATCACCAAGAGACTGTGTGTGCACCAAGGAGGATTGAACATCCCCATCAACAATTTGTCCAGCCACTATTGCGCAAGCTGCCGAATAAGCATGTTTGGACCAACAGCCGGCTGCGCCGAACCATCAGTGTATACAATGCATTTGTACTGATCAAGAGGAAGCAATGGCAGAGGAGCGGGTTGAACATGTTCATATTGTAAAAACTCCTGTGTCTGCAAAGACGGATCAAAGATAAAATTGACCTCAGCCGACGTCAAAGAACCAGCCCATTGCACCCCGCGTGGATGTAAGGCTTTCGCATTTGGAATACTAGCCTTAGTAACTGCTTCCAAAGCAGGTACCGGTAAGACCATGAAAATGCGTTTACCTTGAACCAGAGAGCGTTCTTTCAGAATCGCCATCTGGACTGCAGTCAAAATCTTTTCTGTAGGAGAGAAACGCATTTCAGTAGAAGTATACAAATGCAAATTATAAGCAATGGGGACAGTGTCCCCCTCATTGAACATCAAGTAAGTGAAGCCCAACGCACCTGGTACAATCCTTATGACCAAATTTGTGGAATTGTCAGGTGTTAACAAGAAGTTGGTCGCAAGCAGATCAGACTGCAGAGACCAAAAAATTGCGGTATGCTCCAGAAGTCAACAGGAAGCCGAGAAAGATGGTTGTATCAAAGAGTAAAGTGGTTTGATACGCTGGGCATAATCAGGAATGTATGTCCTCCAGAAATTAAAAAAACCCAGCAAAGATTGTAATTTCTTAAGAGTAGAAGGAGGTTGCAATTGAGCACATTTCTCCAGAAAGTGGGGGGACAACCCCCTACCTTCATTGGTGAGTTTGTAACCCAGAAAAGCACTGTTAAACAGGCAATATGTGACTTGGCAAAGTTAAATTTGTACCCCAAGTCAGCAACAGACATTATGATGCGATCTACTCTCACAAGATGCGGTATCAATTCGTCATCCGTCAAATAAATGTCATCGACGTAAGCGAAAGCATCAGGGTGAATTTCATGCAAAAGAGACACTATGCGTGCCGCAAAAGCGCTGGGACTATTCTTATACCCTATAGGCAACCGACCATATCTTTTGTGATTGCCGAGGACGCTGAATGCGGTCAAGTCACGGCTGTCAGGAGCCAAATTGTGACTGAAAAATCCATTCGAGATATCCAGAGTCGTTTTATATTTTTTACGAATAATGGTATCAACCAACGCAGAGCTGTGGGTGTTCTGTACCGCAAAGGAACGAACATGACTGTTCAAATGACGGTGATCCAAAACAGTACGATATGAACCGTCTGGTTTCAATATCGGAAAAAGAGGATTATTCATGGATGAAACACAGGGTTCAATTACACCTTGATATTCCAATTGTGTCAGGATTTCACCTACGGAAGCTTTCGCTTCATGTTTGATATTGTGGTTGGGGTTTTGGCATTGATCGCAAAGGAATTTCATGTGCAGGGGATTCCATATCCCAACCCACCTGATTACGATACACGGCCGGGGCAAGCGCTTGCGCCCACTCCGACGCGTAAGCCTGTTTAGCCTCCTCCAAGACATAATGCGAAAAACTCGGGAGAATAACATCCTCCCCTCTAGAAGAAGCCAGAACAAATGGGGGAGGCCAATCAACCTCTGCCAACAAAATATCATAGGAAGAAGTAAGGTTGTCCCAAAAGACCGCCTTAATTGTGCGTTTAATATCACCTTCAATTTGGAGGCCTATTTCATAAAGCCTATCAGGGGGTGCAACTCGTGTGTCAGCAGTTTCCACTGTAATGAACGTGTCAGTTGCTTTTGCCTCCAGACACTGGTGGAGTGCCTCCCGCACTATGGTAACTTCCGCTGCGCTTTCGAGGAGTGTTACCGCCCATTTCCAATCGAGGAGCAGGGTTCTCACCGTCTGAGGCATACTTTGCAGTCAGTGCAGCAACTGGTTTCTTCTGAAAAGGGGTACGAAATTGAGGTGGTCCCTCCTCTTTGGTTTTTAGGACAAACTGGCGCTGCGGGTCACGTCTTGATTGTGCAGACTCGCCTTCCCTGCGATCCTGCCATCCCCATCCACCGAACTGTTGACCCGATGATTCCTGAAAGGAACGAGGAGAATGAGGATCAGGAACCTGAAACCTCTCAGGTGACTTTATTTTAGTGAGGTCACGCAAATCATATCTACGTTCAGAAGATTCAGGTGGAGGCGAACCTGCACGAGAACCAGACATCTGTTGTTGCTGCCGCTGATTTTTATTCCAAGCCTTTTTAGGAAAGACCAGACGACCCTCCTTAACTGGAGGGGGCTAATTTTGTACCGGAGTATAAGGTTGTACTCCCAAACTATTGCGACCCAATGATGTAAATACATAATAATGATTGGTAACTGCCGCTGCCGATCAACGTCCGCCACCGCCAAGAGGCGTTGACGCACTTGTAAGCTAACTGCTTCACCTTTTACATTGGCCAGAATCATATCGAAGACAATATGGAACATGTCCACTAATCTAATCCCCAATTCCAGGGCTGGACCAGCCCCGTGTTCATCTTGAACCTTCTTCAGAAAGCTCGGTAGAACGCTCATGGAGGGGCTGCCAAAGCACAGTGTATACACCGCAGCAAACACCGTCCCTCAGGTGGTGCAATCAGTTAATGTGGGAACAATACCACTCTGTAAACTCATTGTAAGAATCCTGTGTTTCTCAACAGGGGTAGTATGAGGAAATACAGCTTTGACTTGCTCAAATATTTCTGCAAGCCAGTAAGGAAATCATCCCTATTCTGAGGACGTTTGCCCATCACTAAATTAATCATGATGGGACTAATGACAAGCCCACCACCATGCCCTGGTGGTTGAGCAGCGGCACCAGCCGGAGCCACCTGAATATTACTAGACATAAACTGTGTAACAGCTCTGTGTATCTGAATCAATAATGTATGTAACTGACGTAGCTCCACGTGTGCAACATTAAAATTATTGGGATGCAGTGTAAAACCAGCTAAAACGAGCCACGTGGCCCCATCAACTGATAAGGGGCCTAAACGGACCACAGAAACAGGGTGAGGAAAGGCGCCATTAAACCATATGGTATGCTCCCAGGCTGTCAACGGAACTTCAAGTAATCGATAAGGGCGATAATTCTGCGGAACCGCGGCTGGGGTATATTCATGAAAGAAATTATCATTCCCATCCACTGCTGAAAATGTAACCCAAGAATAAAAAACCTTGAAGCGGTAAGCTGCATCCGCCTCGACAACAAAGACAATTAGGGACTCCACGTTGAGTCAAGAAAGCTGTAACAGCTGCATGGTTAGGCGCCGCAATAGCGACCGCCATAATAAATGCAGAATAACAAATCAATAGAACGGTAGCGCAAAAGTGGGTCAATAGAGAAGATAAATCTTTTAAATTTCAAGCTTGAAAAACCTATAAAACATAAATATAGGAGGCTACGCACTCACACCACGGACGTCTCTGGAAACCGGTGTGAGGGGATTGTGGACAAGCACAAGTGCTACTCAGGGATCTCGTAAATAAGAACCAGACCAATCGTTGGTGGCGCCATGTTGCAGGGATTCTGTACATATACAGAACTATGCGCAGGAATATAGGACCTTGGTGTATAGGGACTGAGTCTTCCTACCACCTTAGTACCCACGAACCCAGGACCGACTAGCTACAGTGCCTCACTTGATCTCCTACTCACTCACAGAGAAACAAACGATTAGACACCCCAGAACACAACACTCCCAGATCTCTCAGGAATTGCAGTAACAAGACACACCTTTTCGCTCACTCTCTTGTACTCGTCCACAGTAAGATCTGACGGAGACACGAAACACTTAAAAATATTTATTTTAACTAACGTGCCCTAAAATGCTGTGTACGTGCCACAACAAGCAGGAAAATGCATAATACAAAGATTGTCAGCATAGCAGTCAGTCCATAAATCATGAAGGGAGATGTTATCATAAAAATAAAAAGACAATGGAGAAAGGGCTATAGTGCCTAACCTCCCTCCCCTTGCTAAGAAGAAGTATTATTATATAATAGAAGATCTCTGGGCTTTGTCAGCAGACCCCATACCTTAGCCTATAGATGTTAGATCTACATCTTGGGTGCTCTCCTCCCTGGAAAGGTCCCTCTCCAAGTGTCTCACACCTATTTGTGCCCACTAAAAACCCAAGTAGGGTGTCTAAACAGCTGCATCTGTATGTTTTGTCTAAGGGCTAAGGACTGGCCAGAACAAAATAACAAAGGGCATTGTTGTTGTTCGACCTTGCACATAATGTTCAGTCAAAATCCCAGTAACATGCAGAGAGCGAACACAGCGATGAGTTCTCATGTGAAAGCAGAAAATATTGCAAAAAATAAAGACGTGTAGTAACATGTTCAAAGCAGCAAGCAAGCTGCAACGTGCTCATGCTAAGTTAGTGAAAAACGACAATGTCCCTATGGGCCACGTGACAGTAAATGATTACGCCACAGACGGGCCTTGGTATTACATGTCTTTATTCTCAGCGTAAAACCGTTAACTGAACATTCTATATCATGATTTCTATCAACCACTCCCAAGCACTTACGTTGCTGTTCTACAGAGTCCGTCAGGAACTATAAGGGTCCCATCATCTGTAACTTACAAGACACTACGGGCCAGATGTACAAAATCATGTGTTTGTGATTTCCTAATAGCAAATTTTAGCGATTCGATATTAGGAAATCCCAAACAGCGATGTACATTGTTAGTGATTCACAGTGGGTCGCAAATGGACCGGTCTCATCAATATTCATGAGGCAGGTCGCCAATTTGCGACCCACTGTGAATGGCTATAATCATAGCGATGGTGGCCTGCTGGGGTCAGCAGCCCATGTCTGTGATTGCTTTTTAAATAAAGCAATTTTTTTCTGTAATAGGAAAACGGGATGCATTATAAAAATGAAAAGCTACCTTTTTATTTTTTAGGGGTAGGCAGTGGTCCATTGGACCACTGCCTGCTCTTAAAAAAAGTTGGCGCCCACATTCACAAAGGGGAAGGGATTCTTTAGTGGTAACTGCGAATGTTTTGCGACCGCACTCCTGGTCGTAAAACATTCATACATACCAGTGTTATTCGGTATTAGGAAGGGACGCCCTAAACACGCCCCTTCCTAATACCGAATCGTAAAAGCAAAATGCGATTCGGAAACAAGTAACCGAGTTGCATTTTGCCTTCTGTACATCACAAAATGTATTTTACCGGTGCGACCTGTAAATTGTTCGGTACATCTGGCCCTACATCTCCTTCTAATAAAAAGTACAAATAATGCATATATACGTCATAACTCTTCAGTAAGCCCTTTTGGTGCTCGAATCAATCGCCCAGATCTTGTCATGTGAGGCTGCGGATATACAGGAGAAGTGTCCATGACTGGCACCAGTGACAGAGACACTGCTGCAGTCGTTGGGCTCTCAGGATTCTCAGGTGGATAAGTCTCACTTCTGACATCTGGAGTTGGCGAATGTCGAGGCAGGTGCTTGAAATGCGAAGAATCTCGTGTAATGGACTTTCCAGGACAGAAAGCAGTCGCCATGTATCCTTTACTAGTCACAACCCTCATTGAGCTAACATCAAAAGGAGCATCAGACTTGCGTTTTCGTTTCTGTCTGACAAGGACTCTGTATCCTTCTGTGAAGGCAGTGTTCCTCGCACATCAACATTTGTCTGCATAGGTCTTCATTTTGTGTTTGTGATATGAATCTGTTTGACGAATTTCACCATCATCATTCAATCTTTTAGCAGTCCATTGTGGCAACTTGGGCTTCATGGCTCTCCCAAACATTAGGGTTTCAGGACTTTAACCTGTAGTCGAATGGGGAGCCAGCTGATATGCACGAAAAGCAGAATGAAGAGCTGATTTGATTTCAAGTTTTTGCATGGGGAGTCAACCGATATGCACGAATAGCAGAATGAAGAGCTGATTTGATTTCGAGTTTTTGCATTGCAGCACGCTGAACAGTCTTTTTTTTAGGGTGCTCATAAAACGCTCAACAACGCCGTTTGCTTGTGGCCAAAGAGGCATGCTTTTCTGATGCTTAACGTTCAAATGAATATGAAATTCTTTTAATTCTCGACTGTTGAAAGGTGGGCCACTGTCAGACTTCAGAATTGAAGGAGTGCACCCCATGTTGCAAAAATACCATCTAACCTCTCGATAACTTTTTTCTGAGTGATTGACGAAAGGTCTTCTACTAAGGAAATACAAGAATACCCATCAATGACCACCATTTAATGATGTACATTGTCAAGGGGCCCACAGAGATCAACAGCGATTTTCTCTCACACATGTTTTGGGAGATCGGACATGTTCAATGGATGCTCTGTTGTTCTGGGAGACAAACAGTTGCACAAATGACAGGCCTTTAATTCCCTTTCAAATTTTTCATCAAGATGAGGAAACCAAACTCAATCTCGGAGTGCTTGCTTAGTCAATCAATCAATCAGGGGGTTTATAAAGCGCGCTACTCACCCGTGAGGGTCTCAAGGCGCTTGGGGGGGGGGGAAGGAGGGCAGCTCTGGCTCATTCGAAGAGCAAGGCCTTGAGGTCCTTCCTGAAAGTGTGCAGGTTCGGGGAGCGTCTGATGTTGGCTGGGAGCTCGTTCCAGGTCTTGGCTGCGATGTAGGAGAAGGCCCTTCCTCCAGCTCGGATTCTGCGGATGTGGGGGGGTAATTGCCAGGGCGAGGTCGGCGGATCGGAGGTTCCTTTTGGGTGCGTGGAAGCAGACTCTCTCGTTGAGGTATTTGGGTCCGATGTTGTGGAGGGACTTGTAGGTGTGGGTGAGGAGCTTGAAAGTTATTCTTTTCTCGACGGGGAGCCAGTGTAGGTCTCGAAGGTGTTGAATCATGTGCTCGTGCCGTGGAGTCCCGAGGACGAGTCTGGCTGCGGCATTCTGGACGGTTTGGAGCTTGTGTAGAAGGGTCCTGTTGATGCCGGCGTAGAGGGCGTTTCCGTAGTCCAGTCTGCTGGTTATGAGTGCGTGGGTGACGTTTTTTCTGTGCTCGGTGGGTATCCATTTGAAGGTCTTTCGGAGGATGCGGAGGCAGTTGAAGCTGGTGGAGGCGACGGCGTTGATCTGGCGGGTCATGGTGAGGGAGGAGTCAAGGATGATGCCGAGGTTCCGAGCGTGGTCAGTCGGGGTGGGGAGACTCCCGAGGGCGGAGGGCCACCAAATGTCGTCCCAGGCGGAGGTCGAGGGTCCCAGGATGAGGACCTCGGTTTTCTCTGAGTTGAACTTCAGGCAGCTATCCTTCATCCAGGTCGCGACGTTCCTCATTCCTTCCTGGAAGTTGAGTCTGGTGTCTTCGGGGTCCTTCGTGAGGGAGAGGATGAGCTGGGTGTCGTCGGCGTATGATACTATGCTGAGCCCATGCTGTCCGACGATGGCGGCAAGGGGGGCCATGTAGATGTTGAAGAGCGTGGGGCTGAGCGATGATCCCTGTGGTACTCCGCAGTTGATCTCTGTGGGTTCGGAGAGGAAGGTGGGGAAGTCTGATCCTCTGGGTTCTGCCGTAGAGAAAAGAGCGGATCCAGTTGAGGGCGGTTCCTCGTATCCCAGCGTCGTGCAGTCTAGCTGCGAGGGTGTGGTGTGAGATGGTGTCGAAAGCCGGGGAGAGGTCTAGTAGGATGAGGGCTGCGGTGTGTCCCTGGTCGAGTAGCATGCGGATATCGTCAGTGGCGGCGAGGAGGGCGGTCTCGGTGCTGTGGTTGCTGCGGAATCCGGACTGGGAGGCGTCTAGGATGGAGTTCTCTTCGATGAACGCGGTCAGCTGGGCATTTACGAGTCTTTTGGTGACTTTGTCGGTGAACGGGAGCAGAGAGATGGGCCGGTAGTTCTTCAGGTCCGTTGGGTCGGCCGTGGGCTTCTTAAGTAGGGGCTTGACTTCTGCCAGCTTCCAGCCCTCAGGGAAGATGCCGGATTGGAGGGAGGCATTGATGGCACGTCCTAGTTCGGGGGCGATGGTGGTGGCGGCCCTGTGGTAGATGTGTGGTGGGCAGGGGTCCGTAGGGGCTCCTGATTGGGTTTTCATCATGGTCGTGGTGATGAGTTCCACCGTGGCGGGAGTCCAGGTGGTGATGGTCGACTCGTAGTCAGCGGAAGGGGAGGGGGTGGTGAACGGCGTCTGGTCGCTGAAGTAGTCGTAGAGGGCCTTGATTTTCAGATGGAAGTAGGAGCTGAGCTTGTTGCAGAGTTCCTGGGATGGTGTGACGTCCGTGGCCTCGCTGGGGGGTTTGGTGAATTGCTGTATGACGTTGAAGAGTTCTTTGGCGTTGGTGTCGATTTTGTTCTTGATGAAGGTCCATTTGGTGTCCCTTATGAGCTGGTGGTACTCCTTCAGGGCGCTCCTGTGGTTGTTCAGGTCTTCTGTGGTTTTCCCGCTTCGCCATTTTTTCTCGAGGCGTCTGCAGGTGCACCTGGCAGCTTGGAGTTCGGTGGTGAACCAGGCGGCCTTCAGGGGGCGTTGTTTGGCAGGGTGGCAGAGGGGGGCGATCTTGTCGGCGCATCTGGAGATCCAGCGGTGAAATTCTTTGGCTGCGGCGTTGGCGTCGGTCGTGGAGATGGGGGGGTCTAGGAGGAGAGTGGTGTTGAGGTGTTCCTATGTGATTTTGCTCCAGTTCCTTCGTGGCGGGCGGGGGGCCGGATTGGTTGCGGTGGTGGTGTTGAAGGTGAAAAATACGCAGTGGTGGTCCGTCCAGGGGGGCTGCGTGGTGTGGCTGAAGCGGACGTTTGACCCTCCTGCGAAGATGGGGTCGAGGGTGTGTCCTGCTCTGTGCGTGGAGGTGTTGACGAGCTGCTTCAGTCCGAGGTTGGAGAGGTTGTCGAAGAGGGCGGTGGAGTCGGGGTCGCTGCGGTTGTCGAGGTGGAAATTAGTGGCAACAAATCCATGATGTCTCTCATGTGCCACTTCAATGACTTGCTGTCTCAGACTCTCCGGTATGACAATTCTTGAACCTCATCAGACAATACCTTCTTGGATAATGGAAAGTTCATCTTTTACATTTTTGAAATTCTGATATTCACTGTCATTTGTTAGAAGTAGAGTGTGCTGTTTCCAGGATTGATGTACAATAATGTCTTTGAGTATTGCATATCACTGTCGGTGCTCGTGGTAGGAATGATTTGTTCCACTGACATAGCAGCAGGTATACTGTACTTTACAATGAAGTTAATGTAGGCTTCAGCTGTTTTGAAAATGATACTATGACATTGTACTGGCACTCGTGAAAAGTAATCAGCAGGGTTTTAATCTTTCCCTTGTCGGTGCACAATAGTGTAGTCATATTCCTGCAGTCACAACTCCCACCTCTCAATGCGCGGGGGCATCCTGGATTTAGGATTGCCAAAGATGGTAAACAATGCTTGATGATCTGTGACAAGAGTGAAATTCTTTCCATATAGAAACACATGGAAATGTTCACAAGCCCACACCACAGCTAGCGTTTCTTTTTCAGGTTGTGAATAGGCACGTTCAGTTTTTGACCAACTTCTGGTAGCATAGGCTACAATATGCCTTGGGTATTTCTTGCCTGTGTTGGACAAGAATCACACGCACAACAACAACTTCTGTATGTAGCTTTGGGTCAAAGTAGGCCATTTCAGTGGCGTACTCAGTTGCATGTTTGATTTTCTTGAAGCTTTGTTCACATTTATGTGACCATTGAAATTAAGCATTTCATTGGGTCACTTACTGTGGCAAAATCATGGATGTACCTAGAACAGTAGTTGGCCATGCCAAAAAAAGAGTGTAACATGGTAACGTCTTGTGGGGGACAGGTGGCTGACAAAACCTGTACTTTAGCCGGAGCTGGAGTCATTCCCCCATCAGAGAAAATATAGTCAAATAATTTGAGTTTTGTTTTGTTGGAACTCACACTTCTCAGCATTCAAAATGAGACTGACATCAGCAAGTCAATGGCACACTTGCATAAGAGCTTAATCATGTTCCTTTTGGGTGGCCTCAAATACTAATATATCATCACTGTAATTGAAATTGTGCGTGACAGGCTGTATTATGCAGCGAATTACATCTTTAAACAGTTTTGCAGCTGATGACACACCGAAACTTCCTCTTTTATATCTGAACAAACCAATCTGGGTAGAAAAGGTAGTGTACCTGCAATTTTCTTCTAGTTCCAACTGATGATATCCTTTATTCAGATCAAGTCGAGAGAAGACTTTAGCCCCATTCAGCTGTGTGATCATATCTGCAATTTGTGGACCTGTATGTCGTTCTCTTTCAGTTGCTTTGTTAGCTTGATGAATATCACCACAGATGCGTACAAGCTACTTCACCATGTTTTTTTAGGCACTACCACTATGGTTGAAACCCATGGTATCGGACCAGTAGATTGCTCAATGATATCATGCTTTAGTAAGTTCACAAGCTCATTTTCAATAGCTTCCTGTAAATCAAATGCAATTCGACGGTGTAGCTGAGCAATAGGACGAATGTCCTCAATATGTAGTTGCACTTTCATTGTCTTAAGTTTTCCTAATCCATGAAACAATGGTGGAAACTGACTCACTATTTCGTGATGACCTTTTATGTTCTAATTTATAGAGATCAGTCCCATCTCAGCAGCAGTACTGAAACTGAGCAAGCAGGCAATTGATGAAGTACCTTGAAGCTTGTGAATCGGTGCTTGTACTTTCGTCTTTTTGTGCTTCATGATTGCTACAAATAAATCTTGATTTTTTTAATGGCATCGATGCAGCCCATGTATACACTTTAGTCTTTGACGGTGTGAGACGGGGCACGGTACTTCTCCTCAGGCATAATGTTTATCAACGCAATACTGTCAATGTTAAAAGGTATGGAACAGCCATTCCCCTATAGTGTGATTTTAGGATAGCGTCTAAATGAATTTTCTGACTTCACTTGTCAATCTCTCTTCAACTTGCATTGAATCCAACATACACATGTTTCTCTTTAGTTAACAAAGACATCGCACATCCATCTTCTTCAGTATCGCTTGACCATGATGTAGAGGAACATTTGGAAGAAGATTTAGATGAAGATCAACTTCGTTTAGTTTCCATTTGTCTCAACTGAAATGTGACATGAATAGAACATTGCTTCTGGTACGTTTGGGCGTCCATTTTGTTTTCTTGACGTACTAAGTTTTTCCTTCGCTTTAGAAACCGTTACAAAATGGTTCTTTTTCCCGCAGCGCTTGCATACTTGTCCAATGGCGAAATATTTACCTCAATGTGGAAAAGAAAAGCTCCTTCTGAAGCACAGTTTCTTTTTCTTTTGAGACATCACTTGGTGCCCCTCAGCCTTGTGTCTCTGCTTACTTTTCACATTCAAGGCTGACTCACTCTGCACTCCTCCGGCCTCCATGTCAGTAGCTTGTCGGTCTGCACGTTCTTCAGCTCTTGCATCCATGAGTAGTTGCTCCAGTCTGAGCGTTTCTCTCAGCATTCGTCGTCTGACTGAATCATAAAGGCAACCATCTATAACTCTGAGACGTATGGTTTCTTCCTAATAGAATTCATTGAACTTATAATGGTTGAAGAGCGTATCAAGTATTTCGACAAACTCGTCAATTGTTTCACTAGCTTTTTGCCTTTCTTGGTTAAAATGTATCTTTCGTAATCAACGTTCAGCATTGGATTGAACTTGATATTTAACGCCTCTTTGATTTGTTGGTACGAGACTTCATCAGCATGTGGTATTTTCTTCATTACTTCCTTTACTCCTTCACATGGAAGATTCTTGAGATATTTGATGACCTTTTTGTTATCGGCTTCTTCCAATGCATTGATGAAATCATCAAAAGTTTAGATCCAGGCAGTCGATCTGGCGCCAATATTCTGCTTTTAGGCAGTATCGAATGCAAGCGGTGGTTACAAGAAAACGGTGGCATCATAACCTGTGGAACTTCCTCCTGTCGAGATTGAAACCCATTCTGATGATGTTGGCTGCCCACTTGGACCGGCACCTTCGTTAAGCACTAGCTATATGCTGACATTTGTGTCTTTGCGGCCGATCTGATGTTGTGTGGCCATTGGAGCCTTCTAGCTTCTTGATGACCTTTGAGTTGTGCGGAATGCACCTAGCGCCTTCTGTGGTGGTCGTTTCGAGGACCAACGGCTCAGTAAGTACAACCCCTGTGCTTTCACTTGGGCCGCTTCGCCCGCTGCGGAGGTCAGATGGCTCTCTTTACTTAGGTTCTGGTAAGTCTAATTATACTCTCAATATTTGACTATTCTTTCATTTAGCACTTATTCGTACCTGGTTGTCGCTGCCTTTAGCGTCCTTGTTCCGTATGGCTTATGGCTCTGTGTTGCTTTGTGGCGCAGTACCTCTTTCATGGCCTCACCACCAGGTTCCTGGAAAATAATACACACATTTCTCTATAAGGCCTTCGTCTGGGTGGAGTGACTCCACATACGCCAACTGTTGATCTTCACTTCTACTGAGGCGCATGTGGCACGCACAAGCAGTTTGCTGGACCACGGCAAAACCCTCAGGGAGAGCACTGTTGGTTCTTCGGGTTATGTATCCCCTATCTCGTCGCCAGTCGTAGCGTCCTCCCAAACCTCTTAGCTTGTGAATGATTACGCCACACACGGAGCTTGGTATTACATGTCTTTATTCCTCAGCGTGTAACCGTTAACTGAACATTCTATTTCATGAATTATATAAATTACACACAAGCACTTAAATCACTGTTCTACGAAGTCCGTCAGGAACCAAAAGGGTCCTGTCTTCTCTAACTCACAAGACACTACACCTTTGACCCTTCCAATTAAAGATCAGTCGAAACGTGTGGCACCACTGGTAAGATGTATTGTAATCTTTAAGGAATGCAGTGTAGGGATGAAAGTCTCTCCTCTTTCTCAGTGTAACAGCTAAGAGCACATTGGAAGACCTGGATTTTGTGGCCTTGAAATTCCACAGTCCCTTCTTCCTGTGCCATGGACATGATCTGTTTTTTTTCCTCAAAGAAGTGTACTCTCGTGAGGATGTCTCGGGGGTAGTCTTTGCCATCTAGGTTGGTAAATACCCTATTAGTGCAATCAATTTGAAAAAAGTGTGCCTCAGGTGGTTTCTGATAGACTGGAGATGGTCCTGAACATATCCTTGTATATCTTCCTCCTCTCCTCTAATAGGGTCTTCCTGTGTTCATTTGTTTCCAATGGCTGTAGTTCTCCAAGTCCTCCTATTTTGCCTGAAGCTTAATTTTTTGTTTTTTAACGCTAGCATCCTATGTCAAAGGATCGGTAGCCCGCTCATCTGAGATGCATTCCAGGTCATTCATTGCACAGTTGGGTTTTTTCACCACACTGCACTTGCATGTAGAATTTCAAGTCTATTTGGATGTATCTGATTTCCATGCGGATGTCTGTGAGAAAGTGTTCCACAGAAGCTTCTTGTCACGTTTAACCATGGGCGCAGTAGACACACGAAGGCGTGAATGGGGAATGAATGTGGTGAACTACATCTCCCAGAATGCTGAGGGAGGCAGCAGTCCTATCTCTTCCTCTCCTGCCTGCCCTACTTAAGCTCCTCCTGAACTGCTATCAGATGTTTGTCACCTGATGTCGGAGTTTCCTGTATCCGGATCCCTGAACTGCTTGTCAGCACTTTCCAGCTGCTCTGTGACACTCTGAGACGAAGGGGCTGAGACGCCCGGCTCCCAGTCCTCGTGGGAGGACCATCATTTGCTCCGGAGGTGTCCTAGTGAAGACCAGGGATGCCATTCCTAAAAGCGCACTGCCGCGCTTCAACTTGCACTACCTTCGCGCTGAGGCGCGACCTTTAGTCCTAGAAGGCGCGCGGACGCGCCTCAACCTTCATAAAGCACCTTCACGCTTGGAGCGCGACATTTGCCATATTACGCGCACAGAAGCGCTTCTTAGATGCTTTGAAGAAAGAGCCTCATATTCCCCGAAAGCGCATGGAAGCGCTTTTTGATCTCTTAACCCTTCGCGCTTGGAAAGCGCCATTTGTTACAGTAAGCGCTTGTATGCGCTTTTTGGAGTACTGAAACCGGAGGACTTACTCTGGGTGAAATTAGAGCCGTTGAGAGGCTCGGAGTTCAGATTTTGTTGCTTTATTAATTGATGGTATGATTCTGCAAGCTGTATTTTTAGATAAGAAGAATCTTACCTTGGATACTTAAAGACACAGTCACCATTTACCAGTGGACTACCTGGTTGCAGATAAGTACTTGGTTTATCTGAATACCTACTGTCTCTGTATTACAGAGGGTACTATATCACTGAGGAATAGTGATGAAAACACTGCTTGATTTCTTTTCTTTATTTTTACCTTTTGTGCTCTTTTTCTTGTGGAATACGTGCAGCAGCTTTAAATGTAAGTGTAGTACATCACATATGTAACATTGATAGTGAATGGACCTGTGTGGAAACTTATGTGTGATGTGTTATGTCTCTTATACAGGAAACACGGGGCTACCATAGGAGTGAGGTCTACAGAACTCCACACCAGCGCTCCTTGAGTGTTTTCACTGCTGCAACTTTATTGTTTCGTTTGTCCCTTTTTTCCCCTTCCCCTGTTGTGGTGTAATCTGCTGAGTGTTCATAGTACTCACAGGTGGTTCCATATAAGGGGAAGAGGAAGCATAGCATCTTCCATCGCTCCCGCTGTATCCGGCTGACCAGGTTAGTGTTAACCTATATCCGTGTCATGACAGAGTGACAAGCCCACGGTTCATACAGCCTGAGCGATGGATACCAACACTGTACTTACTTCAGTGCTGGAAACATTGACCGCTTTACGGATGGAAATGGATGCCTTTCAGGGGGAGAACTTAGAACTGAGGAACGAGTTGGGCACAATGAGAAGGGAGGTAGCAGGCCTGGCCCGCAGTAGCCCTACGAGTACGAAGGGGGTCTCATATATAAGGAATTGGACTCTACCACCTCCAGCAACCCATGACACGACACAGGGCCAAGGAGGGGGAGCAGGATCCTCTACGATTCAAGTGATCCAACCCCTACAGTTGCCACTTGCTCCACCCGAAAGATTCTTTGGGGATCCAAAAAAGTTTGGAATATTTTTAGGGCAGTGTAAGTTACACTTTATGTGTAAACCTGCTGTGTTTCCTGACGATCAGTCTAAAACAGCCTTCGTCATGTCTTATTTGGGAGGGAACGCGGCTAGTTGGTCCTTCCCTTTAATAGAGAGGAATGATCCTATGTTACTTGACTTTCCTCTTTTTTGTGAAGAAATGCGCAAACTCTTTGATAGAAAGGCGCACCAGCTTCCTCTAGACTGAGAACTCATTACGCTTAAGCAGGGCACGCAAGACTTATTAACGTACATAACCACGTTCAACAGACTCGTTCTAGAAACAGAGTGGCCTGTAGAAAAAAGAACTTCCTTATATTATCAAGGGCTGCGAGGCGAACTAAAAGATGTTTTGGCTCAAGTAGTCCATATGCCAGCTACCTGTGATGAATTGATCGACCTGATAGTTCAACTAGATCATCGTCTTCAGGAAAGGAAGGGTGATAAACAGCGTCCTGACTCAAGACCACTGCTTTCCAGACCCAGGGTTCAAACAGAGGAGCGTCCACAATCCACAGACGGGACGGAACCAATGCAAATAAGTGGCCTACGTGGTCCACTGAGTCAAGAAGAGAGGAACGGAAGACGTAGCCAGAGGTTATGTATGTACTGTGGAAAGCCTGGACATTACATCAAGGACTGCAAGTCTAAGACCAAGGCGACGTATAAAGACAACCAAGGATCTAGGAACGTGCCTGTGGTAGAATACCTGTTGGAGAATCCGGGAAACTAATATGCTCAGACAAGACAGAGACCCCTTGTTTGAGGCAAGAAAGTGAAGAGGTCTTCCCTGCCGTGGCCAATACCGTACAAACTTCTGTGGCCCATATGAATGTGTGTGTGACGTTGGAGCTTCCGGGGGAGAAGAACCCATACTGGTTCACGCTCTATTGGATTCTGGGGCTACAGGCAATTTTATTGATCAGCGTTATGCGCAAGAACTAGGCATACCCTGTATAAGAAAAAAGACACTGGAACCCGTGAAGGCAGTGGACGGAACAGCCTTGACGTCAGGACCGGTGCGTTTTCACACCCACCTTATTCCCATGCAAGTTGGCATGACCCATTACGAGACCATACAATTTGATCTCATTGATGCCCCGAACTTCAAACTTATATTAGGGATGCCTTGGCTTACACTACATGATCCTCTAGTGCAATGGGCAGCCCGCACTGTTACCATGAATTCCTTATTTTGTGCGGAACATTGTCACCGAGAAAGAAAACCTATGCCTTCCCTCATAGCAAACCCCGCTGCTCTCCTTGCTAGTGGTTGCAGTAAAACGAGTGTGTGCCTTATCTCCACATTACCGGAGGAATATACGCAGTATAAGGATGTGTTCAATGAACAAGAAGCAAGCAAACTGCCTCCCCATAGGGAATATGATTGCGTGATAGACCTGGAGCCTGGTGCCTGCATACCATGCAGCCGTATATATGCACTAACAGAGGCGGAAACCACCTATCTGCAACAATACCTGAAGAAATTACTATCCTCTGGTTTCATACGTCCTTCGTCCTCCCCTGCTTCCTCACCTCTTTTTTTTATACCGAAACGTGAAGGAGGCTTAAGGGCGTGCATCGATTACAGGGCGATCAACAGAGTGACTAAGAAAAACAGATATCCTCTGCCCTTGATACCTGTGTTATTGGATCAGCTGAAAGGATCCAAGATATTCACCAAGTTGGATCTCAGGGGAGCCTACCATCTGGTGCGAGTGCGGCGAGGGGATGAATGGAAAACGGCCTTTCGCACCAAATATGGGCTGTATGAATACCAGGTGATGCCCTTTGGCCTTTGTAACGCCCCCGCCGCATTCCAATATTTCATGGATGAAGTATTGAGGGGATTGCTGGATGTCTCCTGCATTGTTTATATCGATGACATTTTAATCTATTCAGCAACCCTAGAGGACCATGTACATCATGTAGCAGCAGTGTTGGAACGCCTTCAACAGTACGCCCTCTATGCCAAGTTTGAAAAATGCCTTTTCCACACCTCAGAAGTAGAGTTCTTGGGATATGTCATCGGACCCAGAGGTCTCTGCATGGACCAAAAGAAGACAGACGCCATCATCCGATGGGAATCACCCTCTAGCGTAAAGACCCTTCAGAGTTTCCTTGGATTTGCCAATTTCTATAGGAGGTTCATTAAGGAATTCTCCAAAATCATTCAACCTATGACACATCTGCTACGGAAAGGGGCCACTTTCCTGTGGACTGATGCTGCGGAGCAGGCTTTCCAAACGTTAAAAACATGTTTTACTAGTGCCCCGGTCTTACGCCATCCTGATCCCAGTCAACCATTTGTGGTAGAAACAGACGCCTCTTATTACGCCCTCGGAGGAATCCTTTCTCAAAGGCATCCAGAGACAGGACAGCTTCATCCTGTTGCCTTCTTCTCCAAGAAACTGTCAACCTGTGAGGTGAATTACAGCATCACCGACAAAGAGCTGTTGGCCATAAAGAGAGCGTGTGAAGAGTGGAGACACCATTTGATGGGGGCTAGACACACGGTGGAAATATACACCGACCATCGGAACTTGCTCTTCTTGAAGAGTGCCAGAGCCCTGACTCCCGGCAACTTCGCTGGTCATTGTTCTTTGCGGACTTCGACTTCGTAATCAAGTACCGACCAGGACCACAAAATGGTAAGGCTGATGCACTATCAAGACCCATGCCAGTTCCAGAAACCAGCCTAGCCTCAGCAGAAGAACCTCCCAACATACTCCAGAAAGCTTCTTTTCCAACAGAAATCATGGCTGTAACAACATCTGCGGCATTCCTGGAGGATGTAAAGAAACAAGTTAAGAACCTAGATGAACATGAGTGGGTGACCACGGAACCTCAACATCGATCTGCCGTAAATGACTTACTGTTCTACGACAAAAGGCTATATATTCCGGAAGGACCTCTACAACGGCAAGTCCTGCAATGGACTCACGATTCCCCCCTGGGCGGCCACCTGGGGAAACAAAAAACCCTACAAAACCTGACTAGGTATTTCTGGTGGGAAACCTTGAGGAAAGACACTGAAAAATATGTTACGGATTGTTCCATTTGTGCGCAAGCCAAGGCTCAGCACCTGCGACCCAGTGGATTGCTCAGACCAATACCCCTACCTCCGGCACCTTGGCACACCGTCTCTATGGACTTCATTGTGGATATGCCCCCTAGCCTGGGTTATAACACCATCCTTGTAGTTATAGATCATTTAACTAAGATGGGACATTTTATAGCTTTAACTAAATTGCCCACATCCGGAGAACTGGCAACTACATTCCTACAACACATAGTACGGTTACATGGACTTCCCTCAGTCCTCATTACCGATAGAGGCACCCAATTCACTTCCAGGTTTTGGAAGGCTCTATGTGATGTCATGAAAATCGATGCCAGACTATCTACGAGTTATCATCCTCAGACCGACGGCAAAACTGAGAGGCTGAACCAGACCCTAGAGCAATACCTTAGATGCTTCACATTGCAACAAGGGGAAGAATGGAGAACACTCTTATGGACTGCAGAGTTCGCATATAATAACGCAGACCATTCCTCGTTAGGATGTTCTCCCTTCTTCTGTCTCAATGGATACCATCCTAATATGATGCCATTCGAACAGCCAGTCGCTTCCACACATCCCACCATACAAGAGCATCATGCACATCTCAAATCAGTGTTACAAAATGCTAAAACACACCTAGAAACATCCCGAGCCCGCGATAAGCAAAACGCAGATCAGAAAAGAACACCAGAGCCGTCCTATAAGGTGGGGGATAAAGTATGGCTTAACACAAAACATCTGAAGTTTAAGGGAAACACCCGGCTGCAACCCAAGTTTGTAGGTCCCTATCCCATCCACAGTATAATCAATCCTGTAGCCATTAAGCTTACTCTCCCTTCCACTTGGCACATCCACCCTGTGTTTCATGTTTCACTTCTGAAACCTTGTCTCCCTGGTGCCAGAGTGTCTAAGAAGCCGTTACCTGTGGAGATAGAAGGGGAGGAGGAGTACGAGGTCCAAAACATACTGGATTCCAAATATGTCCGGGGGCGGGTGCACTATCTCATTGAATGGAAAGGGTATGGTCCTGAGGATCGCTCTTGGGAACCAAGTAACAATCTACATTGCCCTGGCCTTCTGCGGCGTTTCCACACACGGTTTCCTCAAAAACCTGGTGGACCGCCGAGACGTCGGTCGTGGAGAGGGGGTTCTGTCACGTTTAACCATGGGCGCAGTAGACACACGAAGGCGTGAATGGGGAATGAATGTGGTGAACTACATCTCCCAGAATGCTGAGGGAGGCAGCAGTCCTATCTCTTCCTCTCCTGCCTGCCCTTCTTAAGCTCCTCCTGAACTGCTATCAGATGCTTGTCACCTGATGTCGGAGTTTCCTGTATCCGGATCCCTGAACTGCTTGTCAGCACTTTCCAGCTGCTCTGTGACACTCTGAGACGAAGGGGCTGAGACGCCCGGCTCCCAGTCCTCGTGGGAGGACCATCATTTGCTCCGGAGGTGTCCTAGTGAAGACCAGGGATGCCATTCCTAAAAGCGCACTGCCGCGCTTAAACTTGCACTACCTTCGCGCTGAGGCGCGACCTTTAATTCTAGAAGGCGCGCGGACGCGCCTTAACCTTCAAAAAGCACCTTCACGCTTGGAGCGCGACATTTGCCATATTACGCGCACAGAAGCGCTTCTTAGAGGCTTTGAAGAAAGAGCCTCATATTCCCCGAAAGCGCATGGAAGCGCTTTTTGATCTCTTAACCCTTCGCGCTTGGAAAGCGCCATTTGTTACAGTAAGCGCGTGTATGCGCTTTTTGGAGTACTGAAACCGGAGGACTTACTCTGGGTGAAATTAGAGCCGTTGAGAGGCTCGGAGTTCAGATTTTGTTGCTTTATTAATTGATGGTATGATTCTGCAAGCTGTATTTTTGGATAAGAAGAATCTTACCTTGGATACTTAAAGACACAGTCACCATTTACCAGTGGACTACCTGGTTGCAGATAAGTACTTGGTTTATCTGAATACCTACTGTCTCTGTATTACAGAGGGTACTATATCACTAAGGAATAGTGATGAAAACACTGCTTGATTTCTTTTCTTTATTTTTACCTTTTGTGCTCTTTTTCTTGTGGAATACGTGCAGCAGCTTTAAATGTAAGTGTAGTACATCACATATGTAACATTGATAGTGAATGGACCCGTGTGGAAACTTATGTGTGATGTGTTGTGTCTCTTATACAGGAAACACGGGGCTACCATAGGAGCTCCTTGAGTGTTTTCACTGCTGCAACTTTATTGTTTCGTTTGTCCCTTTTTTCCCCTTCCCCTGTTGTGGTGTAATCTGCTGAGTGTTCATAGTACTCACAGGTGGTTCCATATAAGGGGAAGAGGAAGCATAGCATCTTCCATCGCTCCCGCTGTATCCGGCTGACCAGGTTAGTGTTAACCTATATCCGTGTCATGACACTTAGGCAAAGATGGGGGGGTTCATCTCCAGGCCTAGAGTTAGTGCCCCGCGCCCAGCTGTTTTTTTCCATGGGCCTCCATGAGAGGCAGTCTGGGACCACATACTGAGCTCTCCTTCTGGCCTTTCTCCTTAACATCATGAGATGACGAAGCCCCAGCCAACTCACAAGATGTGAACACCAGAACCAAAGGTAGACAGTGGGGGTCAGGGAATGTAAACTGGCTCTGATGCTGCAAGACTTCTATCCAGGGCCTTAACTGAAATTACTCTCCGGCAGTGGTGTTAAGGTAGAGACTGTTGCTTTTTAAGAGATTACTTACCCACTTGGCAGCATTTCAGGTGGACACCAGACAGCGAGGCTCTTTGTAGCATCACAGTTGGTTTTTCATAGGGGCAATCTGGGGGAAGAAATGGGCACCCTCTCAAAACTCTGCCGTTACGAGCAGGGGTAAGCGGTCCAGTCCTTGACCGTCTGCAACGTTTAGGACCCCTGCTCCCAGGATGTATGCTAGACATTCTGCTCCTTGAGTGTGTTCGCAGCCCCCTTCTTATCTTGCTGGCCAGAGCCCGTTGTCCAAGAGCAATTCTTTTTTTTTTTGTTGTTAGTGTGCAGCCAAAGTGGTTATTGTGAGCAGCTTTTATGATTTCATACCTCATCATTGTGGGAGTAATTAATTTCTTACCACAGAACAATAAATCATCAACCTCAGAAAGTTCATCGGCTATCTTTCGATAAGGTTATACCAAGGTTGAAGAAAGAGGTTGAGATATCTCTCCTTAGTTCAAAACTTTCATCATAAGGGCAAGTTCCCTTTGAATAATTATCATAGACATTTTCACACTTCCATTGTTCTACATTCTCACAAATCACAGCATCCACCTCACAATTAGTACTAAAACATGATTTAGTGTCAGCAGAGTCATTGCATCGACTACTGTCACCTGGCAGTTGTTATAGGCAGTCAGCGTGCACGTTGCATGCTCCAGGGATGTATTCTATTCTGAAGTTGTACGCCAACAGTTTGGTGGCCAGTCTAGCTAAACCTGGAGTGTTTTTTATTTTATTACCAGACAAGATTTCAGTAAGTGGCCTGTGATGCGATTTAATAACAAACTGTTGCACCTAAACCTAAGAGTAAAATTTCTCCACACCCAACACACACACCAACATTTCTTTCTCAATAAAGGAATACCTGTGTTCTAAGGGCTACCGAGCGAGAGATGCAAAACCAATGGTATGCTGTTGCCAACTAGCACCTTGTGAGAGTACAACACCAAGTCAGTGTTATGTGACAAACTCTGCCTTCAGTGAATGGTTGTAATGCAGGAGCTTCTGACATACATCTTTTAGTGTCACTAAATGTTGCTTCACATTCTTTACACCCTTCTTGAGCATTTGTCTAAAACATTCAGTCATTCTCGCAGACCCTTTAAGAAATTTAGAATAATATAACTAACACATCACAAGAAAAGATTTAAGTTGATACTTATCCTTGGGTGGAAGGGTGTTAACAATACTGTCCACAAACCTAGTTTAGCTTTAATATGACAACAAGTTAGGGCGTGTCCTAGATATTTAATTTCAGGTGATTCTGTATCGACTACAAGGCACGTTCTACAATTCTGTCATGTTCAGATAATCTTTTCCGAAAATCAGGATATCATTCTGGAATTCCACTACATTGGGAACTCTATGTAAACATGATTTGGTGGTAAGTGGACCTTAAGTCCAACTTTGTGAACCACCTGGATCAACCCACCAATGATGAAAGATCTTCTATCCTGGGACATGTAATGGATTTAACCTACAAAGGTTAATTTAGTTTCCTACGATCAATGCAATGCAAACCAAAGGAGGCACCTAGAGTGTGGAATTGACTGGTTAAATCACACCATCATCTAATATGGTCTCAATGTGTTTCTGAAAATCTTCTTGCACACTCAGGGGAACATTGCACAATTTATGCTTGACAGTAGTATATTTTTTCTTCATATTAAAAAACACGCTTCTAATTCTGCAAGATGGATTTAACCCAAATCTGTGACTGGGGTGAATGTTTGACAATGTTCAGCATTCCGTCCATCGTCTTTTTGTATTGCTATAGTTGCCCTTAGTGGGAAGGGTATGCCCAGACGTGGGTCCTGTGCTCGCTGTGCCACTGGATTCAAGCTAGCCTGGCTGATGAGGGGTTATACCCCGAAACCAGTTCCAGGATGCTTGTTTTCCTGTCCAGGGAGGACCTGGCCTGGAAGTTCAGTCTGGACTGTTCCCATGGGGAGCAGGGTCAAGACTGACTTGCATATGGCTGGATCCAAACTTAGGTGGCATGGCAAGCAAAAAAACGATGGATTTAACCCAGATCTGTGACTGTGGTTGAATGTTTGAGAATGTTTAGCATTCCGCCCATCGTCTTTTTGTGTTGCTATAATTCTGTAAGAGTCTGAACTGAACACAATTTAATTTTCTGTGCCATGAATTATTTATGTCATCATCAACCACTGACTTGGTAAAAGGATTACCTGACCTTGAGACCACCTTAATATCTGCCAATGCCACACCCCAGGACATTTAAACCTTTCATGCTAACATAAGCAAAACCTTTCCCTTGATGAAACAATCATTAAATACAATATTGGCATATTAATAACCTAAAAGTTCAATTTTGTTTCCTTTAAAAGCAACAGTGGTGATATCTGAAGGCAGAAAACATATTTTCCAGCTATCTACATATTTTAAAGGGATATGATTGTACTTTTGCCACAGAATCAACTAGAAGATCAACAGGAATTTTGGCAATAAATATTTCGATTTGGGCGTCAGCACACTTATGAGAACTTTAATCTCCCCAGTATATTCAATATCAATGGCTAAAATTAATTCTTTTAACTTAATATGGGCATTTGATACATGATCTTCACATCAATTGGAATCACCTTCCAGTACACAACCAAACTTCCATTCTTTTTCCTCCTCGGGCCCATTTTGCCACATTTTCTTTTACAAATTACCTCAATGGCTAAACAATTTCGAATGCGACCCATGTGTAACAAGGAACCACATCTAAAGCAAGACTGTTGTTTCAACCACTTTTGCACAGATTTTTCATTGTAATTCACTCTTTTATTTTTAGACTGGTTGGAGTTTTGCTTGTGCAAATGTTTGAATGTTTGTTTACACACATTACACCCACAAGAATGAGTATTTTTAGTGGAGGAAGCACCAACGTTGACACCACTATTGCTTGACTGACATTGGAGCAACTTAGAGTTAACATTTAATCTTTCAATACTCCTGACAGTGTTAAGAGCTTTTTCTAATGTTGGATTTTTGGAAGATAGCAAATGTTTGTAAATACCTTTAGAAGACCATCTTGCAATAAGTTGATCTGTAATTAGGTGAGATATGAAACCTTCGAAATCAAAGTCTTTGGCAGGGACTTTCAGTGTGGTTTTGAATTTTTTCCACAGATTCAGTAGGTACTTAATCTCTAGCAAAGAATTTGTATCTGAAACCAAGTTCTTTTCGCCTTCAAAAATGTTTCCAGTTGTTTGATGACAATATGAAATTCATCAAACTCTTTGACAATGAGTTTACCCTCTTGGAGCACGCAAGGTGTTAGATTTTGTTGTAGCGCCACTGGGCCCATTTTCTTTACAAACCCTTTATCTCCTAGCACTACACTTTGGGTTCATTTACTTAGTCCTCCGATGGATCTTGCTTCGTGCCGAGAGGGGTCGGACATAGGAGATCCAAATGAGTACCAGCAATTTGGTAACTGGCCAATAAACTCGTAATTAGGTTCATATATAAATATATATATATATATACTTACCTATATATATGTATATATATATATCTATATCTGTCATAACTAAGCTGTACAAATACAGTATTAGAACAACTAGACCAAATCTCCTGAAGAAATTCAGTCGAACTAAAATCATGCAAACAAATGCAGTTAAAGCTATGCAGAATAATAACGTTAGTATCTGCTGTCTAGAGATCTCTCTACTAGAATTTATAACCCTCATTAATACCCCAATTGGAATGCACAGATCATGGAAAGGCAGAGACAAGATTTAGTTAAAGTTAGGTTTATCAAGATTCTTAAAGGAGTGAATACATCAATCTCAAGCATTTAATAATTAAAAGTGCAGGATAATCAAATACATTTCTTTGATTGGCATTAATTACCCAAGCTCTGAAAAAGTTCAGGAAGGGACATGAACCATAACAGCTCAAAGGTACTTTCCCATGCGGGAAAGAACTCCAGGAATAGCCACACAACGTATGCGTCAGCCAAAGAAAAAGCTGATAGTGTTTGCAAGGAAGTTCCAAAAAGTAAGAGGAAGCAAATAATGTGTCTCTCAGTCCGCGATAAAGAACAGTAAGGAGAGAGTGATTGATTGCCTCCTTTCCGTCACATCAATGTATAATATAATCCTCAAGTTCCGGGGTGACACCTCCTGGGTCACCTCATCTGGTCAGACCACTGAGTCCATTGGTCAGTTTGTATAGGGTGATTGTCATGCTGCATAAAGAAGACACATATAGCAAAAAGTTGGTGATCTTCACGTAAGCTGTCGATCCATCTAGTATGTATAACTTCCAAACAATAGTCCTTTTGCAAAAGCACATGAGTGAGTTCAAGAGGACAGTTTCTCATGGCAGATGTTCCCAAAGTAGCAAAATTGTTGCAAACAGTCCTATGTGAATGGGAACTCTTAATGAAACATAGTTTCCCTTCACATTGTAAGTTTACGGAGCCTTTCCATGAGAACAGAATCAAGCAAGTAAGGAAGATCCAGACCTAAATTGTTTTTGACTCATAAGACACAGAATATGAAATACTTAAAATTATATAATTCTTTCATAATCTTGGATTCTATATATTTCTTTCAACTTATTTGCACTCATAAAGCATTTTAGTTTCATTGTAATTAATACGTATAACTATGACATATTACTGTATTTTCAAAGTACCAATGTATAAAATTATTTCAAAACAAATTAATAATATTGTTTCTAGTAATTCACATTAGAACATGTATGAAGATTATTCCCTAAACGTTTCAGAGCATTTGGTTTTAGTATAGACATACAGGGCCTTTCTCACTTGATGCACATTCCACATATGCAAATATGGAGATTAGAATGAGTCCTAAATGACATGCATAATATCCTCTAGATTACATTAGTTTCATTAGTGCTTCATAAGTGTTCAGACCATGTTAATTTATCACTTAACATTATCTCTATTACTTTTGAAAAGAGTTACCAATACTAGTACAACTTATTTTATTCAAATGACCAATTCTCATCTAATTTACTCTCGTCTGCATGCTTTTACGATGCAGTAACTAAGGTACTGATTACCACTTTGGCAGTGCGGGTGAGGGCCTCTAACGATTTTTCATCACAACTTTAAGCATGTATATCAGCCAGAGCTCGCCACCAGTTTGTAAAGAGTAAATAACGGACAGAAAACCATTCACGACACAGCCTCACATCTTCAACTGCCAAAATCTCCTCACCCCGTTTCCTACATTCCACAGTGGACATCATGACATTCCACAGCTGACCCCGAAGAGTGCCGAGATGGAGATCCTTCAGAGTCTAGAAGTCACAATACTTGCGTTCATACTTACACCCACTCAAACTCTTCCTTAACTCAGTTTTCATGTAAAATGTTGCCATTCATGTCAAATTCTCAAAAGAAAAATGTAAAGCATACAGCATGTGGGCTTTCCTCCATGTTCCTGCAATTACCTGGTGCAGTCCACGAAAAGAGCAGCTAGTAGAATTTAAAACCTATTTAATAGCCATTGACGAACATGATTTGACACAAAAACAGAAGGCAACAATGCTACATTGCTTTGGTTCGGAGGGTCAGTTGCCAGTGTACCAGATGAACAGAGAGAAATTGTACTGACAATTTATGAGGAGGCAATATTACATATAGAATCATATTTTTTACTACAAGTGAGTGTGGTTGTGGAGTGACACAAATTCAATACAGAACGCCAGCAAGCGAGGTGATAGGTGAGTATGTTGCATGTCTTAGAGCTATTGCTTTCACATGCCACTTTGGGCTTTTATTGACGAAGATAATCCAAAAATACTCAGTAACAAGCATTTGCAATGCAATATGTCTCGCATTTGCGAGAGTTTAAGCTATTTGCACTGTAAATGACAATGCCCTTTTATTTATCTGTTTTGATAATTAACACATAATTAACAAGCATCGTCATTTACAATGCAAATAGCTCAAACTCCTGTAAATGCGATACCTAATGCATTTCAAAGAAGCAGCCGCCATTGTATCATGCTGTCTAGAAACTGAAAGCGCGCATGGCACACTGAATGTTGCAGGAAAGCATGTTGTGCCTGCAGTAGGAGAAACTCATTAAAGAAAATAGTGCTTACAGACTAAATAAGACGTTCCGTGTAACAACCAAAGTAAAAGGGCCAGTCCTCGTGGGAGGTTACAAATGAAGACAAGGCGGTACTAAGGAGGGACTAACAAGCCTATTAACGAATCAGAAGCCAGCATTTACAAAGGACAATGAGGGGAGAGGATGTAGCCTTACGGCTAGAGCTGTCGACTTCAAAGCTGAGGAACGGGGTTCGAGTCTCGACAACGACGCTCAACATCCTGTGATTCTGGGCAAATCACTTAATCTCCCCGTGCCCACCAAAATGAATGTGTCCGTCTGTAACGCAACTGGTACTCATGTAAAGTGCTCTGATACCTGATATCTTCGGGTCTAGTTCGCGCTATATAAAACTATAAAAAAATAAATTTAAAAAACAAGCCAATGACAAATATGGGTGGAGAGTGGGCGGGGCTTCAAGTCCATACTCGAATACAGCATGCCTCGCAGAGCAGCGTATGCGCTGCCCAGGCTCGACCTAAAAAACAACTTCAGATGAGACCATAACAATAGCAAGATGCACAGAGCTGTCCGAGGCCTGAGCAAACAATGCCACTGAAGTACCAAACACAGTTTGTCAGAGAGAGAGAGAGAGGATGTGTATATGTGTGTAGCAAAAACAGTATGGGGAAAGACAGAGGAGAGAAGATGGTCCTGAAATTATGTGCATCATGCAAAGGCTATTCTGCTTTTGATGAGTCTTGTAAAAAATGTAGTTACAAACAGTGCTGAATTCTGAGACTGAACAAGAAACACACCATCTCTGTGAGAACCGTGCCCCATCAGGTGCAGGGGGAGTAGGAGAGAGAGAAAGACATGCATACATATCACTGAAAAATCTTACATTAACACACGTTTGGTTAACTTACAGAAACTATAAATCTCTGAAATTGCCTAATTATGGTAGAAAAACGGAACCACACATCCTCCTAATGCATTGACTGTAACTGAGAGACGATGACAATGTGTGGCGCTATGGTTGCGTTTGTACTATAACTGGCCAATTTAAGAGGCTTTATTTTACTACAACCACGACATCCCTATTGTATATTTTTACAGTGAATTTAGGAAGTTTTCTTTTGTATGTATTAAGTGGGAATGCCTTTTTGTCCTCTTTGTGCCTCTGGCATTGAACCACCTAGTGGTTGCAGTCTGTCCATGGATCTTCGCAACAGCGAGATTACAGCACCACTGAGAGAGCATTACGGTATCCAACTAACTTTGGTAGTCTGCTTCACTTCTATCCTGTGATGGCTGTCTTTTGCTACTGAGCTGGAGAGCAGTGACCTATATCCTTTCTTGCATTTGGGCCCACGGCACCTTTGCTATGCCGCTACTGCAGCACATCTTACTCACCACCCTTCCAGATTCAGCATGTAAGATGCTGCTTTATTGCCACCAATGTAGCCAACAGATATATAGAGTCATTGCTCAGAACAACCCCTGCATGGCACTGGAGAGTGTGAACTCTGTAATCCACTATCAGCAATTGTCTGTGTGTTTTTAGGTCGAGCTTAGGCAGCACATGCGTTGTCTCTCGACATGCCTTGGCAGCGCATGCGCTGTCTCTCAACATGCTGTATTCAGTCAGGGGGCTTACAGCCTGCCTCCAGCTTCTGATTGGCTTTTGTCAGTGTCCTTTAAAAAACGTTGCTTCTAATTGGATAATGCTTGCTGTGTGTCCCCCCTTTTTTTGTTGTTTTTTCCCTCCCATGGATCACCATGATTACTTGTGGCATACCACTTCTCCCATTATAGTTACTGGCTCAGGGACTTTTTTTTAAATCTGAAAGAGCACTGCATGCAAGTGTTCGTGTTTCCTTTCCCTTAATCAGCGCAGAGCCGCTTCACGGCCGCCACGCTTCATCTTTCACACAAGACCACTTTAATTTTTCCATCGTTTTTCCTGATTAGTGCCCACAGAGGTACTTGCGACAATACGCTAGTCCTTCCATCTTAAACATTTAAAATGGATGTTTTCCTTGCATTACAACCTAAATAAACACGGAGACAACAGAGGAATTTCTATTTGCGAGAGCTGACTCTGCTCTGATGCTCCACGACGTGCTGCCACTCTGCACCACACATTAACTGTGGCCACTAAACGGTGTCGGCAACAAAAGGCAGAACCACTGCTCCTTTAAACGTAGCGAGTCTGTGCTGCTTCTTTGACCATGGCCGGGGTTTCAATCAACATGCAAACCTTCCCATAATGTACGAAGTCACCTTTTTTTTTTTTTTATAGGATGTCGCCTGAGGATCTCGCCCATGTGTCAAGGACCGATCCATATCAAAAGGTGGACGGGGTTCCATTTTCCTGCTTGTGCTCAGTATTTTGAACTTTATTTGCGTGTCGCTCGTTTGTTTTCCCTCAGTAGTGCAATTTTGGGTAGAGCATTCTCCCTCAGACATTCCATTGTATTTTTAAACAGCCCTGCACTGCATCTGCCTACCGTCCCCTTTCAATTGAGATTTTCCTAGCCTTGGTGTCAGAAAGGCTAGATTTTATTAAAGACATGGAGGCGAGTATTATGCCAAACTTTCCTTGCATTTATTTAAGCAGCAGCCAAGAAACAAAAAGCTATATTACCCAGAAAACCCTGGGAAAGAACTACAACCAATACATCATAATGGAAAGACCAATAGGACATCGAGCCATCGAGGCTGGGAGCAACAAACCCTCTTTTCTTGAGTCAATCCAGATAAGGAGCAGAACTCAGTCATTAAAACAGACATTAAATCCTTGAGAACATCCAATATGAAGACAGGAAGTATGCTCCGAAATCCTGGAGCGGCCAAGGAAATCCGCCAAGAGGGATCCAAAGGAGGAGAAGCTCCGGGCCAGCTAGGTTGACGAAGTGGAATCGGTTGAAGGCACCGGAACTACAGAGAAATAGAAATCAGGGAGGGTTAAAGAAATAGTGGTGGGATAATACTCGCCTCCATGTCTTTAATTAAATCTAGCCTTTCTGACATCAAGGCTAGGAAAATCTCAATTATATTACAAGACCAGAGGCTCATATTATGGTTGTTCAAAGCAATGAAATAACAGATTCAGTTGGGAGGAAGAGGAAGTTCTGAGATCTGCAGTTCGTGAAACGTACGTTTTTAAACAATTACCAGCCCATAACTTAGGTTGAGAAGGGAAAAAAAGATAATGCACTGAAGTCAAGTTAGTCTTTGTGCGCCTAAAAACCTGAAAGGAGACACCTAGAGGAGATTAATGAAAAGAAGACACATCTAAATCTTTAACATCAGAAACCCCTCTGATCGAGACCAAGCACAAAACCATAGTTATTTTGCAGATAAGTGCTTGAGAGAGAGACCAGTATTGTCAGGCCATGAAATAAACAAGCATAAAATCAAATTAACATCCCACAAGGTATTGTACTTGGATAGAGGAGGTTTAGAAAAACATAATCCCTTTAAAAGTTGACAGACCAAAGGATACTCACCAACCGGTCTTCCATCCACGCTAATATGTTCTGCAGAAATAGCCAATCTTTAGGTATTAATGGTATGATAGGCTTTCCCTTGAGAAGCCAAAGAGGCTTGGAAATTAACTACTAAGGTCACATTTGCTGAAAGGGGATCTGACTTCCTCTCCAGACACCAGCTGCACAATACCAACCAGGCTGACTTGTAGACCTTAGCTATGCCAGGAGACCAGGATTGCTGGATTAATTGGATAGCTTCCTCCTAAATTCCTGGTGTCCTCCATGATGCCCCGAAGTCTTCCATGCAATGAGGGACAGAGTTCCCTCTAGAACGAGGTTGTGACGCAGACCCTGAGGGTTGAGAAGCAAGTTGGGAAAGGGAGGAATCCACACTAGTAAAGACATCGACAACTCCAATAGAGTTCGATACCACGTTTGAGACCACCAATGGGGGGCGGTCAGAATTGGGAATGATTGTTGCCTGCGCGAGGACCCGGGAGATAAAGAGGAAAGGGGGAAAAGTGTAGAAAAGAAGAGACTGGGGTCATGACTGGAGGTACGCGTCTGTAGCAAGAGCTAAAGTATCTGGCCTCCAGCTGAAGAAGGAAGGGAGTTGGGTGTTGGTACTGGAAGTGAAAAGGTCTATTGACATAGAGCCGGAGATCAAAGAAAGACGATTGAATATTGAAAGATGAAGTTTCCAGTCGCTTGATTCAAGAATATGCCAGGAATACCATTCTGCCACCATGTTCAGTTTGCCTGGAAGATACTCCGTTTTGACAGAGATTTTCCTTTGGAGACAAAATTCCCAAAGACTTGTGCCCCAAGAAGGTTTATGTATCTGACAGCCAACAGATTGTCCATGCAAAGAGGCTAGTGCACTTTACCTTGTCCTTTACGAAGGACTAGATGGCCAAGGAGCCTGCCAGCAACTCTAAACAGTTGATGTGTAAGGAGGACTCCTGCAGAGACCATGTACCTCTAGTCGAGAGTTAACCACACCTTGTGCCACATCCTGTCCGGCTTGCATCCAATTTTAAAACCTGGTCTGGAGCAGCAGAGAAAATCGTTCTCCCATTCCAAGCGTCTAAGTGAGCTAGCCACCAAAGGAGTTCACATCTGGACTCCGGATCCAGGGTTACTTGTTCTGAGTAGGCCAGACCTTTGCGTAGTTGACGTATCTTTAGTCTCTTTAAAGCCCGGTAATAAAGAGGACTGGGAAAAATGTCCTGAATGAAGGCGGCTAGAAGACCTACCAGGAGAGCTAGCATTCTGAGAGATCAGAAGGGAAGACATGGCGTATCTCTTTCTTGATCAAAACCACCTTGTGAAGAGGCAATTGAAGAACTGCCTATCATGAGACCTAGGAACTCCAGACATTTCGAAGGAAGGAGAGAAGATTTCTGAAAATTGATGAGGAAACCTAACCTTAGTAGGAGGTCCTGAGAAAGATGTAAGTGAGAAAGTAGACATGTCTGGTCTTGGGCCATGATCAAGAAATCGTCGAGGTAGACAATGAGTCCTACCCCCTGCACTCTGAGGAATGCTAGCACAGGTTTGAGAATTGTGATTCTCCTAATACAATGACAAGAGAATCTGGATTTCATTAAAGACACGGAGGATAACATTATGCGCCTACTTGACATACTAGGCCCCCTGGCCAGAATAATAGATATGGCAGAAGAAAGCCATATCAACGGAACACCACTAAATTGTCCATTTTCAATATTACAGATCTGCCCTAAAGTGATTGCTTGAAGCTCATTAGGGCGTACAAGCCTGCTGTCAGTTCTAGATAGTTTGTGATGGGAGCTCTCTGCATATGACCATGCACCGCCCGTGTTCTGATTGAGCAGGGAAGCTCCCCAGGCATGAAGGCTCGCATCAGATTCCAGTATGAATTCTGGGGTACTCAAAAATAGCCTTGCCATTCCAGGCATCTTGCTTCGGGAACAGCGGTAGTGCAGAGTGAGTTAGTTATGTCGAGTTATCTGACATAAGAAAGAGTGTAAGTGTTCTCATGTCATGTAAGTGCAAAAGAAGAAAACATCGAAAAGGTGTGTTACATGAAGTTTATATCAATACAATAAAGGTTGTATAAAATTTCAACAACATATTCAATAAACATTGTAATATAAAACATCCATCTCTTGTTCAGCAATTTATTTATCTACCCATGGGAGGGGAAGGGTGGGATAATGTTAGCCTCCGTGTCTTTAATGAATTAGGGGAATTGCAATTTCATTACAAGACCGGAGGCTACAGTTATGCATTTTGGTAGTTTTGTAACACCACCTCTGACATATGTTCAATTGGTTTACAATAGTGTCTTGCAAAGGTGTTTGGGTTAGACCAGTCAGTTGCTCTAAGGATGTCGTCTAATTTACCACCTATCCAGAAAGATTTACTGGCCATAGCTCCTCTAACGGAGTGTGCTTGGAGCTTATGGAGATCAATACCAGCTAACCGCATAGCACATTTGACCCATCTCGCCATTGAGGCCGAAGTTATGGGTTTAAAGGGTTTCACGAAGGAGATAAGTAATTGATTCATCCCATTCATGCGATTTTCACTCATTCTACATTTGTATTCTTTCATGCAATCTACAATACAAAGTTTTCTGCAAGCATCGAACCTCGGGTAAAAAATACTATCTGACATATTTTTTGTTCTTCTGATGATTTTGAATTTTACTCCATACATATCATAAACTCTATTACTAACCTCTAGAGCTTTAACATCCGAAACTCTGCGGCAGGAGATTAGACAGAGGAGTGATGCTAATTTAATGGAAAGTCTCTTTTTGTCTAGATGTTTGTTATCAGGCCAACTTGTGAATAAGTCCAGCATTAGTTTGACATCCCACAGGGTTTCGTATTTAGGTTTAGGGGTCTCCTTAGTCTAATACTTTTTAACACTCTACATACTATGACGTTCTTACCTACCGTTTTACCGTTAATTAATGCGTGCCCTGCTGAAATAGCTGATCTGTAGCAGTTAATTGATCTATAACTGAGACCCCTCTCGAATTGTTCTACAAGAAAATTTACTACGTGTACGATAGGAGCTTCCACGGAATCCAAGTTCCTCTCCAGGCACCAATGTACCCATTTTCTCCAAATGCTGTTGTATCTGTAGTAGGTACCAGGGGGCATGATTCTCCGAGGAGAACTACAGCTCCTCTCGAAAGGCCAGTGATCTCATTGGATCTCCTGACACTTTCCAAGCAAGAAGGTTCAAAGGCCCTATCTCGACTAGGGGATGTTGTCTTCTGTCTATGTCTGTTAGGAGGCCCTCTTCAGCAGGAAGTAGTAAGGGAGTGTCACAAGTTAATTCCAATGTTGTCAGAAACCAATCCTGGGAGGGCCAGAAGGGTGTTACTAGTACTAGGGAGCATTGTGCCTGTCTCACTTTCTGAAGGACTCTCTGGATCATGGCAAAGGGGGTGAAAGCATAGCATCGAATTTCTTTCCAGGGTTGTAGAAAAGGCATTGACTGCTAGAGCACCCGGGTCTAGCATCCAGCTGAAATATGTCTTTAGTTGGAAGGTCAGTCTGCTTGCAAAAAGGTCTGTCTCTAGGGGCACCCATATTTGATGGAGAGCTCTGAAGGCTTTATCATTGAGTTTCCAATCGCTGTGGTCTATGAGGAATCTCGAGTTCCAATACGCAGTAATGCTTTTTTTTCCCGGTAGGTTTTCTGCTTTTAACACAATCTTGTGCTCTAGGCAGAACATCCAGAATTTTTTTGCTAGTTTCGATAGGTCTGCTGATTTGGAACCTCCTACACAATTTATATAGGCTACAGCTGATATATTGTCCATTTTCAAAATTACAGATCTGCCCTGAAGTGATTGCTTGAAGCTCATTAGGGCGTACAAGGCTGTCAGTTCTAGATAGTTTATGTGATGAGAGCTCTCTGCATGTGACCATGCACCGCCCGTGTTCTGATTGAGCAGGGAAGCTCCCCAGCCGTGAAGGCTCACCTTTGATTCCAATATGAATTCTGGTGTACTCCCAAAAATAGCCTTGGCATTCCAGGCATCTAAATTCTCTAGCCACCAAATCAGTTCTGATTTGGCTTTGTGATCTAGGCGTATTTGATCTCCGTACCATATGCCTGTTCTTAGGGCTTTTGCTTTTACTCTTTGAAGGGCCTGGTAGTTCAGAGGTCCCGGGAATATAGCTTGTAAAGAGGAGGAGAGGAGGCCCAGAAGCCTGGCCAGTTCCCTTAAGGTTAGGCTTTCTTGTTTCAATACAAACCTTATATCTTTCCATATTTTCGTTATCTTCTTCTGGGGAAGTAAGTGGAGACATTTCGTTGTGTCTACAGTGAATCCTAAGAATTCCAGAGATCTGGAGGGGGTCAGTATGGATTTTTCCTTGTTTATTATAAATCCTAAGCTCTCTATGAGGTTTATAGTTACGTTCAGATCCTGTGGGATCTGCGAGCGGTGCTGGGACATGATAAGAATGTCGTCGAGCTAGACAATCATATCCCTCTTTCTCTCAGGGAGGACGCGATAGTGCTCATGACTTTGGTGAAGCACCAGGGGCAGAAGATAATACGAAGGGGAGAGCCTGAAATTGGAACAACTGGTAGTTCCATATGAATTGGAGGTAAGGTTGATGTTCTTTTGCCATGGGAATGGTGAAGTAGGCGTCTTTTAGGACTAGTTTCACTAGCCAGTCTTTCTCTAATAACATGTCTCTCAAAAGATGGATGCCCTCCATCTTGAAGTGCCTGTAGAGTAGGAATTTGTTTAGTTCTCTGAGATTTATAACAGGTCTCCATCCTTTCTCTTTTTTCTGTACAAGGAAGAGAGCGCTTACAAATCTCATGCATTTCCATGCTACTCCTATAATTGCTCCCTTGTGTAGCTTGAAGGTCACCTCCTCCTGCAATATTTCCTGTTGTTCTTTTGTCAGTGATAGGCCCCTCGGACATAAAGTCTGTATTGGGGGTTCTGAAAAATCTATTTTGAAACCTTGGATGGTTTCTAAACCCAGGGGTCTTGTGTGATAGTCTTACAGGTTTGTGCAAAGAGTTTGAGTCTGCCTTCCACATTTCCCAGGGAAAAAGAGGAGGGATGAGGGGAGAACGTAATCACTTTGGAAGTTGCCGGTGTTTGGTCCACGTGGTCTGAACCCTCTGGAGCGGGATGCTCGTCCTCTCTGGGGGTAGAATGGTGGAGGATTGTTCGTTTGGTAAGCTCTCCCGAATCCTCTGTGTCTAAAGTAGGGCCTTAGGTTGAAACGGCTGGTCGAAAGGCCCCTTCTTCCGGCCCGTCCAAAAATGTTTGTGTTAAAGACCCGTCTCATATTGTTTTGGGCTTTGTCGAGTGCCGTAAAGGTCGCCACGTATTTTTCTAGTGTCTTTATCATGTCTTCGCCGAATAGCAGGCCCTTAGGGTTCTTTATCAGCCATATCGCTCAATTTAGGATTGATTTTGGTGAGGATCACTCTTCTTCTTTCTGCATTGATGCCTGCGTTAGCATTCCCTAGTAGGATCAGTGCTCTCTGACTCCATCCTCTGACTAGGTCTGTGTCTAGTGGTGTTCCGTTGATATGGCGTTCTTCCACCATATCTATTATTCTGGCCCACCATATCTATTATTCTGGCCAGGGGGGCTAGTATGTCAAGTAGGTGCATAATGGTAGCCTCCGGTCTTGTAATGAAATCTTGGTAGAACACCAAGGGGTGGAAGAGAGGCCGAAGGGAAGAGTCTTGAAACAGTAAAAGGAGTGGCCGCACTGAAACTGAAGGTACTTCCTGTATGATGGATGGACCATGACCGTCAAGTAGACGTCCTGAAGATCTAGATGTACCAACCAATCATCTTGAAGTAGTAAGTCTCCGAGATGAAGATTAGCCTCCATTTTGAAATGATGGTAAACTACAAAGTTGTTGAAGAACTTTAGATTGATGACCGGACGATATTTTTGTTCTTTTTGAGGGCCAAGAATATGGTGCTGAGGAAACCTGTGGGATCAAACGTAGTTTGCTCGATAGCTTGCTTTGAAAGAAGCTATTGAATCTCCTCTTGAATCAGGAAAAACTGTTCCTGTGGAAAACGAAGGGACGGGGCAGGTAATACTGTACGGGAGGTTGATATTGCGCTATGCAATAACCTTGAACTGTCTGAATTACCCATGGATCGGACATGAGAGACAACCAATCATTTAGACAAAGAGCCAATCTGCTTCCTACGGTAGGAAGGCCAAAATTGAAAATTCTTACCTGCGAATTGTTCTCCTATGGCTCTGTACCTCATAAACCTTGAGAATAGCGGGGGTAAAAGTTGGGCTTGTAATCTTGCTGGGAGCCTTGATTGTAGGAGCCTCTTTGTTGGTATTGACTTCTGGTGGGGTAACGGCCAGCAAAGCAGCACGCGCCTTTGCTGGCCCTGCCAAAAACCACAGATGAAAAAATCTTCTTTAAAGAAAAGTGGGCCTTGTCAATAGTAGCGAATATTGAAACATACTTGCCCATATCCTTTATGAAAGAATTTCCAAACAGGAGGCCGTTGGCCTGAGGACCCTCCTCCTTAGCCTCAAGGCTACTCATTGGGGTCAATTTTAAGCAAAAAGATCTTGCGTCTCTTCTGGGGTATGTAGGCATTTGTGTTGCCCAGCATACAAATAGCATGGTGTTCCCAATTGGAAGGGGTATCAGGGTCTACTTGTTCACCCTCCATTTTCGCCTCTCAGCCAAATCCAAAATCCTGGTTAAAGGACCCACCAGGTCTAGAATCCTGTCCTGGCAGTTAGCCCAGGCTCTATCAACACTCTTTTTGTTTTTTTTGCCAAACTTGGTGAAAAATAGCAACTTGTTAGGCTCGATAATCGGGGTGTCAGCCACTTTATTGGGGAGGGAGGGATGTGGACACTCTGATTTAACTTTATTCCTGAAAGATTTATTCAGGGCATGTCGAATGTAAAAAGAAACATAGTCAGAGACATGGTCTGAAGGGTACCATTCAGTGGAGTTGGGATAGTGGATTAAAACAGGGTCTAACATAGGTTCACCTAAGTGATCCACAAGATCACTGGACACTTGGTGAGAAGCACCATCAGAAGGAGAAATGTTTCTCCTTTTCCCCGGAGGCCCATCATCAGAAATATCAGGAATAACATCATTAGTAGCCCTGTCATCCTCCAAGACGTCATCTTCATCATCATTATCAGTGTCCTGCAAGCTAGTGATATGGAGGGGAGAAGAGGGAAGCCCCGAAAAAGAAACCTCTTGGGTGGGAGGACCAGTTTTACTAGAAAAGCCTTTTGAGCGCACCTGCAGAGAAGCAGCATGTTGCTTTCCTTTTTTGTAAGGAACATCAGTAGGGCTCCGCAACATTTTGGAGATAGATGCTTCCAAAGACTTAGAAACATCTAACACGGAGACAGAAACTGCCTGTTGTACGGAATCTTTAATGAAGGTCTTCAAGTTTTCCTTAATTGTCTGAGAATCCTCCTCTTCAAACATATTAAATAGAAATAATAGGGAAAGAAACCACTGAAAATGAAGAAAATAATATAAGCAAAAAGGGGAATAAACCACCAGCGAACTAAGGGGCTTAAAAGTCTATAGCTGAGGGAAGGGTAGTGGCATGTGTAGAGGTGTGTCAGGGGGCGGGCCGTAAGCCAAGAAGAACCTCAGCAGCGTCAGCAGAAGGAGAGAAGGATGTCCTGCCAGCATGTACAGCCGCCAAGCAAAAGCAGAGCGAGCGAGCTGGTCACCCATGATTAAAAAAAAAGAAAATGTGCCCAGAATAATAGTGAAGAGAACTTCAGAAGCGGCCCACAGCTTGAGGAGACAGGAGCGCTCTAACCGCCGCTAAGGAAGTACGTTAAGCGAACGTTCTAAATGGCCATTGCATGAAGGGGAAGCGCGTGCCGACAACAGTATGTATAAACAAAAGAGTTATTCTCTCATAACAATGTAATAAATACTTTGACATATATATATATATATAATAAAATTTGCGAGCAGAGTACTTATCTTGACTGCGAGCAGCAACAAAAGAGAGCTTGTTGCTCTCAGTCAAGACAATTATTATGGTGCTCGATGTCCTATTGGTCAGTCCTTTATGATGTATTGCTTGTAGTTCTTTTCTAGGGTTTTCTGGGTAATGTCGTTTTTTGCTTCTTGGCTGCTGTTTAATAAATGCAAGGAAAGTTTTGCACAATATGAGACTCCGGTCTTGTAATGAAATATGCACAAAGACACCAACAAATGTGAAAAATTTAACAAACAAGCCGATATTTTTATATGGCTTAAACCAGTGGCGGCTCCTCCGCTAATGCGGAGGAGCATCGCCCCCACTGATTTCAGCAGTGTAAATAAAGGAAAAATAAAATGATAATAACTCGTTATCATTTAATTTGTTCCTGCTGCGTTGTCTTGGTGGGGCGGGCCTGCTCTGCTCTCAGAGCAGGGGGGAGGAGTGGTGGGTACTCTGTAAGGAAAATATGTCGTTTTCCCGCAAGTCAGCACCCCGCATACCATCACCCTGCATTTTTTACAACGCAAGTGATGTTACAACGCGATACATTCACCCCGCAAACTTTCACTCCGCATATGCCTTTACCACGCATGCCATTACAACGCAAAGGCATGCGTGGTGAAGGCATAAACTCTGTAAAAGTGGTTAAGCTAAATAAATAAATATATATATATATATATATTTATTTTTTTATTTTATATATATATATATATATATATATATATAATAAACAACCACCTCCCACAGAAGCTCTATGGAAGAAGGCACGGACTCGAGGTGGTTCCGGATTCGGCATCTTTTTATTTATTCAGGTCGCCCTCAATCCCAAGCGCAAAGAAAGACGCATTTCAGCCTTCAAGAGGCCTTTGTCAATCTATCTTATTTATTTTTATAAATATTATATATATATATATATATATATATATTTAATTATTTTAAAATACCCCCTAAAACCCATAAATGTCCATTTGTATCCCAATGATTAAACTCCCCCCAAATTGTTAAATTACCCATACCACCCCAATACCCATACCCACTAAAATCTTAAATTACCCATGGCACCCCAAAACCACCCTGTACCCTAAAATTACCCCTGCACCCCAAAACCCTAACCCACCCTGATCCCTAAAAATACCCCTGCACCCCAAAACCCTAACCCACCCTGACCCCTAAAAATACCCATGACCCCAAATCCCAAACAAACCCTGAACCCTAAAATTACCCTGTGCACCCAAAAACCCAAACCCACCCTGAACCCTAAAAATACCCTGTTTACCCCAAAACCCAAATCCACCCTGAACCCTAAAAATACCCTAGCACCCCAAAACTCAAACCCACCCTAAAAATACCCTAGTACCCCAAAACTTAAACCCACCCTATACCCTAAAATTACCATGTGCACCCCAAAACCCAAACCCACCCTGAACCCTAAAAATCCCCCCTTCACCCGAAAACCCTAACCCACCCTGACCCCTAAAACTACCCCAGTACCCCAAAACCTAAAGCCACACTGAACCCTAAAACTACCCCAGCACCCCAAAACCTAAACCCACCCTGAACCCTCAAATTACCCTGTGCACCCCAAAACAATAACCCACCCTGAACCCTAAAAATACCCTGTTTACCCCAAAACCCAAACCCACCCTGAACCCTAAAAATACCCCAACACCCCAAAACCCAAACATACCCTTAACCCTAAAATTACCCCTGAACCCCAAAACATATACCCCTACACCCCAAAACCCTATACTTACCTTATACTTACATATAAAAAAACATATGCTTTTACCATTCATGCATTTACAACGAATTTCGTTGTAAAAGCATGCATGGTAAAAGCATATAAAATGTAATGCCATGCGTTGTAATGGTATTGCGGAGTAATGGTAGTTGCGTTGTGATGGTATGCGGGGTGATGGTATGCGGGGTGATGGCAGTCGTGGTAAAAGATTCGTTGTAATGGGTGTTTACCCTCTGTAAGAGCTCAATGACTGTTTGGCCGGCTCTCTCAGGCCGGCCAAACAGTCATGCACACTTTGCATGTTCTCCGCCCAGGCTGCATTGCAGCCTGGGTGGAGAACATGCCCAGGATCCCATTCCCTGGCTGAGAGCCGAACCACGACACTCAGACCAATCACAATACGGCAACAGAAAGCACTCAGGCTCTCCTGACCAATCACAACGCTGCGCTGTGATTGGTGAGCCTGAGTGCTTCTTGTTCCGGCCCAGCGGAGGCATGACGCGGAGAGACGACGAAAAAGAGACAAGACGCTGCGAGGAGGTAAGTTTTATTTTATTTTTCTTTACCCCTTCCACCCCACCCCCCTGCCCCCCCCAATCTGTGCCAGACGCCACTGGTTTAAACATGACATGGCATTAAAATGTTGTAGCAGTTTAGCAAACAAGAGCGACACGCTGCCTTTTAATTCACATAAAGCGTCTGCGAATAGAAAGGCAGCATCTCTTTCTCTCGTTTGCTAAACTGCTACAGTATTTTCATTCTACATCATGTTTGTGTTTTATGAAAAAGCATGTGCCTATTTATTCAAACTTTGACATTTATTGATGTATTTATGCGAATTGATAGGCTATGTGTCTGTTTTCCAATTGTTTTCTGGTAATGTGCATCTGGAAAGTAGTGTGTCTTTTCCTTCAAATTTATGTTTTTAAAATTGAAAATGTTGCGTATTTAGGCATACTGTTGAAAGAATGTGCTTGTCTATGTATGCAACGTTTACAATTAACAAAATATAGATAAGAACAAAAACACATGCTGCCTTTTAGATGCCCTAAAAGTCCATTTCCCCCCAAAAACACAACTATTTACTCTAAAGAGTCTAAAATATATGTAAGATACAGCAGATGTGGTTTTGTAGCTACACCAAACTTATTTACAGCTTGTAAACTAGGGTCATATCTCGGTGGGAAGCTTCCCAGCCTGCAATTTCGGACAATTCACTAAAGGTTTACATTCCCAAGCAAGAGCCATATGCAGTTCGCAATAGCAATCTTTATAGCTAGCTATAAATAATATAAATACCAGCATTTGTACAGCGCACAGCTACCTCCGGAGAGGTGTCCCGGCGCTGGGGGCCGTCGGGAAGATTAAGCGAGCTATTGCTAAGAGTCACAAGGTGCTGGGCTAACCTGCCGCCGGCGATCGAACCGTGAGCCCCTGTGTTCCGGAGTGAGCCGCCCTGGCCGCTGCACCACACCTACGCTATGCGTCTGCTTTCACAACACAACCAGAAACTATTTAGCCCTCCTCCGCCACCCTTCCCTCCTTGTCGCACCCTTCTCACTTCTAATACAATAAGGTCTCAACGCTTTCCAAACAGTTTGCATGCAGACAGGCCCCTTCCCCGATCAGAAACAATTTACCCAAACAATATGCCTACACACTCCCTTTCCAACCTCATAAAAGCCTTTATAATAGAAACAAATAGCATGCACAATCCCATGTAGATATATGTAACCATCTCAACAGAATGAAACATTTGCAATATAAATACTTCGAAACGAAGTCAAAACTACGCTGTCTTTAATATGCTGTACAAGTATATTACAAATAAACAAAACAAAAAACAAAAAAACACGCAGTGTTTCACTGCGCACAAAAGCACATAAAAAACACAAACTTACAATAAACAGATACAGTTTCATTAGGAGCACTTCACACGAGTACTGCACCTGGCCTATGCTGCTGACCTTTTTAACATTTTTAGGGCTAGTTTTCTGTTTAGAGGTGGGTGGTGTTCCCAAAGCGAGGCAGGTATATAATTACATAAACGCATGCAAATTTCCCACCATACGAATGCAAAAATAATCATAAATCCCAGTTGGGCCTTTTCATATTTACAAATTAGCACACAGTTGAGGTGTAATGAATCACACCAGTGTTGCCCCTTCCTGGCCATTAGCACCCAAACTGCATGCACACCATTTCGGCACCCTAACCGTACACCAATAAACTGCACACCACTCCATTCACTACACTATACTCAACTTAACAAAACTACACATATTCAGGAAATAAGTTATAATTGAACCACCCAGGATAATGTACTGCATGGCTAAACACTTATAAGGTCCCAAAGGCGAGACATTTTGGCTATGCCAATGCTTGTTTAAATGCTTTGCCCCTGTAAAGATAACACTCAGACATGAGTGCTGAGGGTTTCTCCCGTGACAGCATGAGACCCCAGAGTAAGGCTTGGTCAGAGGGACATCTAAATTTGTACCTACCTTTTGAAAGTGACTGTTCTTTCACCTGGCTGCGAGCGAGAGACTGGCAGTGCTGGCACAATGTATTTATAGTGGACAGGCCCTTTTGTTGGTTTCCTGCAATGGCGAGCGCCTACGGGATTTTTCTTGGTAAACTTTTGCCTACGCGTCCTGTAAACCGGTCTTTCACGCCTTCCATGTGGGATGTGGCTTGTGAATGGATGCTTACACTGGATGAATGTGGCAGGGTGAGCATGAAGTCTGTGTGTTGTGCTTGACTGTATGGGGTTAGAAATCCATCTTGGAACTCCTGCGTAAGGATGACTAACAAAATCGAGAGTGGTGATGAGCCTGGTTATGTTTTTTGTAGATTGAGGATAGGCTTGCAAATTCCATAGCCTCCTGTTGAAGAGATCCAGGCCTCTGTATCTAGGGGTGGGGTAGTTACCATGCTTTGTAATGCAGGGGCAGCTCCCTGGTATCTTCCTGCTTCCCCATTCTCAGGAGTGTCACTGAAGACAGAATAGTGTAGTTCCATGGTGTGATCGCTTCTCACACTTTTGTACCTTTGTTCTTATCCCGTCAGGTGACTTGATAACTCCACCGCCTCTTCCTTATGATTCTGCAGACAAAATGTGTTAGCTGTGGCAGCCTGTGTGGATCATGACCAACACCCCCAAAGCTAAATATAGCCCAAAATAGAACAGGGCATGGGAATCCTCATTTGTATCTGCCAGCCAGGCAGAAATATTAGGTACAAACACAGGGTTTTTGTGACAGGCTACCTTTACCAGGAAGAAGAGCAAACCAGTGTTCTTGAGTTATTTCCTGAGCTCCAAGGCTGATATCTGTGACTGCTAGCTTCCTTATCACATCAGGAAGAGACATGAGAATCAATAAACTTTGCTAGAAATGCTGTTTGACTCTGCTGTCGAGGGAAGAAGCCCAACCACTGTGAAGAGGCGCAGTGGAAGTGCAATGCTGGAGGAGAAAGCTCTCCAGTAAAGGTCCAATAATTTGCAGTGTGAGAACTGAGAAAATGCTTAATGGAATTCAAGAAGGCAACATGCAACAACACTCAGAGACGAATGGTGCCACAACTTTGGTGAGGTCCCATTTGCACCTGTCACCCCAAGCATGCTGCTCTCTTTGCCCCTTTCAGACCTTGAGCTTTCTCTGTCTGCCTTCCTGGGAGATGTTTGGGGTGTCTAATGCGGCCTAGCTATCCATACCACGCAACCTGCATCCAAAACTGTGCTGCATTTGCAACAATAGCCACAATTTAATCCCTCCTCCATGAAGTCATGGTGCAGCAGATAAGTCTTTGCGGCTCCGGGTCTCACAAAGGGGCCCAAGAAGATCTGATCTTGTTTGGCAGATTTGATTATGTTGGCCCTAGAAGTGTGTGCCTCCGAAAGAACATTCCCACAATCATGCGCACTGAAGAACTACACTGGATTACGATCCTAGCTTCATATTTACCCTTACCATGTCCTGCAGCTTTGTAAAAGTTTGTTTTGAGTCACTTTGGCCCCATCACCACAGGGCCCTGGATTCTTTATGTGATGACACCAATGGCCTTATGTAGTCCCTTGCCAAGGACTCCCGCGTTGAAATTACCCCTCCAATTCCTTTTGTCACCATTGACTGGTGTGCTGGAGTTGACTTGTGACCTTGTGTTTTTGAGGTGTTGGCAGGTTGTAGTAAGTGCCACAGGAATCAAATACGGGGAGGGAGGTGGGGAGCAAAGAGCACTAAGAGGCTACAGGGGACATTGTGGGTTGTGAAAAGTGCAGGCATCTAATCTTCATCAGTGAGCTTCCTTGCCATCCAAAATGAACTTCACCAGCAGGCTTCCCTACCATCCAGAATGACTGTATGTTTTTATCCTGTTTTACCACCACCCGAGTGTGTGTGTGGTGGTAGCAGTGACCTTAAGAACTTGGACAAGTTGTCAAAGAGATTGTGCTATCCACACGCATCCTCCTGAGCAGAGAGATCAGATAGTTGATAACGGTGGACCTTTTTATAGATTGGTTTTCACTTTTTGAGAAACCCACTTAAATGATTTCATCTCGTGTGGTTTCCTTCAATTTTACATGCTTTTCATAAGTCAGTATAAAACTACTTATATATTCTTTATAAGACAAAGCACTGGTTGGACATTGACATGATTGCCTACTGTAGTGCTGCACTGAGTTCTGAGGCTCTCAACCCCTCCACCTCCCTGAGTAAGCCATGGACCACTCTTCAATAAGGGTTTAGTATGAAAGAGGCGTAGTGTAGCCTTACAGCCCCCTGCAGAGCTCTATAGAGGTTGTTAAAGCCCCTGAATCAGCCAGAGCCACAGGAGAGGGCCTTTAACAACCAGTATAGCCCAAGGCAGGGACGCTATAAGGCTATTAGAACATTACACCCAGAGAGGGTAGAATGTTCTAAATTAAAAAGGGAGAACCCGAAAGACAAACATTGGAATGTTGGAGCAGAAGACTAATACCAGTCATTATAAATGTAGCCCACTAACAACTCCCCCCACCCCCAGCAAGTAATTTCTATCTCACTTAGGGTTGCCACCTATACCACAGAAAACTACCAGCTACTTTTTCATGTTTTAAGTTTCAGCAAAGCTTGTTGTCCTTCTGCTATTATTATTATCAGTCTGAGGTCATGAAGGCAGCTGTAGAACACATTTAAGCTGCTTTCTTCTTGTATATTCTCTTTTAAACATGTACTAATAAAGCGGAAAACGGCTGTAGGTAGTTTTCCTAGTTTTGGTACTGGCTGGGACTTTAGATTACTGGCAACACAAAAAGATGATGGAAAGGAATGCTGAACATTGTCAAACATTCATCCCCCGTCATAGATCTGGGTTAAATCCATCATTTTTTGCTCACCATGCCATTCCAGTTTGGACCCAGCCCTAAGCAAATCAATCTAAACCCTGCTCCCCATGGGAACAGTCCATCCCAAACTGCCAGGTCAGGTCCTCCCTAGACCGGAAACAAGCATCCTGGGACCAGTTTCGGGGTATCAACCCTCATCAGCCAGGCTAGCCTGAATCCAGTAGCATAGCTATCACGGGGCACACGTCTGGGCATACCCTTTGCATTTAGGGCGACTAAAGCAACACAAAAAGATGATGGACGGAATACTGAACGTTGTCCCAGGATGCCTGTTTCTGGTCCAGGGAGGACCTGGCCTTGCAGTTCGAGTTTGAGTGGTCCCATGAGGAGCAAGGTCAAGATTGATTTGCATACGGCTGGGTCCAAACTGGGGTGGCATAGTGAGCAAAAGAGCGACGGATTTAACCCAGATCTCTTAACCGGGGGTGAGTGGTCGAAACGTTTCAGCACTCCCTCCATCATCTTGTATTTGCTACATAAAAATACTGGTCATTCCCGTAGAAACTGGACAAGCGGCAACCCTGATCTTATGTAGTCATCTGAGTCGGAAGTCACATAATCATTTCCTCTGATCAGCTCCCACCGTGCGTGTCATGTGATTTTACATGATATCACGTGATGTAGTTTCTATTCCTCAGTATGCTAATTTTTTGCTTTGCAGCTGCTAAAAAACATCTCTTTGGCCACATATATTATTTCGATATTCTGTATAATTAAAATCATAAAGGATGTTTTTTTGATTGTAGGTTTTGGTTTTCAAGAATGCCAGGCATCACTTTTGTTTCTATCCTCTCTCTTATGTAACGCACATGTCAGGTGCACCGATTATGGTCACTGTCACTGGAGGGGTTTGTGTAGAAAGTGCATGGAGCTTCTGATTCTAGCGTACTTTAAAAAAATGGCAGCTGTACCTAAAGCAGGAGGTAATTATTATTTCTAAAACAGGATTAGCTTTTTCGCATAAGGCGCTATATATATATAAATAATGTTCGACACACGTAGCACACTCCTCAGACTGCAGGTGAGCAGGATTTGCCGCAGACTCACACTCACATGATGACGAGCACACTCAGAGTGCAGCAGAGTCAGGCCATGCACTCAGCTGCAGGAAAGAAAGGTAGGCAGCCCGCCCGGACTGCAGAAAATGCACTCAGGCTGTCGGAGGTCAGCACATGCCGCACACTCAGTCTGCAGGAGAACTGCATATACGCATCGCACTCTGGCTGCAGGGTAGCAGGACATGCAGCACGCGCAGACCGCAGAAGAGTAACACGTACCACACCACAAGAGTGTAGGAACGCGGCGCGTGGCACGTACTCAAACTACAGAAGAGCAGCACGTGCTGCACACCTAGAGGATCCGGCTGAGGGAGGCCAAAAATACAGCACGCTCAAACTGCAGCAGAAGAACAGCTGATACAGCATTCTTTAGATGGCAGTACACTCCCAAGGGGCCTACAACTGGAGGGCCAAAGCTTATTTTGTATTTATGTATGTATAATTTATTTATGGTATTCTTAGAGAAAGCACTACGAACTAAATGACCTCTAAGTGCGATGCCTTCAACCATAATGGTTTGTACTGGATGCAACGAGTCTTCAGAACCTTCACGATGCACAGAACGATGCTGATGGTAAAGCATTTGGGTTTCAGCCAGGGGCGTAGCTTGGTCAGTCATATTGGTGGTGGCGGCGGGGGGAGGGAGGTAAGTATGCATCAGATGTCCCGACCATCACGCTGGCATATAATGTTAACATACATTTGACAAGCAGGGCGCATAAGTGAGGCTTAAGAGGCCGTGGAAAGGGAGAGGAATACGGATTAATAGGAGTACTAAAGGAGAGAAACACAATATTTTGTAAAAGAAACATTTTTTAGGGTTTTCAAAACCGAGATGAGAGAGAGGGTGTTTTTGGCAGTGTAGGTAGCCAAAAATCCCAGGTGAAATCTGACAACACCCCCCTGAAGCTACGCCCCTGGTTTCAGCACACTACAGAAAGTATGACGGGCGCTCGTAAGAGGGGGAGGAGGCCGCCGACCCCCTTGCTACGCCACTGCTCTCCTGTAGCCCATTCAGTGTGCTGGATATTCTGCTCTCTTGAAGTACCTCGGTGTGCTGCTTGTCCTGTACTGGTGAATGCACGGAATGCCTGAAATAAGCTCTGCCACACGTATTTACTCTGGGGCTCATTCCAATCCAAGTTTTGTAGGTGAGGAATACAATTGCGTACCTCATGTTTTCCAAATAACTCATAATAAAGATATACAGGCTACAGACACACACACACACATATACGTATGTGTGTGTGTGTGTATATGTATATATATATATATATATATATATATATGTATATATATATCCATCCTAGTGGCAGTCGCCACTAGGTCGTTCTAGTTAGGTCTGCTTTTCCACTGACTGAGAGTTTTTTGGTCTGCTAATAACTTTGGCAGTGTTTGAAGAATCTACACAAAACTTTCTAAAAAGTAAGTTCATCCACTTCAACTCCTTCCTGGAAAGTTTCAGGGTGATCTGTCAAGTGGGGACCGAGAAAAAAGGGGGGTCCCACAACTTAAAATGCACATGCATTTACCATAGATTTGTTAAAGACATGTTTTAGCAAAAACTGCTGAACGGAATTACACCAAAGTCAGCAGAAAGCTAGATCTTGGTCCGCCGTTTTTACTTTTTGTGATTTGGTGTAAATCCGTTCAGTAGTTTTTGAGAGATTAAGGGTGGAAAATAATTGGATATTTTGGCAGTTGGGCTCACAAGAGTCTTAGAGATTCTTCCATAAGTGCAAATTTAAAAAACAGAGAGTTCTGATTGGCCCAGGTAGCTTTGTTTCCCTTGGGCCATCTTGCTCCTGCAGGAGTGAGCCTCCCGCGAGTGTTGTGATTGACTGCCGGCTACATGAGAACAAGCATTTGCAATGCAATAGGTCTTGCATTTATGAGAGTTTGAGCTATTGGCATTTACAATGCCAATAGCTTAAACTCTTGCAAATGCAAGATCTATTACATTGCAAATATTTTTCTTGTCAAAGCGCCCCATACTTCTTTTTCACGTTAACTAGCCGCGTCTAAAGAAAGGGGCGTGGCTGACATTAAAGTGAAACCGTGGCATGGGGGCTTTGACAAAAAAAAGCATCTGTTTGACAAGTAGACAAACAAATGCTTCTTTTTGTAAAAGCGCCCCATGCCGCGTTTTCACTTTAATAGCAGCCGCGCACCTTTCTTTAGACGTGGCTTGTCTAAAGAAAGGGGCGCGGCCTCCATTAATGTAAAAGCGCCGCATGGGCGCTAGTCAACAAAAATAAATAAGCGCAGCCGCTATACTTAAAGCGGACCGCAATGCTTAAAACAAATAAATAAACACAGGCATTATAGTTAAAGCGGACAGCCATTAGTCATTAAAATAAAAGCGGGCAGCGTGCTGCGAAGTAGTGGGTGGTATAGGGGCAAATCATTGAACTAAATAGTGCTCACAGCAAAGATAAAGCAGACCGTGTAACAAGACAAGTAAAAGGTCCAGTCGTTATGGGAGGTTACAAATGCAGACAGGACGGTACCAAGGAGGGACTAACAAGTCTATTCAGGAATGAAAAGCAACTAGTTCGAAAGGATGGTAACAGAAGCCAATTGAAAAGATGGGTGGGACATGGGCGGAGCTTCAAGTCCCTACCTCAATACAGCATGCCTCGCAGAGCAGCGCATACACTGCCCAGGCTCGACCTAAAAACATTGCTTGCAGCCATTTCAGGACTCAGGGACTTAGTCCCCTATCCTGAAGTTCTTAAAAAATAGATATAAGGGGGCAGGGTAGGGATACCCTGACCCTCTAAGCCCAATGGGGGGACCCAGAGGGACCCCCCTGGGACCATAATAGAAAAAAGAAAGGCAACAAAATGCTGTGACGGATCCTACAAGACTCTTGTGGAATCGAAAAATAAATGATGGCCGGGCCGCATTTATCCATTAACCCCGGGGAGCCAACCCCAGAGGCTAAAAACTATTTTTATGGGGAAGGGGAATGCATGGCCCTCTCCCCGAGCCATTGGAGTTCTCAGTGAGCCCACTCCTGGGGGCGATCTGATATTTTATGATAGGGGGCAGTGCGGCTCTCCTCCCCGAGCCTCAAGAGGCTGCGAGGAGCCCACCCCTGGGGCCGATTCTTTTAAGGGAGGATGCTTGCCCGGCCCCCCTCCCTGAGCCATTAATGGCCCTTGCGAGCCCATCCCCCAGGTCTGGCTCACAGACTATGTCCCGGGGTGCCCACCCACGGGACGTAGCGGTTTCCCTGCACACAGCAGCATGGGCAGGGAAACCTTTGTTTACTCTTGCTGAGTGGGAGCATTTTTAAATCTCCCACCAAACGGGAGCAAACACCAAGTCCAATCCCAGCTGGGGAGAGCTTCAAAAATGCTCCTGTCCGCTGGGAGTTGACTTGAGATCTGTTTCCAGGGAAACAGATCTAAATATTGCTCCCGCCTGCGGGGAGCAGCATTATTAGCTGCTCTCTGCGGGCGGAAGCAATGCCGGCTCCCGCTGTATGCGGGGAGCCAGCTGGAGCTGTGGGGCCTTTGGGCTCCCCCATGCTGCTCCCAACAAGGCTATGGTTGGTGCCCTGGGTGGGCACCAGGGTACATACCTTGTGTTGAGCCGGCCACCGAGGAACCATTCTGGCACTGATGCTTATTTCACGGAAATTAAGCACAACGGGAAGCAGTTACAAATGTTAACATAGCAGGTGTCCTAGTTGGAGCTCTGCCAAATCATCCTAATTTCTGGCACTTGGCCAAGGCAAAGCAAGTGTGTTTTTTATGCAATTCCACGTTGAAAACTATCGGAAATCCTTGATGGAGGTGAATGCATCATTGCTCTATTGGAGCGCAATCTCTTCTGTAATGACTGACGAGTGGGTTCTTTCTTGTCATCTCTTGGTGAGAGCAGAGTAAGTACATGGTTCTCCCTTTTAATTACTATGAGTATACAAATGCACAAAATGACCTAGAAACGCCACCCGTTTGGCCCTGCTCGTATACCTTAGTGGTATGCAACAATCTTCCTGCCTTCTTCCAGGTTGATGGACAGCTTAACAAAAGGCCCCCAAATGCGTTTCCTGCCGATTTTGGTGACGCATTCTTGGGCACATCTTCACCAAACAAATAAGCACTTCATATAATTAAGAGGAAGTACCCTTGTTTGGTGGAGATTCAACTCATTGGTTCGATGAACACGACAATTGGGAAAAGCGGCTCCTCGCAGGTACCTTTGGGGGTAGTTCCCTACCAGAACTCCTGATACTTGGTGCGAGAGTTCCCCTCACCTGCCCCTATATAATTCACCACATAGCGGAGGTCTGGGAGACTACTGTAAACAAGCATTTGCAATGCAATAGGACATGCAATTGCGAGATTTTGAGCTATTGGCATTGTAAATGACAATGCCTTTTGTTTATGTGTTTAAAAAACAACACATAAATAAAGGCACTGTCATTTACAATACCAATAGGTCAAAGTTTCTAAAATGCGAGACCTATTGCATTGCAAATGCTTGTTGTTTACAAGTGGCCCATGCTGCGCTTTCACATTAATAGAGGCCGCCCCCCTTTCTTAAGATGAGCCGTGTCTAAAGAAACGTCCGCGGCCGCTATTAAAGTGAAAGCGCAGTATGGGGCGCTTTTACCAAAAAAAGCATTTGTTTGTCAACTTGACAAACAAATGCTTTTTTGGGTAAAAGCGCCCAGTGAAAGCGTGCATGGTGCGCGGAATGCGCTGAATGTTGTAGGAAAGCATGTAGTGCCTGCAGTAAGAGAAACTCATTAAAGAAAATAGTGCTTACAGACTAAATAAGACGTACGGTGTAACAACCGAAGTAAAAGGGCCAGTCCTCATGGGAGGTTACAAATGAAGACAAGGCGGTACTCAGGAGGGATTAACAAGCCTATTAACGAATCAGAGGCCAGCATTTACGAAGGACAATAACACAAGCCAATGACAAATGTGGGCGGGGATTCAATTCCATACTCCAATAGAGCATGCCTCGCAGAGCAGCACATGCGCTGCCCAGGCTCGACGTAAAAAGGTGATAAGTTATAGGAGTGCCCTATAACGAACATTCTCCAAGTAATGCTCTATAAGACCCAGTGACGTTGTTTCATCTCTCATTTATACAGAGCGATCGGGGATGACCTGACAGATAAAACACTTTCCATCCAAACACGATGGGATGAAGCCTGACAATACAGGAATGGATGAGAATTCATGAAGGGGTTAAAGGAGTGAGCTCAAATGGACGGTTTAAATTAGTTCAATATAATTTCATACATCAAACTTACCCCAAAATACTAAGCAGAATATACCCGGACCGCCCGGGTGAGTGTCCCTGTTGCAAAGCACCAGAAGCGGCTTTCCTGCATATGGTGTGGACGTCCCCTGCTCTGGCCCTCTTTTGTGTCAAAGGGTGGTTTTTTAGGGTGCACTACGGCACCTTAATTTGAGCTGGGGTGCTCTATCTAAAATAAGGAAATGCACGTGTGAGATGCAGGAACTGAATCAAGAGTTGCACAATTTATTTGAAGAGACAATTTCAAACAAATGTTAAGATACACTTGGTTATAAAGATACGCAGTCTTAGCAAAGACCAGGTGTCAAAGACACATTGTGAAATGGAGAGCAAAAACATGCAATTGCAATGAGGCTTAAAATCATAATAATGCAAAGAGAGAAATACTTTTCAAAATATAATGAAGCATTTGCAACCTTAAACAAGAATTCTAAAATGAGGGCAACGGTTAACCGGGGATCACACAGCGTCGTGACTCAAAAGTTTCACAGTGCAAGGTGGTCCGTCGAATGGACTGTGGGCAGCTCTTTTATATTGGTTTAATGAGGAAGTGCTTGACCACAAGTCCGGCTTATGACAGGTGTTTGATCGTCAATCATACCACAATTTGTACATTTCTCAGAACCAATGTGCGTCACCTCACGGAATTTTTATAAGAAAGCGGAAGATTACAAAGGGTTAGAGGTCATTTTCTCACGCCATGATGCTTGTCTTGGTTACATGAAGCTAGCAGAAAGACAGAAACATGGAGAAATTGAAATATTGCAACTGGCCCCCACCAACCTAGTACCCCATCGTGTTCCTCTTAGCTCGAGATGTTCCCTGTTCTGTGGCATTGCTAAATTTCAGTGGGTGTGAGAGGAGAAGTGCACATCGAGTACAACGAGGGAGTGGGGGCTCGGTGATCTGGGGCTCGAGTCCTACGCAGAGGAGATGTCTTTGTGAGTTTATCAGAGAGGCATAGGGCCTACCTGTGTTTGGCAAATATTTAAGACAGTATGGTCAAATTAACAAATTCCTATATGCTGGCTGGTGGGCCTGTGTTTTTTTTCTCATCCCTTCCCGCCATTTTCCACAAACTTCTACTTCTGGCAGTGATATGAAAGCCTGCTAGCATAAGTGGGTTGGGAGGTTGTGGATTCTCATTGAGTTCAACGTCAGGGTACACCATAAGCATGAAGCCACTGCCATACACTTTGAGCTTCTCGTAATAGGATGTTCAATCGTGTTATGTATTGCTTGTTCAGATCGTACTGTTGTCAATTTGAATGTCATGTTGTTGCATTTCAGCACTGCTCTAATGACTTCACTGCTCCGAGTTACAGCATGCTGATATGTTGGTTCCACAATAAGCATGTTGGTTTGGCACAAATCATTTTGGGGCCATGTCCCTTAAATCTGTAATTAATGCATATGTGTTGCCCTTCAGAGTCGGGATGAATTTGTCACTCTGTAACATGCTGCCGGACTGTACCCAGTTCAACATGGTATTTACTTTCAACAGCATGTGAACAAATGCAAAACTGCCTCTGAATATGTCTGTCAGTCTACCCACCTCAAAAAGAACCCACTTCACTGTTTTTTAATACACTCTAGTGGAGGTCTCTTGTACAGTATGAAATGTAAGAGGAATCATACAATCAATCCTAGCATGGGAGCAACCTGGCTAGCCGCTGGGCAAGACATTTCTGTTGAATGAAATATGGGCAGCCCTAGAAAGATAAGTCTTCCCTGTTCCATGTCCATAAACACTCTATGGAAAGAAATTCACTAACTTGCTAAAATGTATTTGCAGGCCTTACTTTTACATGCTACGTTGCTAATGCGCTGAAGTCTTGGTTTACCTTAGTGAAAGATGTAAATTTGTTTCTCATTGAATGTGCTTCCATTACTGCCAAGCACTTTAGGAAATGCAGTCGGTTCCGACTTAAGGCCAGAGTGGAGAAAATGGAGTCGAATTATTCATTTCTGATTGCAACCCTAAGATATATATTGCATTTTGGAACAACTGGGACATTACACTCACACATCCTGTAGGTCTGTAACAAACATTCAATGACCTCTTGTAACTGTATGAAAGATCTGATGCTTTGCCAGTTGGGAAGAAAGTCCACCATATGGCTTGGAAAAGCTCGGTTTTAATTCCTTGTATGTTTTCTAGGCCGGCCATATGTTGTTCCTCTCCATGGACAGTGTGAACAGTGCAGGTGCTCTACAGCTTTGGCTATACTGTTCGTCTGCTGAGCTTAGCTAAACGTTTAAATGGTGTTACCCAAAATGACCCCCCCCCTCCCACCCCCAACCCGAGTTTGGCTGAATACTGCCCTCTCATCTCATGCAATCTGGTGACTGGCAAAGGTGGCAGCCCAATTCTAGTTCAGTGGTATATGTTTTTTTTACCTGTAGGCCTGTGTGAAAGCCAATCAGTTGTCCCTATTCCGGGTCCACCTAATGCCCCATTATTTAGGTCTCACATACGTGTAGGTGATGGAGCTGAATGGACAGTATATGTAGGAGGTCTTTGATAGCAGGAGTAAATGGATGTGTACACTTGGGCAATATGAGAAGGGGTGCACACAATGGTGGTCTCCCTATAGGGAATCTTTGGTCCATGGAAGGTAAAACAGCCTATGACGTAAGCCTGCACCCTGTAATCAGTGTAACTGCTGGAGGGCATGGTAAGGCTTTCAAACCTCTTCCTTTGTTTTAAGTAGACACTTTTGAAACTTATACCTCCTCTCTACCACTGTTCACTAGCAACGCTGGCCATGTGTTGGGGTCTAGCTCGCAATCCATATCCCTCACATTGATCAGTTCTAACTAACTAGTCTGACCTGTGAGTGACTCTATGCTCCAGAAGCCTGTGAAAACAGGACTCAAAGGGACGAGGCCCATCTCCAGGAGTGGATAAAACTGTAAACCTTTAAATAATGCAGTACTTTTGTTGGTGACAGTTTCCCGTCTGGGATCACAAAGTGGCATAACTACTAAAAAGTTTATTTAAAGATTAGGCATATATAATTTAGTTCAATCTAGTCAGAATACATGAGTCGATAAATCAAAGTACAAGCCAAATGAAATCAATTTACAATTTAAATTTATTGCTACTAGATCTACTGCTAGATATTCGGGCCCAGTAAGTTGTACATCTTTTGGATTCTAGATGTTTCGGTGTACCAGTACAGGGCAGATGTTATGCTAGGAGTTAAACTGTTGCTGTGTTGTATCTCGCTTACACAGTTGGAGGCACACGCCTGCTGCGATTTACAGAGAGAAGATGTACTACCCTGCAAAAAAAATAAGGTGGAGTTCCACTGCAAGAGAGGAAGCTATCATGTGCCCAGTACAATCTGCACAAGGACCTGAAACTGGAAAACCTGCCTAGATAATACCTTAATTGACCAGTTCTGCACTGAAGACACAAGATCCAAGCAGTCCAGCTTGCTAAGATGAACAAGAAAGAATGAAACCCAAAGACCAGCAATGCTTGGGTCATAAACTAACAGCACTGTCTATTTTCATTTATTTCTAGAACTGTTCCCCTATTCCCGCACAGCTGGATCCAGAGGGCTCAGTTGGTTATCTTCCTTCACTCCCTATGCAAGGGGTCCTGTTCTATTGGTTGGTTACCAGAAGGGGTCATTCTGATTCTGGCATCATTTGAACCATACCTCTAGCCCTTGCGGCTTATCAAATATTGTCACTGATTGTCATGTTTAAGTCCTAACTCTAAAGTCTAACCTCGAGGAGTAATTTGTGAATGGAAAGGGACTTCTTAGTGGGTGCTGATCCACTATTATATTTACCCACCCACCCCCATCAAAGACCAAAAAGCAGTTAGGGTCAAAACTGTTTTTTTTTAAACTGTGCCTTGCCTAGACACTGCTAACTGCATGACCATCCACGAATGACTTCAGCCAGACAGATTATTAAGGAACGCTCTTTGCACCAATGAATGCATGGATGGGTCGTGTGCTGTCTGGGTGCAGAGTTTTTGGCTTTAAGGATTTTACTATTTTTCTGCTTTTTGAGCTTTATTCAGGCCACTGAGTTTAGCTTTGCACCAGGAGCCAATGAACCACATGCCCAGGTATATCATAGCAATATTACTACATTGCATCATTTGCATCATCAATCATTATAATAAATGCCCCGATTAGTTCTAAAATTCTTAAATTAATCCGGCTCCCTAAAATAAAATTGGCCACAGGGCTGTTACAGAAAACCTAGCTCATACATTTTCTGGGTTATATCTTGGCCAGAATGCTAGTAGTAGCATACATTTTTCTTTGTTCTTCATTTCTGTAGTGGTCCCTTCTTTCTTACCAGAAAACATAAGGCATATTCTCTGAAGTTACAGCACTGGCTGAACATTAAGTGTTATTTACTGTGCCATGACGTATGCCAGCTTCTAACCACTAACACATCTTACAGTACACCTTGACTACTTTAATCTGCCACCCGAGGAGAGCGAAGGGCCTACAGGAATCAACCTGGAATTTTTAATGAGTGCAGTTGTATTTATGGCCTTGGGGTATCAGTACTTGGATAAACTGACTATCTCGGCAAACCAAGAAATGCCACACAGCGCCAAATTCCCATAGGTCTCTTCCGCCTGCTTGTGCCTTATTTTGAGATCAAGATGGACATGAATCCTTTCTTTGGTCCCTTTTTTCTAATACTGAGTAGATTAATATGTTTCTATGCATCAATGGTGCTTGGTCTATTGCTCACTTTTGACACAGCAGCCAAGGTTCCTGTAAAAGGTTCAGAAGATGGTATGATTTGGATCTTGAAGGAGATGGCAGGACGCAATGGTGATAGCCTCAAAGTGTTATTATTCCTGGCACCAGACAGTATACATATGCCTTTTAGTATTTTTACCACTCCTCTAATTCTTCTATTACGCTGGTGTGGATAATGGTGAGGATACATTTAAAGTGGGTCGAGGGGTTGTCGAGGGTCATTGTTTGAGAGCTGCTGGTGTTTTTCAACAGATGCTTAATACAGCTGCCCTTCTTCTCCCATAAGCTTTCAAGTGACAGCATATACGTTCACTGATGTTGTTTCTGCTGACAGGAAAGCTGCTAAACCAGCTTTTGGTGGATACGTTGTTCCAACCTGTACCGCCTATAGTATTTCCCATTTCTTTCTAAGACTACAGCCTCTCATGAGTCATACGGGCCAAATAATAATGTGACAGAGAATGGAAAACCGTCAGTTGCATTTGCAATCCAGCTTGAAGCCTGTGTAGTGTAGACCTCAATCTCTTTGCAGAGCCCCATGGCCTCGTTCCCTGCTGATACCCCTGTACTGATTCCGCCACCTCTGTTTACTCCCCTTCCAAGTTGCTAATCCTTAGTGCCTTCATATCTTTGGTTCCAATTGTGCTCCGGTCGCCACTCATTACGTGGGACCTCAAGGAGTTAATGGCCCCCGAATAATTCACTTGGCCGGTTGTTCCTTTCTTCCCATGACCTGGAAGGAGAGCTTCCTGAGATGGTTGACCATTACCTGATTTCTGGTTATGCATCTTTTGTATGGCTATGCACAGGCCCATTTGCATTCAACTCTACTTCTTGATCAATAATGTTTAATTTTGTGAAAAACCCAACAAAAGATCTTTGCAAAGGTATGCCAGTACAGTAGGCATATACTGCTTAATCTACTGCATCAGCCGTCACAGTATGATTCAAAATCAGCCTACCCTCATTAGTACCTTCAAGGACATCTTTTTATCCTTTCAAGAAAGTAATCCACAAAGCTCTAGACACCTAAAATGAACTGTTGTAACAAACTAACAAAGCTGTAGAACTTGCTATCTTCCATGCAGCTCCCTATGGTCACAAAATGTATGTGTTACTGAGTCAATACTCTTGTTTTGTCCATTGGAAAGTAGAAGATATAGCTAGGATGTCTTTTAATCACAACACTGACAATCTTCAATTTCCTTGTGGATTAGTTTCATGAAAGTAGAAAGGCCTTGTTCAGGTACTTTATATTTTTTTGCAGTATTGATGTTTTCCTTGTTGCTGCTGGAGTTCGTAATATCTTCATAGTTGGCTCCAGTAAACCCAGGAACAAAGGTTTGATCTTCGTGTTTTTGACTATAAAGAACTTCGCTTATAGCAATTTCAGAGTAATGTGATGCTTGGTGGCCTCCCCACTACATGAACTTCATGAAAGTTTGTAATGTCTTTGACATAAGGCATACTTGTCAGTGATCTGCACAAAGAGTGGGTGTGTAAGCATCAAACAATGGATCCTAAGTAGTGTTATCCCTTGGACTGTAGCGCTTTCAGCAATTTAAGAGGATCTGTCCATCAAGTAAATATCCTGAACTGGTCCTAGCTCTGTTGAAGCTTGCAATGGTGGTGTGACAATTAAGATCCAAGGCTCGTTCAATAATGTGTGATGCCTCTTGCGACATCCACACATATTAAAGAGGGGGCCCAGAAGTGAGCACCACACTGTCTCATTCAGGAGTTGGCCAGTGCCCTGCATGGATCATACATAGTCGAACTCACATCAAAATGTCTCTAACACCAGAAAGATTTCTTTTCCTCATTTAGGGGACAAATCAAATAGGAAAAAGCAGCCATCATGTACGGAGTGGTGCTGTTAAAATATTGACGAATTTACAAAAAGATGACTCTCTTTTATTGGGCACATGGAGGAATGCTCTGCCATGCTTGACAATACTATTCTTCACACCATATCCCTCTATGGTATGTATATCAACACCATCCATATTGATGGCAAGCCTACTGACGTCTGATTTGCCCACACTTCAGACAGCAATGGCTTTCAGGTAAAGTGTTTCCGCATTGACCAGGAATGGCAGGAACTTTCTTTGCTTTCTTTCTGTACTAGGGATGAGAGTCCAAGGTGGTCCTGGAACACTGCTTAGTCAAAGATGAAAGCGGACTCCGAGGAGGTTCTGGAGCATTTTCCATCTCTAAGAGGCTTCCTGGTCTGTTCTTCTGAGCATCAACTGATAGAAGGAGCACTCCCCATGGTGTGAGAATCCATTAGACAAAATATATTGTTTTCAGATTTTCCTTTTATTGGCGCAACAATAGCACTTCACAAAAACTAAGAGACATGATGCTAGTCTGACCTGTCCATTCTCTTTCCAATTCATTTTATTAAAACAAATGCATTACTGTTTGTTTAGAGTTTAAAGACTGTTTTGTCAGAATTCTAATTAAACCAGTTATATTTTTCTGTACAAAAAGTAATTTAAAGTATGTTTTTCTCCTTTGTAAAGGCTTTCAGAATAACACTCATAAGCATAGATGCTCAAAGTTCATGAGTTCAGTAAAGATCCCATAACGGAACATCCTATTTCTTTCCTAGTTCTGTGCAGCGCTTCCCAGTGCCAGGTGTGCCAAAAGATGCATTTTGGAGGGTTTGGCACAGGAAGTTGATGAGTGTATGAGTTTACCAGCACATGCTCTTTGTGAGAGACTAAGAGGAGTGCAGAGCTTCTAGGAAGCATTCTGTACACTTTGACTTGGTTAAGAAGGTGCAGCACAAAGTTGGCTGCCTCCCCAGCTTTATGTGATAAAAAATCATTAATGCAAAATACGTACATGTATACATACACAGAGGGGCTTTGGGGCAGCCCTCTTCATTCATTGGTCTGATCCACTGCCATTCACATTTTGTTTCTGCTTATATTAAAACAAATGTGTTAAGTGTGCGAGCACCATAAGGCATCCTTGTGCTGAGCCCAAAACCATATCTAAACAAACATATTTTACAATTACTAAAACAGTAGTATTCATCTTCTTTCTAAATGAATTTAAACACAGCTGAAAATCTTGTGGAAGGTCGTTCTGCAGTCTCAAGGCACATACAGAAAAACTTTTGCCATCAGTATGCACTTTATTGAAATGTGGAATTTGAAGAAGGTTTTTTTTAGAAGATTGAAGCACCTTTGTAGGTAGTATCTTCTAAGCTTAAGAATAACACTATAATGGGCAGGATATACAATACAGAGATCCATAAAGATGGAATGCTGATGAATCGGAAGCTAGTGAAGCACCTTTCTAATATCAGATAACGGACAGAACATAGGAGCACCAACAACCAGTCTAGCTGCCTGGTTTTAAATAAACTGGAGCCGCTGAGTAAGAGATGTTTTCATTTTGAGGTAAAGGCTGGGACAGTAATCCAATTTCACGCCAACACTGGCAGAAATAGCCATGTTTCTACTTCTGGCGTTAGATAAAGCATAAAGGGACAAATCTGCATTAGATATAATGTACAGGAGGAGGGCACGGCTGAAACTTGGCAGTCCATCTGTAAAGCAGATTTGAATTTCACTCCTAAGCTGCCCAAGGAGATGTTGAGGGACAGGGGATGCAGTTGGCTAGCCAAAAGAATCGCTGCAATACCTTGTTACAAAGGCCAACAAAGAGAATCTCAGTCTTGTCCATATTAAGGTTGAGCTAATGTTGACTCATCCAGGGGTGAAATAATATCAGAGTATCGTCCACATAAGAGTACAGGCATAAGCCACAAGAACAGGCTACGGCCACTAAAGGAAACACATAGATATTAAACAGGTACGGCGACAAAGAAGATCCCTGAGGGCCACCAGATGTTAATTGCTTAGGAGATTATAAATTCTGCTCAGGACTAACCCGTTGACTTCTGCCTTCAAGGAATGAAGAGAACCTCTTTATGACTGCACCATCAATACTAATGTTTTGAAGCTTACTGCAGCATACAGCATGGGGCAATGGGTCCGTTCACTTCAGCTACTGACTCTCTTGCATTGTGAGCGATGGATATTTGTGCTGTCAAATGCCTGACATAGTAGGCACTTCTATGCCTGACATAGTGAGCTAATATTTAATACTGCCAATGCTTTTTGACTTCCATTTTTTTAAACATTTTTTTGTCGTCCTTATGCGTTTAAATTATGTCTTTAGGTTACAGTAATTCAAAGCCAACAGTAGCTTTTCTTTGCGTCAATAAAAATCATATTTTCGTGTCATGTGTATTAAAACTAAAAAGGGTTTCTATACTTGTTTTGAGTACATCTGTCTGCTAGGAAGCACCAGTACTATTCTATTAAAATTATATGTGAAAGTTAGACCCTTTTCTGCCCTATTAACATATATATATATATTTTGCTATGCGTAATGGGGTAAAGCAAGATAAAGCCCAGCGCTTCACCTCCCAGATCCCTAGTTACCCACCAGAGAGATTGTAGCAATGATCAATAAAATTAGATTCAATTCGGAGGTGATGGGATACCAACAAAAATATTTTTTCATAAACATTCAATAATTTATTTTACATCACAGTCCATACCCTTCTCATAGAACACAGAGAAAAAAGTTTTGATCTATGTATCATCACAATGTTTATTCTTCTCAAATTGCCATCAAATCACCTTCACAGCCAACCGACCCGTGTTTCATAGACTACCTGCTTTGTCAAGGCACCTGATCAGCTCAAAATTTGGAGTGCACAACCCTAATTGTGCCAATCACTGTATTTTATTAGCGAAATCCACTTCAATTTAAATCTTCTGTTTTGTCCTCAAGTTATGATCATTCACTTGTAACTCTTAGAAGGCTGTGAGTTTCCTCTTCGTATTAATTTATGTCTGTGATTCAAGCAATGGAACACCTTGCAGCTTGACCTCCTTACAACTTCTATCAGTGACCAGTCAGACAAAACGACAGATTTCGATTGAAGTGGAATTCGCTGATGAAATTCCTAGAATAAACATTGCAAACATACATTGATCAACATTTTCTTCTGTGTGTGCTATAAGAAACGGATGGACTAAGATTTTTTTTTAAATGACTGGATTTTTATGAAAAACTATTTGTTTTGTTATCCCAGCACCTCCGATTTACATTTAATTTTATTGATATATACTTCATAAAAATGTGTTCTAGGGACTCCTTTAGGATATATATATGTATGCCAACTGACGTTACACACATCAGAGGGGCTAGTACGTCCCCCAGCTCCTCCCAAGCCATGCCCACCAGCTCGATCCACTTATTTCTTTTGGTGGAAAGGAGGGAGGTGGGAGAGAAGATGGAAGGAGCAGTCATGCTCTTTCCACCTTCCCTCCAACCACCCTTCTCACTCCACCTACAGAAAACTAAAACCAGGTGGGAGGCACTGGAAGCAGAGAGACTAGGATTATTTCTAGCCCTTCCACAGTTCCTGAATTATTTTCACACACAGTTCCTTCGTTTCAGAATGCAGTTCTGTATAAGCGAAGGATTGTGAAATGAAGGAGCTGTATGTCTGCACCCCGGCAGAGTTGGACATTGTATGAATATGTTGTTAGCCTAAGAAAACATCCTAATAGTTTATGCAGGGGCGGCTCCTCCAATTATGACGGAGGAGAGTCGCCCCACTGCTGAAAGGCAGCAAATGAAACATAAAATGATAGTAAAACTATTTCATTATCATTTTATTTTTCACTTAATCAGCCGAGTCCGCCAAGTCTAGGGATGGGTAGGGCCATCCCACATCTTCTGTGTCAGCAGCAGCCAGGGAGGAGGAGTGGTAGGTGCACTGTAAGTGCGCAAGTCGATTTGGCGGCCGTATTAGGATGGCCAAACCCACATGCGCACTTACATTTCTCCAACCCAGCTATCTTGCAAAGATGGGTGGAAGACGAGGCACAGGCTCCATGTCCCTAACTGAGCAGTATTTGAGCCCGCTCAGACCACTCCTGGCGCGTCTCTCATGCTGGGTTTAGCATGAGAGCAGCATCTGGATTGGGTGGGGAGGGTAGCAGAGAAGCACCGAGGTGGCGAGAGCAGAGAGGCACCGAGGTGGCGTCCGGCAGTGCAGGTAAGGTTCTTTAACTGTTTTTATTATCCCCTCCCCCCTGTGCTGCCCACCAAGTTTTAGTGGCAGCAGCCGCCACTGAAGGTATGACAAGGTTCTGGGGCCCAAATGTACAGTTCAGTGCACCAGGAAGGGGTCAGATGCTGTTTGGTTACTGATAGAATTCTTGCCTTAGAGGAAGAAACCATACTGTGGTTCTGTAATCTGTCAGCTGAAGGGTTTGTGCTGCAGGGGTTTAGGTCTACTTTTCCACTTAACAAAATAAATATGAAAATGTGTTGTCCTTGACTCTACACAATATATCCTGGGTATCTAGCAATATAAATTCCACATCCCTGCAGCCTTGATAGTAAGACGGCCCAAATTAATCATACCCTGTGTTGCGTGGCAAGCAAAGGAACAATACTTTTGGACAGTTGCAGATTATGTTTACTGGGATTTAGCTGTTACGAGATCTGTGCTCTAAATGTCAGATTAAAAATTGGACTACATCACTTGGGTATAAAGGGCATGGCACATGACTCCGCCCCTGAAGGGTAAAGCAGTTGAGTTGGAGAAGTCAATGTGTACGACTTTCATCTTTGCCTCAGTGAGAAGCAAGTCCCTTTACCTTCCCAAATGTATATATTTTTTATAGCCATGGTGTATCCGTGTGAGGAGGTGAAATTAGGGTGCCCAGAACCAACCTCAAAAGGGACATGTGTCCGAGACATGGATCTCTGTGATTGGGAGGGAGGCCCATAGTGGGAGGATGTGAGGTCATCATCAACAAGTTGCAGCATGCCAAACAAAATAGCTATGCTTATTTTTCAGGAGAAAACCTGTTCCAGAATTGGGAGAGAAAACTCACTTACCTGGGAAGGGAGAACGGGCAGGTTTCAGGGAGCAGGAATAAGCCCTCCAGCAGGAAAACAATAGAATGCAGAGAAAGCCATGAACTGTTGTTGAGGAGAAAGAACCGGGACCTGGAAATTTTGTAGGGGGCAAAGCCTAGTGAGAGGAGGGCTTGTAGTGTAGGGGGAAGGAAGGGCAAGAATTTGCCAGAGGGTTCCTTCAGCAATGAGAATGGATGATAAGGGGTTGGGCCTGGGGCTTTAAAAGCCAAGTTACTCTCAGTGGAGATGGAGACTGGCTATGAGGCAGCACACTTCCTTACAAAATGTCCTCATCCTTTCCAAGTGAAAGGTGCTAGAGGCAGTCAGGAATTAGAGAAATACTGGGAGTGAGAAGACAAGAAGATAAGCCAAATTCCTGTAAGTCAAGAGGAGTGGGATGTCATTCAGGCACGGGGTCAAATTTAACCTCAATGAAGCCCAAGCTCAAGGCATGAGAGGTATGAACTGGGATTTATATGCACAAAATCAGTGACTACCCCGACTGTGAAGATTAACAATGAGAGGAAAAGACTTATGAACAGAGGATAAGCCATGAATGGGGTTAAATCAGTCCATGAACATTAATAGACCTGTTTGTCATAACAAACAGCCTGTCTCCAGATCTGTCATTGGCAGTTGACAATCAGCCATTCGCTTCTCCGCACATTCAGATAGGTATCACCTGTGTACATCTAAAAAAATCAAGATGAACTGCTCAGAAGACTCTCAACATTGGTCTCATGTAGGAGTGAAAGAGGAGCTGGCACATGGGTGATCCCTTCGGTACTACAGAGTAAAAAGATACCAATGTTGATACTGGAGGACACTGCTAGATCTATTGAATCAGGACATATTCCATCCACTTCAATGCAAACAACCCTCTCTCTAAAGGCCAATCCTTCTTTGCAGTCTTCTTTTGAGGACCTAGTGGTCCATGTTGTGAAAGACAGGCGACAGGTCCAAAATAAGGGCTGTCAACTGCTCTAGGTCATGTGCTACAGTTATTGCAGTTTCTGCCCAGTGTGACTGACGAAAACTGCAATGGATCTGCGCAAGATATCTTATTTTTATTTCAACTGTCTGGTATGGTGGATGATACTCTTGCCAAGTCATTCACCTTTATTCTAGGAGTAAAGCCCCAAATGGAGGACATGGACCAAACATTCCATTTTTACCTTTAAAATGTGTGTGTACTAGTTGGAGTCCAAGTGAATATTGTGTCTAAATGTTCTTATCTATTTTCTATTATATTATTTGTTATAAAGTAGTAAAATAGCTTTTGGCAAGACAACATTGAAATACACTCCTATAGGCTTTAGGAGTTCTACCTGGTATAATCAGAATAGATGTTCCTTCACCTACATTTCATGATCAGCACTGACTAAAGTACATAGTGTGCTGCCTACAAGACAATGTGCTCATTTCACCGCGAGCTACTCTTTCACTACTAGTCTCTAAACACCATTCTGGATGCCCCTCCTCCCCCATTTGCGTGCTGCACTTTGGAAGTTCAACTGGTAGGAAGCTTTGTAGGAAAAGACGATAATGAAGCTACAGTTACCTTTTAAAGATCAAGAGTAGAATCTATAATAGAATTAGCCAAAGACTATAAGACTATCTTATACTGCCTCTACCTAGAGGTAAACAACAGTATCTTCCTGCATGGTGAGTTGTGATCATGTGAATGAAAGAAAGAAAGCAACTCAGAATCGCCGCTGGAGCCACAGTTCCCATTGACGCCAAAGTATCTTAGTATCCTAGCACTGTAATACTGAGGAAACAAGCACTTAGATAAAAGTGTCTTTTTACTGTGAATAATGATATTAGCAATGACTGAGACATTTGCCATGGAGGTGTAACAGTTTTCCCAGATACATCAATACCTCTTACATTACACAGTTCAAATAATCCAACAAGTCCGAGATACAGAGATAACTGTCTGTACAGCACACACAATGGCAGCTGAAGAGGGCCCAATAGCCATTATGTGAAAATAGGTTGTGAAGGACACACTAATTCCCACAGACCTGGACAGAAAGCAACACACTCACACAGGATTATGACAAATCTGCTAGACTCTACCTAGATTTGATCACTATAAACCTGGACAACGGGTTTTGCCAGAGTTAGACTTCAGTCTGCATCTATTCGGACAAGATATGGATACTCCAGACTGCAACAAACTGGACAAGGAAAAAGTGGCGCAAAACCACATTAGAGGTTGATGTGCACTATACAAATGACTTTTATCATGACATAGATAAACCTGTGAGTTAAAAGGTAAAGTCTCTACTCCTTTGTCAGCTCAACGAGCCACGCGGACATGAAATACTGCAACTAAGTGACAAGTGAGGTTCCTAGACTGCAGACCTACAATTACATTGGTTTGTTTTTGTTATCAGACTTAGCAGTAATTGCTATGGGGTTTCAACTGCCTTGAAGCAACTCTTGAAAATCTATGGAGGAAGAGCCCTCGGTCCAACCATTACAGCTGCTAAACCCAAATTGTCTACTGTTCTTCTTTATGGTTCTCCAACGGTAGTCACAGAACTATTCAAAGTCTTGATTCAATCCTAATCAAAAACATCTATCAATTATTTCATTTACAATCATCAACTCCACACTGTCATATCAGGTTAGAATTTGGCTTAAAATCGCTACACTCTCAAAGCAACATAGTACTAGTGAACTTCATCTCTGATTGTGGAACTGCGACAGACTGAAGTCTTTAAAAATATAATTCTGCTAGATATCATTTTCAGTAATTCCAACCTGCTAGACTCAATTGGAAGAAAATTATACTCAAGTATCACACAAAATGAGCTATCACCACTTGAAATGCTGTTTCAAAAGAACAAGACAAACTGCAAGCAACTACTACAAAGTAAAGTAAAAGACATTTCTTATCTTATTGACTTAATGTTATCATCCACATACAAACCTGCATCTTTAATTCAAGATTCCTGTAATACTAGAGACAATTAAATGTGGATTCCAACCTAGAAGCAAACACCACGAAAGAATACCTGAGATTAAGACTACTTTATATTCTGGTCTTGCAATCTGAGGGCAACTGGAGGAATACAGCAGAAGAGCATAGTCTCTGCTGTCTGTTCAACAAGATAAAGGAGACCCGAGCATATTATTTGTCTATGTCCCAAACTCTTGGAGCTCCGAGACATTTTTCAGAGCTGCAAATATGAAAACTATTACAGATTAAACGTCCTACTATTTTACAGGATCCTCAAAGGGTTTTGTGGCCTATTTGATTGAATGTCTTAATTTTATATGCAATTATTTATTGGTTATAAAAGATTAACTAAACCTGATTTTAACCGGGTTTATTTTAACTTATAACATTAATCACGTATTGTACATTTGCTGCTGACACATGTATGGCTATTGATTGTTTAAATCTGTACAATAAAGTATTACTACTACTGCTACTAGAAACCTACATATTAAAATCACTGTCGGCTGTAGCAATGCTGGAGTCCAAAATCAGACAATCCTACGGGCTATTAACAAGCTGTACTGTTTCTGTGCTCAAATGCAGAATGTAAGAAAAATGTACTTTCCTAAGACACTTCTATAACGTTTAGACATTTGGGCTTTGGATGAAGTGGTCAAAGGCAGTGCTAACCCTTTACACTCTCAATGCACCCACACTGTTGTTGTGCCTACAGATGCCCAAACACCTCCAGCTCCCCACACGGTCTGCCCTTGAACTCAAATGAATCACAATGTTGGACCATATGTACCAAGACCTCCCCGGCACCCCCCCCCCCAGTATGTCAAATTGCCCCTGGTCCCTTGCACTTTCTCCAGGTACCACAAGGTGGATCCCTGTGCTGAAGATCCTAAAACACCAATCTGTATGCCAAAAGTACTTCAATTTCTCAGCCCAATGCCCCAACTCATCACACTGTTAGTCAAAGTTATGTTTCCTGTTACCTGAAGAACTGCTGGAATGACACCTGTTTTAACCGGTCCCAGCAGAGGATTGATGATCGCGAGAACAGCCAGCATCTGGCAGAAGTACAACATGTCAGCCATGGTATGGAATGTGTCGTAGAAGGAGTCTACATTAAAAGAGACCGAAGAATTAACATTAGTACACGTATCCACTCGCAAGAAAAACACACTGTATAAGTGCACTCCACCCACGCACCCAAAGGTGCACAGTGGACATCTTTGGGTGAGTGGGTGGAGTGCAGTTATACACTGTGTATATCTGGGTCAGCAGCCCAATACAGCTGTAGTCTATAAATGCACTCCACCCCTCACCCACCCAGACCGGGACACACACCCTGTATAAGTGCACTCTGGCCACTGACCAAGAGAAACACATGGTACAACTGCACACCAATCGCTCAGACAAGTATTGCCTTTCCCCCCATATTTATTTTATTCCATTAACAAACGGAAAGAACAAACCGTCCACGCAAAAGGCAAATGAAATCCCAGTATAGATAAGGAGAGAAATATCAAAATAAAACGATGTAGCATTTTCTGTGCATTTCTCACAGTGTTCATTAATTACAGATGGAAACTTTACGACCCACCGTTCCGCAAACAGGCATTTTACAACGAAAACTATGAATTCACTCTAGGCTTTACATCCTAGCCCAAACCTGTACACTGCGTGAAAACTCTCAGTAAGAAGACTAGAGCAACATGTCCCTTCTTTCCTTAGGAGCTCTCGGATCCTTCACCAACACTATTATCATCAGACTCCATCGCTCTACTGAGAGCATTTGTCATTTCTGCCCATTGAGCAGTTTCATCAGCTGCTTTATCATTAAAACTGACCTCTTAATCTCCTCTCTTCTGCACGCGCCCATTCGGTCAGATCTCTCAGCCTCTCAGCAACCTCAGAAACTCTTGTGGAAAGACAATGGACTGCTATAGGCCGTTTTCCGAGGACGAACCCCAAACATCCCAAAATTGTATTGCATTTTGCTTTCCTGAGGCACACAAGTATTGTATAAATATTGAGCTCACTCAGCTAAATGACCACACTAAAAAACTGCACAGCGTCCATTCACCCCGAGACACCTTGTAACAGCACTAAATCACACTCAGTCACCCACAGACATACAAAGTAACTGAGCTCTGCCACTTACCCACAGTGACGTTCTGCATAACTGCAAGATGCACAGTCACTCAGAGAATGGAAAGCAGCACTCAACCTAGCTATCCACTCACTCAAACGAGTACTGTATAACTGCAGTGCTCACTTGTCCAGATAATGACAGTTCATAACTGAACAGCCTCCACTCACCCACACTGTGTCACTGCACTCTGAAGCGCGCTCGTTAACTTTACTCTGCCCACTTACCCAGCTCTGTATAACTGCGCCATGGGCACTCAGAGAACTGCTTAGGTGCAGTCCACCCACCCTCGCATTTATGCTGACAAGTACTATAAAACTGCAGTGCTCTCTAATGAAGAGGGCCACACTAAGTAACCATAAACAACACACTTACTCGGAGACTCACAACTATCCTCTGTTCACTTATTCAGACACATACCTTATGTACTCAGACAGTCCGCTCTGCCCACTCATCCAGGCTTACGCGTACACACACACACCCGTCCCCCTCCACCCCCCACACAATTACACCACAGGTGAACAAGGAAAACACAGAACAATATTGTCATTACTTGCCTTTTCCCAGAATGAAAAGTCTGACAGTCATGTTCACAAAGACCCAAGAAAAGCCTAGGAACTGGACCAGATTGTACATGAAGAGGTAGCCCTTCTTCAGGTGTCCAAATGCTGCAAAAAAAAAAAAAAGTCATATGCAGGTTACAGATGAGGATACAATCCTTTTGGGGTGTAGAGATGCAGGAAATTTAGCGAGGGGCTGCAGCTATCACCAGCGGGAATTGTGGCATCATCTAATTTCTTTTTTTAAAGTTCTTGCCTATTAAATCTAATCTCATATTTCGGCTTAACAAAGAACTACAAAAATAAGAAGGGAAATTTATTTCTGGTGCATATGTCTACATTTCACACATAGGCCTACAACAATAATGAAGCTTGCAATAAACAGTATGGTAGGCATCACCCTCTTAGCAATGAACTAGTTACCCTCCAAAGCTCTTATGACTGAGAGGAGGATCTCCCCGTACACAGATGATGGACCCACATACAGCCGGATAATCTGGCCATTTGGTCAAACATCCACAGCCATGACAAAGTTAGACTTTAGGGAGCCGGTACAATGAGCCTGGCTTTCAGCACGGATTTAAATGATCTTGCAAGAGAGTTTGCTGAATCTGCTGATATAGCACTCCAATGGCACTGCTTCATGCTACACTGGTATGCCCCTAAACAGCACATGGGCACAATTGTGCACAACTCAGAGGTCTGCAACAGGCAGGGGATGTAGCCTCGTAGGGCTGCTAGAAAATGGTCAGGTGCCCCTGTTGAGTCTTCGGAGCGGTCACAAGTCCGCAAACAGCACACTTCAAGAGTTGCCACCACAGCAGGGGCGGTGCGTCCATTGGGGCGTTGGGGCGTAGCCCCCCCGCCCCCAGCTCCCTTGGAGTCTTTGAACCTAAGTAAACTGAATCAGTTTACTTAAGTTCAAAGACGCCGAGGAGAACTGACAATCATGTCAGTCAGCATGACGTCGGATCGCCCACCCCTTCAGAGTCTGAAGGGGTGGGCGGTCCTGCGTCATGTTGACTGACATGATTGTCAGAGGGACCAGGGGCAGCGGGCAGCACTGCAGCACAAGTGCGCATGAGTGGGCAAGGGCACCGAATTTTCGCGCCGTGCCCAGTCATGCGCACTTGTGTGTTCACTGGCTTGCGCATGCCCATTAGGAGAGCGAGGGTTGAGTAAAGGCTCAAACCTCAGTCTCCTAATGGGCAGGCGGGCGAGAGGTAACCGTGCCCTAAGCCAATCCTGGCGCTGCCAGCAGCGCCAGGATTGGCTGAGAGGGGCTACAGGCGCAAACGGAGTCGGAGTCCCGAGGCGGCGCGGACCTGAGGTAGGATTTTCTATTTTTAGTTCAAAAATCCCCCGGCCCCTGGCACCCCCCCCCTCCCCGCGCGCGAGCCGCGACTGGACTGAAACCGTTCTCTCAGCCACCCTTGGAAACCCTGGATTCTTGGAAGGTCTTGGCTGCCTGCCCACCTTATGCCCCCACTCTAGGACTTACACCTGCACTCAAAGTGCACAAACTACTGCCCTGGACACTCAGATGTGTAAAACAGCACACAAGAGCAAACACACCAAAGTAATACAACGGTCGATACACATAGCCCCATAACAGGAGTAGAACAGTCACGTGCAACCAAGAGGGATTGTGCCAACAGTCTGTCACTCAGGCATGAAAGTGCGCATGCGCAGTACACCCTGAACACTGCACTATCCGCGGCCCAGAATTACTTTCCGTCTCCGAGGGAAGCCCACACACATAGGTTAGCACTAGCAGCCTTCCCAGCGCGCCACAGGACACACCCGCACCTCGGATTCTCACCCGGATTTGAATGAGTCAGATGTGTACAGGCAGTAACATATACGTGACATCAGTGGTGGCTGGTGACATTTGAAAGTGGTGGGGCGTGTAAAATTATTGGCATACTGGACCGCAGGGAGCGAGCGTAGCGAGCGAGCCCGAACAACCTAAGGGGGGTTCGGGGGGGTTCTCCCCCCGAGAAAATTTTGAAAAAAAAGTGGACAAATGGTGCATTTTCAAGCAAATTTTAGAAAGCAGGAAGGTTAATAAAGCAATTGTGAAAGTGCAGTTATTACATTAATAAAGAGATGTCATATAACATAGGTAGCTGCTTATTCAAGCTTTCTTTCACCCCATACTCCAGCAGGGTCTTGATACAAGACAGATAAGAGAAAAGCAGTGTGGTCCTCGACCAGGAAGACACTCATATTTCGTTGGTAAGAAGTCAAAGGATTGGTCAAATTGAAAACCTGAAATGCAATATGCAATCAAAGAATTTGCAAGTACATCTCATCTATGTTCAACAAGCCATGTTTTACCCATGATTGGAATTGTGAATCACCAAATAAACTGAGCCACTGCAATCAAAAGCAGAGGGCCTCCTCAAAAGTATGCCCTTAAGAGAGTTCTCTCATCTCATGTCCTCTCTATATTTTCTCTGGAAGTTGAAAACTCATCACATTCTACTGCACAAACCTGAACCCTTCTGCATATTCCAACCCCAGAACTCATTCTTGGCCATTTAGTTTGGAGCCATTCATACCAGGAATACAGAAAATACCTTTAAATAGAGTAGAAGGTATTCCAAAACAAGGAGTGCTGAAATGTTGCTTAAGATAAGATGTACACACTAAGTACTATGGCCAAGAGCACGTAATGTTCAGTCAACAATAGGCTTAGGAAAACCAACCATTCTGAGAGCACCTACAGTCAAGCCTCTGTGTTCATGAGATAAACATTATTAATAAGGAAATAATAAAACATGATAAGTATTGCATTTCTACAAACTTTCCGGTAATGTCAAGGACATTGGAGGAAACTATTTTAATTGCTGGAACAATGCCTTGCCCAACAGAAGGTAACATTTTCTGAGGCAATTTTCTCTTCAAAGGCCAGAAGTCCAAACTCCTGCGCAACTTAATTTGTGGTCCAATTAAACATAGCTGCACCGAATAGTGAATCTTTAATCCAGTATCAGACAGTGACCCCACCAGACACCCAAGTGCTGTCAGTGTTGTCCACGAACGAAAAAACGCCAGAAAAGTCTCTTATAGTATTATTCTTGTCAGCAAGCAGAACTCTGCTACAGGAACTTTAACCTGCTGAGCAAGATGCAGAACAGCCCATTTACATGAGCACTGCATTAATCGCTCATCAGCGGCACGTGGTGAAGAGTGAGACAGTAAACTCCGAAGGGAGTGGCTTGGAGGGTCTGGAATCACTTTTGCAATTGTGCGGCTGGTACAGGGTTGCTGAGGGCATCGGATATTTTCAATTTATTTTTAAGCTCAAAACTAAAGCATGGAAAATCTCTCTATCCACTCTGTATTCACTGCTGAGTCCGCCAGGCCACCTTGGCGACTGCCTGCTCATGCCAGCCACAGAGAGGGCCGCGCATTCAGCTAATGCCTCATTACCATGGCGTAAGTGACTGCACACAAACGTGCCCGTTCCGGCAGGCTGATGCAATTAAAGCTTTGCGGCAGCTGAATAGAAGTGTCCTCAGGCAGGCAGCCAGGCTGAAAGGCCCCCGCCCCCTCTTCTGGCATTCTTCAGAGGGGCTCCAGCCCAGCTTGAGATCCCCGCCTGGCACAGCACAAGCAGGGAACAGAGCCCTCTCTAAAGAACCAGGGGAAAGAATGAAGGCAAGAGAGGGAGTGATCACTGATCTTCACTGAATGTCCGAAGCTCTCAGACCTCCGGAATATTAAGACGGGCTCAGTAAAGTAAATAAACGGGTATTTAAAGGGGGTATAATGTCGTTTTTCATGAGCGGGCCAATGTCTTTCAGTAGAATTTAGCAATTGAAGGCAACACAGTATTGGTTGGGCTACCTTTCAAGGAAGAAAAGTGGCCTACGTGGAAATTATTACATTTTCTGAGAGGCTGGTGCACCTGAATGGCCGATAGGGCTGGGGCAGAGGCAGTCGATTGTTAGGCTACAGGGTGGGAGGGAACATACTCTACCATTAGCTCTATTCATGACAAGGAGGACCTGAAATGATTTACCACAAAAGAACTCTGCTGTACCTCTGTATGGCTCAACGTCTCCTCTCCTCGATAATGACTTACACATATCTGTAGGCCAGCCATTTCTGCATGCACACAGCACCTGCATCCCTTGTCAGCGTTGTGCACAAGCTGGAGATAGGGAAAAGTCAACGCCGGTGGCACTCCATACTTTATTATGCTGTGCGCTATCTGTTTACTTTATTGATTGTTTTATTTGTTTATTTTACTTTTATTAGCTGTTTATTTATTTTCATTGTTTTTCAGCTTGAACGCATTTTTTGTTTCAGGCGAGGCGTCAGATGGCGAGTTACTTTAGTTAGGTAGCGGTTAGATTCAGTTATAAAACTACATATTCCCAAAGGTCACGATGGTGGGCTCGTGGCATGGACCTTAGCCATTATCCCAGAAGGACAGGAAGTGCAGTGCCCTTGCTACACGTGGGCATAAAGGCAGCAGCAGGGAGAGAGAGTAAACAAGGCTCTAAGAAGACTGTTTACTTTCTGTAGCTATGGCTCCGACCTTCACCTGCCCTTAGTACCATCAGCAACACATGGGGAGATGCTAAAGTTGGGAAATGTCGTCAACCCTGTGACGTCATCAGATAGATGCTGTCACTCCCTCTGCCACCGTCATTTTGGTGAACTGATGTTCATTGCTTATGGCACTGGAACTCTCAACACTAATTTGAAGAGTTCTGCGTTTTTTTAAGTAGAGAAGTTTCTTACACAAAAGACACTGAAAAGAAATAAAGCATAGCATTTTAAGCAACATCTGCTCTAGTGACAGTTTCAGAAGCAAAGGCGCAAAGGCGCCTGCAATAATACTAATTTGGACTCTTTTATAGCCCACTTGCATGCGTAGGGGTCGACGCGCTAATAGATAAGATAGTTAAAGCATTAATTTTATCACGCATCAAAAGTTGAAGCGCTGCCCCAGCTCTGCATCCAAACATCTCTGCAGCAGGATCTCAACCCAGTGATCTACCTCACTGGTACCACCAGTCTTCAGTTCACCATTCATTGATCTCTACAGCAAGCACTCAGTCCACTGAGCAGCGTTCGTATGCTATAAACAGAACACTGAAAGAGGAGGCTTCACCAACTGAGGTTACGCAGGAACGTATATTTTAAGCCAGGTAATTGCATTTAAACAAAAAAAGAAAATAGCATATTTTTACTCACGCGTTATCATCATTTTGCTCCGTCCTCAGCCGCTTGGAGAAACTGTCAGAAGAACCATTTATTTCGAACAAGATCCTTGTCGTCACATCCATGCGTTTATATCCATGTCCGCCTTATCCAAGATTTGCAGAGTCCTTTCCTCATAACTCTGTGTCCCTTATGTTTCTTTTTTCATCCGCTTTAACAAGGTCCCTTACCGCTCACTGATGTGCTACACCCACCCCGCTCTGCACTCCCTCCCCTCCATCCAGCCCTGCAGGGAGTGGATGGCTTTAGCTCCTTTTTTTGAGGAGAGCTTGTACGGGTTTCTGCATGTGAAGAAAGCTTGCCCTGCCTCAGTCTGTGTCATATCTGGGCTGCATGAATGAGAGATATGTATACTGCTGCTGCCACGCCCATGGAAGCCCTGCTCTGTTTGTGTGATGGAAGCTTGCACTGCTGCCCAATGCTCCATGATGTATATGAGGAGAGCTTGTACTGTTCTCTGAGTGTGAAGGAAGTTTGTCCTACTGCAGTCTGTGTCATATCTGTGCTGCATGCATGAAGGATACTTGTACTACTGTCACCACACCCATGGAATCCCTGCTCTGTTTGTGTGGGGAAGCTTGCACTGCTGCCCCTATGTTCCATGATGTATATGTATTTGAGGAGAGCTTGTACGGGTCTCTGAGTGTGAAGGAAGTTTGTCCTGCCGCAGTCTGTGTCACATCTGTGCTGCTTGCATGAGGGATAAGTGTACTGCTGTCGCAACGCCATGCAATCCCTGCTCTGTTTGTGTGGGGAAGCTTGCTGTGCTGATGAGTGTGATTAGCCTTTTCTCTGTTTGTGAGGCAACCATGCATGGCTCCCCTTCTGTTCTTGCTCTGAACTTGTGAGCACGTTTGCACTTCTGCTGTGCCTCTGTGTGTGAGGAACGTTTGTCACTGTTTCTAGTATGAGGAAAACCAGTGCTGCTGGATCTGCTGTGGGTCTGTGTAGCAAGCTTCCACTGCTGGAGACTGTCCCATAACTCTGTGAATGAAGGACGCTTGTCCTGCCGCCGGTTGTGAAGCTCATGATTCACATCTGTGTGTGAGGGGAGCCCGTGCCGTTGTTCCTTAGAATTAACTTGCTGGAATTACTAATGCATGCAGTGGTTTGTGCAAAATCCACAGAATTAACTAAGCACAAAATGTGGTTTAATTGTAGGTTTCCTTTGTAAAGGCCCCTCCGCCCGCCGTTTAACAGAGACGCCCTTTTCCATGTGTTGAGTTGTGCTTGCGCATCACCGAGTCTGTCACCCAGGCACCAGATGTGAGACGAAGGAGGGTGCAGTGGGAGTGCTTTCACTTCGGTATCTCCCCACTATCCCTTGAGACCCCCCCTTGCCTCTCTCCATACGTATCGATTATCCTGTAGAACTTGAGACGTAAACATCTGTAATTTAAGGCACTTAGAAGGCTCAGTGCCGCGACATCCTGATGTGCTCCTCTGGTACATGTCTGCCTTATGCAGCAGTAATAGTGGAAGCAGTGCAGTGGGGCCAGGTGTGCGGTAACATGTCACGTATATGTTACTGCCTGTACACATCTGACTCATTCAAATCCGGGTGAGAATCCGAGGTGCGGGTGTGTCCTGTGGCGCGCTGGGAAGGCTGCTAGTGCTAACCTATGTGTGTGGGCTTCCCTCGGAGACGGAAAGTAATTCTGGGCCGCGGATAGTGCAGTGTTCAGGGTGTACTGCGCATGCGCACTTTCATGCCTGAGTGACAGACTGTTGGCACAATCCCCTCTTGGTTGCACGTGACTGTTCTACTCCTGTTATGGGGCTATGTGTATCGACCGTTGTATTACTTTGGTGTGTTTGCTCTTGTGTGCTGTTTTACACATCTGAGTGTCCAGGGCAGTAGTTTGTGCACTTTAAGTGCAGGTGTAAGTCCTAGAGTGGGGGGCATAAGGTGGGCAGGCAGCCAAGACCTTCCAAGAATCCAGGGTTTCCAAGGGTGGCTGAGAGAACGGTTTCAGTCCAGTCGCGGCTCGCGCGCGGGGGGGGAGGGGTGCCGGGGGATTTTTGAACTAAAAATAGAAAATCCTACCTCAGGTCCGCCGTCCGCGCCGCCTCGGGACTCCGACTCCGTTTGCGCCTGTAGCCCCTCTCAGCCAATCCTGGCGCTGCTGGCAGCGCCAGGATTGGCTTAGGGCACGGTTACCTCTCGCCCGCCTGCCCATTAGGAGACTGAGGTTTGAGCATTTGCTCAACCCTCGCTCTCCTAATGGGCATGCGCAAGCCAGTGCACACACAAGTGCGCATGACTGGGCACGGCGCGAAAATTCGGTGCCCTTGCCCACTCATGCGCACTTGTGCTGCAGTGCTGCCTGCTGCCCCTGGTCCCTCTGACAATCATGTCAGTCAACATGACACAGGACCGCCCACCCCCTTCAGACTCTGAAGGGGGTGGGCGGTCCGACGTCATGCTGACTGACATGATTGTCAGTTCTCCCTCGGCGTCTTTGAACTTAAGTAAACTGATTCAGTCAACACATGGAAAAGGGCGTCTCTGTTAAACGGCGGGCGGAGGGGCCTTTACAAAGGAAACCTACAATTAAACCACATTTTGTGCTTAGTTAATTCTGTGGATTTTGCACAAACCACTGCATGCATTAGTAATTCCAGCAAGTTAATTCTAAGGAACAACGGCACGGGCTCCCCTCACACACAGATGTGAATCATGAGCTTCACAACCGGCGGCAGGACAAGCGTCCTTCATTCACAGAGAAATGGGACAGTCTCCAGCAGTGGAAGCTTGCTACACAGACCCACAGCAGATCCAGCAGCACTGGTTTTCCTCATACTAGAAACAGTGACAAACGTTTCTCACACACAGAGGCACAGCAGAAGTGCAAACGTGCTCACAAGTTCAGAGCAAGAACAGAAGGGGAGCCGTGCATGGTTGCCTCACAAACAGAGAAAAGGCTAATCACACTCATCAGCACAGCAAGCTTCCCCCACACAAACAGAGCAGGGATTGCATGGCGTTGCGACAGCAGTACACTTATCCCTCATGCAAGCAGCACAGATGTGACACAGACTGCGGCAGGACAAACTTCCTTCACACTCAGAGACCCGTACAAGCTCTCCTCAAATACATATACATCATGGAACATAGGGGCAGCAGTGCAAGCTTCCCCACACAAACAGAGCAGGGATTCCATGGGTGTGGTGACAGTAGTACAAGTATCCTTCATGCATGCAGCACAGATATGACACAGACTGCAGTAGGACAAACTTCCTTCACACTCAGAGAACAGTACAAGCTCTCCTCATATACATCATGGAGCATTGGGCAGCAGTGCAAGCTTCCATCACACAAACAGAGCAGGGCTTCCATGGGCGTGGCAGCAGCAGTATACATATCTCTCATTCATGCAGCCCAGATATGACACAGACTGAGGCAGGGCAAGCTTTCTTCACATGCAGAAACCCGTACAAGCTCTCCTCAAAAAAGGAGCTAAAGCCATCCACTCCCTGCAGGGCTGGATGGAGGGGAGGAGTGCAGAGCGGGGTGGGTGTAGCACATCAGTGAGCGGAGCGGTAGGGACCTTGTTAAAGCGGATGAAAAAGAAACATAAGGGACACAGAGTTATGAGGAAAGGACTCTGCAAATCTTGGATAAGGCGGACATGGATATAAACGCGTGGATGTTACGACAAGGATCTTGTTCGAAATAAATGGTTCTTCTGACAGTTTCTCCAAGCGGCTGAGGACGGAGCAAAATGATGATAACGCGTGAGTAAAAATATGCTATTTTCTTTTTTTTGTTTAAATGCAATTACCTGGCTTAAAATATACGTTCCTGCGTAACCTCAGTTGGTGAAGCCTCCTCTTTCAGTGTTCTGTTTATAGCATACTGAACGCTGCTCAGTGGACTGAGTGCTTGCTGTAGAGATCAATGAATGGTGAACTGAAGACTGGTGGTACCAGTGAGGTAGATCACTGGGTTGAGATCCTGCTGCAGAGATGTTTGGATGCAGAGCTGGGGCAGCACTTCAACTTTTGATGCGTGATAAAATTAATGCTTTAACTATCTTATCTATTAGCGCGTCGACCCCTACGCATGCAAGTGGGCTATAAAAGAGTCCAAATTAGTATTATTGCAGGCGCCTTGCGCCTTTGCTTCTGAAACTGTCACTAGAGCAGATGTTGCTTAAAATGCTATGCTTTATTTCTTTTCAGTGTCTTTTGTGTAAGAAACTTCTCTACTTAAAAAAACGCAGAACTCTTCAAATTAGTGTTGAGAGTTCCAGTGCCATAAGCAATGAACATCAGTTCACCAAAATGACGGTGGCAGAGGGAGTGACAGCATCTATCTGATGACGTCAGAGGGTTGACGACATTTCCCAACTTTAGCATCTCCCCATGTGTTGCTGATGGTACTAAGGGCAGGTGAAGGTCGGAGCCATAGCTACAGAAAGTAAACAGTCTTCTTAGAGCCTTGTTTACTCTCTCTCCCTGCTGCTGCCTTTATGCCCACGTGTAGCAAGGGCACTGCACTTCCTGTCCTTCTGGGATAATGGCTAAGGTCCATGCCACGAGCCCACCATCGTGACCTTTTGGGAATATGTAGTTTTATAACTGAATCTAACCGCTACCTAACTAAAGTAACTCGCCATCTGACGCCTCGCCTGAAACAAAAAATGCGTTCAAGCTGAAAAACAATGAAAATAAATAAACAGCTAATAAAAGTAAAATAAACAAATAAAACAATCAATAAAGTAAACAGATAGCGCACAGCATAATAAAGTATGGAGTGCCACCGGCGTTGACTTTTTCCCTATCTCCAGCTTGTGCACAACGCTGACAAGGGATGCAGGTGCTGTGTGCATGCAGAAATGGCTGGCCTACAGATATGTGTAAGTCATTATCGAGGAGAGGAGACGTTGAGCCATACAGAGGTACAGCAGAGTTCTTTTGTGGTAAATCATTTCAGGTCCTCCTTGTCATGGATAGAGCTAATGGTAGAGTATGTTCCCTCCCACCCTGTAGCCTAACAATCGACTGCCTCTGCCCCAGCCGTATCGGCCATTCAGGTGCACCAGCCTCTCAGAAAATGTAATAATTTCCACGTAGGCCACTTTTCTTCCTTGAAAGGTAGCCCAACCAATACTGTGTTGCCTTCAATTGCTAAATTCTACTGAAAGACATTGGCCCGCTCATGAAAAACGACATTATACCCCCTTTAAATACCCGTTTATTTACTTTACTGAGCCCGTCTTAATATTCCGGAGGTCTGAGAGCTTCGGACATTCAGTGAAGATCAGTGATCACTCCCTCTCTTGCCTTCATTCTTTCCCCTGGTTCTTTAGAGAGGGCTCTGTTCCCTGCTTGTGCTGTGCCAGGCGGGGATCTCAAGCTGGGCTGGAGCCCCTCTGAAGAATGCCAGAAGAGGGGGCGGGGCCTTTCAGCCTGGCTGCCTGCCTGAGGACACTTCTATTCAGCTGCCGCAAAGCTTTAATTGCATCAGCCTGCCGGAACGGAGCACGTTTGTGTGCAGTCACTTACGCCATGGTAATGAGGCATTAGCTGAATGCGCGGCCCTCTCTGTGGCTGGCATGAGCAGGCAGTCGCCAAGGTGGCCTGGCGGACTCAGCAGTGAATACAGAGTGGATAGAGAGATTTTCCATGCTTTAGTTTTGAGCTTAAAAAATAAATTGAAAATATCCGATGCCCTCAGCAACCCTGTACCAGCCGCACAATTGCAAAAGTGATTCCAGACCCTCCAAGCCACTCCCTTCGGAGTTTACTGTCTCACTCTTCACCACGTGCCGCTGATGAGCGATTAATGCAGTGCTCAGGTAAATGGGCTGTTCTGCATCTTGCTCAGCAGGTTAAAGTTCCTGTAGCAGAGTTCTGCTTGCTGACAAGAATAATACTATAAGAGACTTTTCTGGCGTTTTTCGTTCGTGGACAACACTGACAGCACTTGGGTGTCTGGTGGGGTCACTGTCTGATACTGGATTAAAGATTCACTATTCGGTGCAGCTACGTTTAATTGGACCACAAATTAAGTTGCGCAGGAGTTTGGACTTCTGGCCTTTGAAGAGAAAATTGCCTCAGAAAATGTTACCTTCTGTTGGGCAAGGCATTGTTCCAGCAATTAAAATAGTTTCCTCCAATGTCCTTGACATTACCGGAAAGTTTGTAGAAATGCAATACTTATCATGTTTTATTATTTCCTTATTAATAATGTTTATCTCATGAACACAGAGGCTTGACTGTAGGTGCTCTCAGAATGGTTGGTTTTTCCTAAGCCTATTGTTGACTGAACATTACGTGCTCTTGGCCATAGTACTTAGTGTGTACATCTTATCTTAAGCAACATTTCAGCACTCCTTGTTTTGGAATACCTTCTACTCTATTTAAAGGTATTTTCTGTATTCCTGGTATGAATGGCTCCAAACTAAATGGCCAAGAATGAGTTCTGGGGTTGGAATATGCAGAAGGGTTCAGGTTTGTGCAGTAGAATGTGATGAGTTTTCAACTTCCAGAGAAAATATAGAGAGGACATGAGATGAGAGAACTCTCTTAAGGGCATACTTTTTGAGGAGGCCCTCTGCTTTTGATTGCAGTGGCTCAGATAATTTGGTGATTTACAATTCCAATCATGGGTAAAACATGGCTTGTTGAACATAGATGAGATGTACTTGCAAATTGTTTGATTGCATATTGCATTTCAGGTTTTCAATTTGACCAATCCTTTGACTTCTTACCAACGAAATATGAGTGTCTTCCTGGTCGAGGACCACACTGCTTTTCTCTTATCTGTCTTGTATCAAGACCCTGCTGGAGTATGGGGTGAAAGAAAGCTTGAATAAGCAGCTACCTATGTTATATGACATCTCTTTATTAATGTAATAACTGCACTTTCACAATTGCTTTATTAACCTTCCTGCTTTCTAAAATTTGCTTGAAAATGCACCATTTGTCCACTTTTTTTTCAAAATTTTCTAGGGGGGAGAACCCCCCCGAACCCCCCTTAGGTTGTTCGGGCTCGCTCGCTACGCTCGCTCGCTGCGGTGCAGTATGCCAATAATTTTACGCCCCACCACTTTCAAATGTCACCAGCCACCACTGCACCACAGAGGTCACACTTACAGTCTTTGGGGCGTCTGGACTCTACATGAACTTTGTTTATCCGTTCTTCTTCCTAAAGGGAAATATTGGACATTCAATTTTCAAAATCAGACATCGCTGTACTCTTTTCAAAAGCAGACCTTTCCATAACGTTGAGTATCTGAAAAACAAGACTTCAATAAACCTTTTGTATCGTCATCTTGCAAACATCATAGAAAGTTGTTTTACAAGGCCTTCCAAATGTTATTAATAATGAATAAAAAGACAGTGCCTATTCGTAGGACGCTGGCACCCACTTTGAAGGTCTGCTTGTACTCTCCACAGGACCTGGCCATCTCCTGCAGAATTCACTTCATAACCCACTACAATAAGAGGTCTTGCTATACATGTGGGACAGAAGCAACGTTGTCTAATCAGGTGGGAGACAAATCTTGGTTCTTACTAGAGCGTCTGCTGGTAATTTCAACCTCGTCTCATCACTGTTCTCAGATAGTGCACCTTAAACTAGTCCATTGCTGGGAAAATGCATCCAATCCAAGTCCTTATTCTAAAAAAGAGAAAGATCCTAAAAGGAGCAAGATCTTAGAGAAAGAGTAAAAATAGAAGGAGGTAAGGATTAAAAGGAACTAAAGAAAAAAAGAAGCTTTAGATGAAGATTCTAGTGAAGATTTTAGTGCTTTTAAAAGCACAATATCTACAACTAAGAGTAGAATGGGCCATCAAATAAAGTCTACATTTAATAAAATGCCGGACATTAGTGCAGAGCAACACTTTTAAAAACCAGCTGCTCACAGGCAGCTAGACAATGAGAATAATACGGTGAAAGGCGACAGCCAGTCACTGGCAGAGAACAGAACAGAGGTCATGGAGATACTTAACTCAGAGAGTCAACAGCCTGATCCCGATGTCAGCAGTACCCATCTCTCTCTCCACCCCCCAACCACACGCACGCACACGCGCACACACACACACGATGGAGTAAGGCTAACACACACTAATAGGAAAGTCACCCACCCCCAAGCATATACAAACATCCACACACACGAGAGATGGAGTAAGGCTAACACACACCTCAACAGGAAGGTCTCCCACCCCAAGCATGTACAAACCTCCAGAGTCCAGACACACACGCACACACACGAGAGATGGAGTAAGGCTAACACACACTTCAACAGGAAGGTCTCCCACCCTCAAGCATATAACAAACTTCACAAACCGAGAACAGCTTAAAACTAGAACAACGTGACTACAGCATGGTTACTAGGAGCACTGCCTTTGGTGTCACTACAGTTTTAAGTCATGAGTGTGCATTTCAACTCAATCTTCCTTAATGCTGGATACCTAGGATAAAAAGAGCTAGAAAATTTCTGATGGGTGGTGGTTTACGCCATTCAGGACTGCTCACTTGTTTTCTCTCTCTCTCAGTTATCCACCAGCACAATATCTCAGTAAGCTGGCATCACCTATACGCTCTATGTATCACACTGAGGGGGCACATAGAGGGTGGCAACTGTAGCACAAGGAGAGAGAGTGGGAAAGGTTTGCTTTACACATCTATAACTCCACTAAGTGTCCAACATCGCTTAAAATGAGAAAAGTGCCATTTCTCGTCAAAAAAACACCGACACAATAACATAACCCCCAAAGGCTGATTACAGCACTTCTGCATTGGCCAGACTCTGTGCCAGGGTTTTTGCACTCAGACGTCCCTCATAGAGAACCTCATCGTAATGTATCCCTAGGCTCCTGCAAGCAATCGATGTATAGAACCCGGTAGTTTGTGTCTTGTCGGGTGGTTTATAATCACCTGGAGAGATTCAATGCATCACTTCCCAGGGCATTTGCCTTGACTGGGATGACGAGACTGCCTGAACTTGCTGGGACTGCCCGTATTTTCTGATGTCTGTCCTGGCGTTGTGATATATTTCCGTACATTGAATGTAGGCGTGGTTTTAAGAGAAAGTCGAGGAAGCAAACAGTTAAAGGGGCTTTTCCATCTGCTACTTACTCTCTCAAGAACAGCAGGGGCTAAGAAAGCAGAAATCTCATAGGAACACAGTTGCTGTGCTGCCATACCCTTGCTTGCGCATGTCGTGCTCCAGTGCGCAGATCAGGCTGGCCTGGCCACCACTGGCCTGGCCTGTGGTGGCCAGGCCAGGCTTGGAGAGGTACTCTAGTCTTTCAGCTAGCACTGGTTAACAGCACTCACTAAGAAGTAAATTAAGGTACACAAGCATTCTGTGTATGAGTAGCAGATTTACATTTGCTTTCCCTTTGTTATTAGCATACAAATACAGATCTTGGAGTAAACAAAGTCTGTTTTCTATGTTGTTAAGTACTGTCATTTAAGTCTTTCCTCTATGCTCACGGTCGCTGCCAAAATAACTGCAGTTCTATGTATATGCCAGTACCCAGTTTTTTAAACCTAACCTACCCTTGCTGCAGGAGGCTTTCTGTATACATTTCTGTACTCTTATTGCGCATCAGAGCACTCTAAATATAACACCCATGCTAACTTACCTTTGCTTTGAGTTCCATCTCTGCATCAGACTCTTCGAGCCAACGATCAAAATCTGGTGACAAGAAAACGGGCCGCTTCTCTTGCTTGGTAAGTCGGGGCCACCAGGTGCGGTCCTCCTTCTTCACAGTGATGGTGACCTGCCGCTGAGTCAATCTGTGCACGGGCTATGACGAGACGGCAGCATCAGTTATTGAATCTGCATCCACACGCTACATAGCCCTTATATTAAAATATTTCACCCCACACTCAAAGAGAAGCTGTGGGTAGACACAGTCACCAACGAAAAATCACAGTTTGACTTATATTTAACGTCCTGTCAAAAGCAAAATCAGACTTGATAAATTTCTTCTGCTTGTTACATTTTCTTCAGCTTGGTGTTCTTTTGTGTTGAGAATATCCATGCAAGACAAAAACTACATGCGATCAGCAGTGCTGGAACAATTTTCAAAGTGAGGGTGCTGCCATCAATGTTACAGTACTGATCTTATAGATACTGAAAAAATCCAGACATCACACAACGAAAAAGTGTAGCAAATGAGCAACGCCATTTGGGTAGAGTGATAAAGGTGCAGAATGTAGCTGGTGGTGTATTTTGGAGCACTGAACGAAATATATATATTACTGCAGCATGGTGTGGTAGTGCACTGCCATTTACATACAACACATTCTCCATTGAAAGGGCCACTAAATTTGGAAAGACATACATTTCACTGATTAAACCATTTAGCGTGCAAACGAAAATATCTAGACATAAGGTGTCAGCGAATCTTTATTTGCGCATCCCCAACTAAAGTGTCTTGATTGGTTTTAGTCCTAATAAAATCTTTGCTTCCATCACACTTCAGAATTACAAAAAAACAGGCGCCTCATTTGTGCTGTATTAAATGCTAATATATTTTGAAATATGTGTGCAGTCCATTTGTAGGTATTTAAATTGTCTTCTGTGTTAGAAAAAACGATATCCTACAGTCTTTCCTTTCACTCCAGCAAGATTGTCATAGTTCATTTTGCAAAATCCTCTCACTTTTTGCTCAGAGAAAGAAACGTAAACACCAATTCCCATGCTAAAAGAGTAAGCAGCAATTTCTCAGTAGGCATAGCCTGACGTGTGACCTCTCTCTTAATCTCTCTCTTTGAAAGCACAGCAAATGTGACAAAATTTAAAAGCATCTTTCTCACTTGGGGAACTCTAGCATGCTTATTTTGGGGGTGCTGCAGCACCCACCGCACCCCTGCTTCCAGAACCTATGCATTCAATTGACCTTAATGGAACACGTTTACAGACTCAATTGGTTAGACTGAAACTGTATCAAGGATCCGCAGTGATGGAAAAAGCCCCACCAGACCCAGTGATCCAGGTGTTCCCTCCAATTCTCCACCGTGGAAGGGGCCCATATGCCACCTCTACAGCGTGTGCAATGTTAAAGCTTATGGACAGAGCCATTAGGCCTTGGCATGCTAGTGGGACACTTTTTTTAATGAAAGCACATGCCACAGATTTTTTTTTTAAACAACAAGCACTGGCTCTGTCAATGTTTTTAAGCCATGTTGGGTGCAGCAGGATTTAAAGTTTTAAAAAACAGTTCCAGCGTAGACTATGTCATAGCACTTTTTTTTTTTTTTCTGTCAGGCATGCAGGCAGAGCAGCCACACTGCTGTACATATGACTTTAAAAAAAATGACAAAGTCTATAGAACTATCATAGACTAGACCTATTGGCTTTGCCAGTGCTTGTTAAGTCAAAGAGTCAAATTTGTGAGTTTTCGAGATTTACCCGAGACTAATAAAGAGCTTAATTGCTTCACACAAGAAAACAGCAGACTCGGTTTCATATACCATGTCCACCATTTCGACATGTCCTACAAGTACACTCTGAGACATTAACTCCTAAGTGGGGAAAAAATAAACATCAGAAGGACATTTATTCGAGGTCACCTTGTTTTTCTGCTGCACTAGTTGCTGATAGAGTGTCATTAGATGAATTGTTATTTTTACCTAGGCTATGATTTTTGCATCCAGCAACCTTATGGCTGGTATGTTAAAGAGATGTTTTCCGTCTTTTGCTAATTTCTGCATTTTTTACAGGGACTCTCCAGTCAAACCTTAAAGGAAAAAAGCTTTTACCAAAACCTACAAATGCACTAGATAAGATATCATTTTGTCATTTATGCTGACTGAATAAATCTATTTGAACAGTTTATACAAGCCATGGTATTTAAGTAGTGTTTGTTGTTAAAATAGAGGTGAAGATACTTGCCTTACACAGGAAAGTGCCTTGGAAAGTAGGAACGGATTTGGGGAAACAACGGAGACTTTGTCTTTGTGAATCTATCTAAAGACAACCATCATAGTATTGTAGTGTATTGCAGCATCTGCATAGCACTCCACAGACTCGAGGAGGTGGTTATGTGCTTCGCCTGTCACCGGGCACCAGGGCGCCATTTTGAAGTGTATGGTTACAACTGGATGTTTGATGAAGCAGTATATATCTATTTTAGAAGATGTACGATTCAGAAACCGTTTGTGGGCTCTGGCTACAGACAGCAAACTAGGAGTGCAGGGGGAAGATAAGTACATGAGATGGCATGTGGCCTAAGGGTCAGAGCTGCCGACTTTACAAATGGGGAACAAGGTTTTAGTCCCGGAGTTGGCACAACATCCTGGGATTTTGGGCAAATCACTTCATCTCACCGTACCGAAAATATAATGAATGTGAACATGTGTAATGTTACTGGTGCTCATGTAAAGCGCTCCAATACCTTATGGTCCGGTTCACCATATTCGAGTGCAAAAAGAAAAAAAAGACAAACATGTTCTGGTTAGACTGGAGAAGCCGAACGCTTCTGCCTTTGAAGGCCTGGGAAAGGATGAAGTGCATCAGATCTCGGCCTGCGCTGTAGCTCTGAAAGCACTCCGGGGGTAAGTCATGCTAAGCGGGGGAGGGGGGGAGGCGATGGTGAGCTGCATTATGCATACTCAGTTAACCTCGGTCTGTCTGCATCTGGACTGAATCTGTAAAAGCCCTCACCTGTACTACCAGGTGTTTTTTTATCTGGTTACAAAAAGGTGAAAGTCAAAGCTGCAAAAATGATTTTAGAACATCAACTCATTAAAATGCTTTCACGGGGACACTGATATATCTGGATTGCACCTACAGTCGGCGTTTCCGCACTCATTCAGGAAAAGACTAGTGTTGAAATGCAGAAACAACAGCCTTTTTTGTAGGGGAATAACAATAAAACGTTGATGTATAAATTGCCTAGCCTCGTGCATTAAGCATAGCTATCGCGGGTACAGTGTACATCTCTTTATATTAAAAAAAAAACCTTGCGAAAGATTGTTTTTGCCACATCAGTGACGGAAACAAACTGGATGACTGCATTTTTCATCAAGTATATTATAAAATGGCTGTCAGTATTGTAAACTATGAATACAGATTCGCTCAACAGCAGGAGGCTGCTGTGACGGATCTCCTCCAATAGTCCACTTTCTGTGAATGACAAGGTTTTGAAACGCATCATTTCTGGAATTAAATTTAGAAATGTATAAGCAATGAAGAATACAACCTGTTAGTTAATTATGTATACAGAAAGCACTCATGTATGTTTTAAGCAGTTTTAATAAGTGTCACAGGCTGCAATAATCAATATAAACAAGCATTGGAAATGCAATAGGTCTCGCAATTGTTGGAGCTGGAGCTATTGGCATTGTAAATGGCAATGTTTTGTACTTTGCAATAGGTCTTGTATTTGTTGGAGCTATTCACATTGTAAATGGCAATGTTTTTTATTTATCCTTGGGGTTTTATATAGCGCGAACTTAACAGCCTCAGTTGTGAATTTCGATTCATCAAAGTTTCGTGAGCCCTGAAATTTGCACAAGTAAAGTGCTAACAGTATAAATATGGGCACTGTTTAATAAACAAAGCCACTATAATACAAGAGCAAAGGTGACCGAGTGACTGCTTCTGGGTTGACGGAGTTGCTTACAGTCACTGCCGGTTAAAGCTAGCTAGCCCGCTACTATGAGTTTATCAAACTTAATGCTATGTTTTCTTATGTTATGTTCTGCTATGCTATGTTATGCTTTGTTATGCTATGCTATGTTTTGTAATGCTATGCTATGTGTTGTTATGCTATGGTTTGTTATGCTATGCTAGGTTTTGTTTTGTTACGCTATGCTATGTTTTGATGTGTTTTGTTATGGTATGCTATGTTTTGTTGTGTTTTGTTATGCTATGTTTTGTTATGCTATGCTATGTTTTGTTATGCTATGTTTTGTTGTGTTATGCTATGCTTTGTTGTGTTTTGTTATGCTATGCTATGTTTTGTTATGCTATGTTTTGTTGTATTTTGCTATGCTTTGTTTTGTTATGCTATGCTATGTTTTGTTATGCTATGCTATGTTTTGTTGTGTTATGCTATGTTTTGTTATGCTATGCTATGTTTTGTTGTGTTTGGTTATGCTATGCTTTGTTGTGTTTTGTTATGCTATGCTATGTTTTGTTCTGCTTTGCTATGCTATGTTTTGTTGTGTTATGCTATGTTTTGTTATGCTATGTTTTGTTTTGTTATGCTATGCTATGATTTGTTATGCTATGTTTTGTTGTGTTATGCTATGTTATGTTTTGTTATGCTGGGCTATGCTATGCTATGTTTTGGTGTGTTTTGTTATGCTATGTTTTGTTATGCTATGCTATGTTTTGTTATGCTATGTTTTATTTTGCTATGCTTTGTTATGCTATGCTATGTTTTGTTTTGCTATGTTTTGTTATGCTATGTTTTGCTTTGTTATGCTTTGTTTTTTTTGTTATGCTATGCTGTTTTGTTGTGTTTTGTTTTGCTATGCTTTGTTTTGTAATGCTATGCTATGTTTTGTTGTGTTATGCTATGCTGTTTTGTTATGCTATGTTTTGTTGTGTTTTGTTATGCTATGTTTTGTTTTGTTATGCTATGATTTGTTATGTTGTGTTAGGCTATGTTATGTTATGCTATGCTACGTTATGTTTTGTTATGCTATGCTATGTTTTGGTGTGTTTCGTTATGCTATGCTATGTTTTGTTATGCTATGCTATGTTTTGCTATGCTTTGTTATGCTATGTTTTGCTATGCTATGTTTTGTTGTGTTTTGTTATGCTTTGTTGTGTTATGCTATGCTATGTTTTGGTGTGTTTTGTTATGCTATGCTATGTTTTGTTATGCTATGTTTTGTTCTGCTATGCTATGCTTTGTTATGCTATGCTATGTTTTGTTATGCTATGCTTTGTTATGCTATGCTATGTTTTGTAGTGTTTTGTTATGCTATGCTTTTTTTCGTTATGCTATGCTATGTTTTGCCATGCTATGTTTTGTTGTGTTGTGTTTTGTTATGCTATGCTTTTTTTGTTATACTATGCTATGCTTTGTTATGCATAACTAAGCATGTTTTGTTATGCTATGTTCTGTTGTGTTATGCTATGCTATGTTTTGTTATGCTATGCTGTGCTATGTTTTTGTGTGTTTTGTTATGCTATGCTATGTTTTGTTATACTATGCTTTGTTATGCTACGCTATGCTATGCTTTGTTAGGCTATGCTATGTTTTGTTATGCTATGCTATGTTTTGTTATGCTATGCTATGCTATGTTTTGTTGTGTTTTGTCATGCAATGCTATGTTATGCTATGTTTTGGTGTGTTTTGTTATGCTATGCTATGTTTTGTTATGCTGTTTTGTTCTGCTATGCTATGCTTTGTTATGCTATGCTATGTTTTGTTATGCTATGCTATGTTTTGTTATGCTATGCCATGCTATGTTGTGTTTTGTTATGCTATGCTTTGTTATGCTATGCTATGTTTTGTTGTGTTTTGCTATGCTTTGTTTTGTTATGCTATGCTTTGTTATGCTATGCTATGTTTTGTTTTGTTATGCTATGCTTTTTTTTGTTATGCTATGCTATGTTTTGTTGTGTTTTGTTATGCTATGCTTTTTTTGTTATACTATGCTATGCTTTGTTATGCTATGCTTTGTAATGCTATGCTTTGTTATGCTATGTTTTGTTGTGTTATGCTATGCTGTGCTATGCTTTGGTGTGTTTTGTTATGCTATGCTATATTTTGTTATGCTTTGTTATGCTACGCTATGCTATGCTTTGTTATGCTATGCTATGTTTTGTTATGCTATGCTATGTTTTGTTATGCTATGCTATGTTTTGTTATGCTATGCTGTGTTGTGTTTTGTTATGCTATACTATGTTTTGTTGTGCTATGCTATGTTTTGTTATGCTATGCTATGTTTTATTTTGCTATGCTTTGTTATGCTATGCCATGTTTTGTTTTGCTGTGTTTTGTTATGCTATGCTATGTTTTGCTTTGTTATGCTATGTTACGTTTTGCTTTGTTTTTTTTGTTATGCTATGTTTTGTTGTGTTTTGTTATGCTATGCTTTGTTTTGTAATGCTATGCTATGTTTTGTTGCGTTATGCTATGCTATGTTTTGTTATGCTATGCTTTGTTATGCTATGCTGTTTTGTGGTGTTTTGTTATGCTATGTTTTGTTGTGCTTTGCTATGCTTTGTTTTGCTTTGCTATGCTTTGTTTTGTTGTGTTATGCTATCTTTTGTTATGCTGTTTTTTTGTTATGCTATGCTATGATTTGTTATGTTATGTTGTGTTAGGCTAGGCTATGTTATGTTATGCTACGTTATGTTTTGTTATGCTATGCTTTGGTGTGTTTCGTTATGCTATGCTGTTTTGTTATGCTTTGTTATGCTATGTTTTGTTTTGTTATGCTATGCTATGTTTTGGTGTGTTTTGTTATGCTATGCTATGTTTTGTTATGCTATGCTATGGTTTGCTATGCTATGGTGTGTTTTGTTATGCTATGCTATGCTTTGTTGTGTTTTGCTCTGCTCTGCTTTGTGTTATGTGATGCTTTGTTATGCTATGCTATGTTTTGTTGTGTTTTGTTATGCTATTTTTTGTTATGCTATGCTATGTTTTGTTGTTTTGTTATGCTATGCTTTTTTGTTATACTATGCTTGTTATGCTATGCTTTGTAATGCTATGTTTTGTTATGCTATGCTATGTTTTGTTGTGTTATGCTATGCTATGTTTTGTTATGCTATGCTGTGCTATGCTATGTTTTGGTGTGTTTTGTTATGCTATGTTTTGTTATGCTATGCTTTGTTTTGCTAGGCTATGCTATGCTTTGTTATGCTATGCTATGTTTTGTTTTGCTATGCTATGTTTTGTTGTGTTATGCTATGTTTTGTTATGCTATGCTATGGTTTGTTATTCTATGCTTTGTTATGCTATGTTTTGTTTTGCTATGCTTAATTATGCTATGCTATGCTTAGTTATGCTATACTATGTTTTGTTATGCTATGCTTAGTTGTGTTTTGTTATGCTATGTTTTGTTTTGCTATGCTTTTTTTGTTATGCTATGCTTTGTTATGCTATGGTATGTTTTGTTATGCTATGCTTTGTTGTGTTATGCTATGTTTTGTTATGCTATGTTTTGTTTTGCTATGCTATGATTTGTTATGTTATGTTGTGTTAGGCAAGGCTATGTTATGTATTGTTTTGTTATGCTATGCTATTTTTTGTTATGCTATGCTATGTTTTGTTTTGCTATGCTTAATTATGCTATGCTTAGTTATGCTATACTATGTTTTGTTATGCTATGCTTAGTTGTGTTTTGTTATGCTATGTTTTGTTTTGCTATGCTTTTTTGTTATGCTATGTTTTGTTATGCTATGTTTTGTTGTGTTTTGCTATGCTATGCTTTGTTTTGCTATGCTATGCTTTGTTATGCTATGCTTTGTTTTGTAATGCTATGCTGTTTTGTTATGCTATGTTTTGTTGTGTTATGCTATGTTTTGTTATGCTATGCTACGCTTTGTTATGCTATGTTTTGCTGTGTTTTGTTATGCTAGGTTTTGTTGTGTTATGCTATGCTATGTTTTGTTGTGCTTTGCTATGCTATGTTGCGTTATGCTATGTTTTGTTATGCTATGTTTTGTTTTGCTATGCTATGATTTGTTATGTTATGTTGTGTTAGGCAAGGCTATGTTTTGTTTTGTTATGCTATGCTATTTTTTGTTATGCTATGCTATGTTTTGTTTTGTTATGCTATGTTTTGGTGTGTTTTGTTATGCTGTTTTGTTATGCTAAGCTATGTTTTGTTTTGCTATGCTATGCTTTGTTATGCTATGCTTTGCTATGTTTTGTTGTGTTTTGTTATGCTATGCTATGTTTTGGTGTGTTTTGTTATGCTATGCTATGTTTTGTTATGCTATGCTTTGTTGTGTTTTGCTATGCTTTGTTATGCTATGTTTTGTTATGCTATGTTTTGTTGTGTTTGGTCATGCTTTTTTTGTTATGCTATGCTATGTTTTGTTATGCTATGCTATGTTTTGGTGTGTTTTGTTATGCTATGCTATGTTTTGTTATGCTATGCTTTGTTGTGTTTTGCTATGCTATGCTTTGTTATGCTTTGTTATGCTATGCTTTGTTTTGCTATGCTATGTTTTGTTATGCTATGCTGTTTTGTTATGCTATGTTTTGTTGTGCTTTGCTATGCTATGTTTGTTTTGTTGTGTTATGCTATGTTTTGTTATGCTATGCTATGGTTTGTTATGCTATGCTATGGTGTGTTTTGTTATGCTATGCTATGGTTTGTTATGCTATGCTATGGTGTGTTTTGTTATGCTATGCTATGTTTTGTTATGCTATGTTTTGTTATGCTATGCTATGTTTTGTTATGCTATGCTTAGTTGTGTTTTGTTATGCTATGCTTTGTTATGCTTTGTTATGCTATGCTTTGTTTTGCTATGCTATGTTTTGTTATGCTATGCTGTTTTGTTATGCTATGTTTTGTTGTGCTTTGCTATGCTATGTTTGTTTTGTTGTGTTATGCTATGTTTTGTTATGCTATGCTATGGTTTGTTATGCTATGCTATGGTGTGTTTTGTTATGCTATGCTATGGTTTGTTATGCTATGCTATGGTGTGTTTTGTTATGCTATGCTATGTTTTGTTATGCTATGTTTTGTTATGCTATGCTTTGTTATGCTATGCTATGTTTTGTTATGCTATGCTTAGTTGTGTTTTGTTATGCTATGTTTTGTTTTGCTATGCTTTTTTGTTATGCTATGCTATGTTTTGTTATGCTATGTTTTGTTGTGTTTTGCTATGCTATGCTTTGTTTTGCTATGCTATGCTTTGTTATGCTATGCTTTGTTTTGTAATGCTATGCTGTTTTGTTATGCTATGTTTTGTTGTGTTATGCTATGTTTTGTTATGCTATGCTACGCTTTGTTATGCTATGTTTTGCTGTGTTTTGTTATGCTAGGTTTTGTTGTGTTATGCTATGCTATGTTTTGTTGTGCTTTGCTATGCTATGTTGCGTTATGCTATGTTTTGTTATGCTATGTTTTGTTTTGCTATGCTATGATTTGTTATGTTATGTTGTGTTAGGCAAGGCTATGTTTTGTTTTGTTATGCTATGCTATTTTTTGTTATGCTATGCTATGTTTTGTTATGCTATGTTTTGGTGTGTTTTGTTATGCTGTTTTGTTATGCTAAGCTATGTTTTGTTTTGCTATGCTATGCTTTGTTATGCTATGCTATGCTTTGCTATGTTTTGTTGTGTTTTGTTATGCTATGCTATGTTTTGGTGTGTTTTGTTATGCTATGCTATGTTTTGTTATGCTATGCTTTGTTGTGTTTTGCTATGCTTTGTTATGCTATGTTTTGTTATGCTATGTTTTGTTGTGTTTGGTCATGCTTTTTTGTTATGCTATGCTATGTTTTGTTATGCTATGCTATGTTTTGGTGTGTTTTGTTATGCTATGCTATGTTTTGTTATGCTATGCTTTGTTGTGTTTTGCTATGCTATGCTTTGTTATGCTTTGTTATGCTATGCTTTGTTTTGCTATGCTATGTTTTGTTATGCTATGCTGTTTTGTTATGCTATGTTTTGTTGTGCTTTGCTATGCTATGTTTGTTTTGTTGTGTTATGCTATGTTTTGTTATGCTATGCTATGGTTTGTTATGCTATGCTATGGTGTGTTTTGTTATGCTATGCTATGGTTTGTTATGCTATGCTATGGTGTGTTTTGTTATGCTATGCTATGTTTTGTTATGCTATGTTTTGTTATGCTATGCTTTGTTATGCTATGCTATGTTTTGCTTTGCTAAGTTATGCTATGCTATGTTTTGTTATGCTATGTTTAGTTGTGTTTTGTTATGCTATGTTTTGTTTTGCTATGCTTTTTTTTGTTATGCTATGCTTTGTTATGCTATGCTATGTTTTGTTATGCTATGTTTTGTTATGCTATGTTTTGTTGTGTTTTGCTATGCTATGCTTTGTTATGCTATGCTACGCTTTGTTATGCTATGCTATGTTTTGTTTTGTTATGCTATGTTTTGTTGTGTTATGCTATGCTATGTCTTGTTATGCTATGCTTTGTTATGTTATGTTGTGTTAGGCAAGGCTATGTTATGTTTTGTTTTGTTATGCTATTTTTTGTTATGCTATGCTATGTTTTGTTATGCTATGCTATGTTTTGGTGTGTTTTGTTATGCTATGCTATGTTTTGTTATGCTAAGCTATGTTTTGTTTTGCTATGCTATGCTTTGTTATGCTATGCTATGTTTTGTTTTGTTATGCTATGTTTTGTTGTGTTTTGTTTTGTTATGCTATGTTTTGTTATGCTATGCTATGTTTTGTTATGCTATGCTATGTTTTGTTATGCTATGCTATGTGTTGTGTTTTGTTATGCTATACTATGTTTTGTTGTGCTTTGCTATGCTATGTTTTGTTATGCTATGCTATGTTTTATTTTGCTATGCTTTGTTATGCTATGCCATGTTTTGTTTTGCTGTGTTTTGTTATGCTATGCTATGTTTTGCTTTGTTATGCTATGTTACGTTTTGCTTTGTTTTTTTTGTTATGCTATGTTTTGTTGTGTTTTGTTATGCTATGCTTTTTTTGTTATGCTATGCTATGTTTTGTTGTGTTTTGTTATGCTATGCTTTTTTGTTATACTATGCTATGCTTTGTTATGCTATGCTTTGTAATGCTATGTTTTGTTGTGCTTTGCTATGCTTTGTTTTGCTTTGCTATGCTTTGTTGTGTTATGCTATGTTTTGTTATGCTGTTTTGTTTTGTTATGCTATGCTATGATTTGTTATGTTATGTTGTGTTAGGCTAGGCTATGTTATGTTATGCTACGTTATGTTTTGTTATGCTATGCTATGTTTTGGTGTGTTTTGTTATGCTATGCTGTTTTGTTATGCTTTGTTATGCTATGTTTTGTTTTGTTATGCTATGCTATGTTTTGGTGTGTTTTGTTATGCAATGCTGTTTTGTTATGCTATGCTACTGTTTGCTATGCTATGGTGTGTTTTGTTATGCTATGCTATGCTTTGTTGTGTTTTGCTCTGCTCTGCTTTGTTTTGTTATGTGATGCTTTGTTATGCTATGCTATGTTTTGTGTTTTGTTATGCTATGCTTTTTTTTGTTATGCTATGCTATGTTTAGTTGTTTTGTTATGCTATGCTTTTTTGTTATACTATGCTTTGTTATGCTATGCTTTGTAATGCTATGTTTTGTTATGCTATGCTATGTTTTGTTGTGTTATGCTATGCTATGTTTTGTTATGCTATGCTATGTTTTGGTGTGTTTTGTTATGCTATGTTTTGTTATGCTATGCTTTGTTTTGCTAGGCTATGCTTTGTTATGCTATGCTATGTTTTGTTTTGCTATGCTATGTTTTGTTGTGTTATGCTATGTTTTGTTATGCTATGCTATGGTTTGTTATGCTATGCTTTGTTATGCTATGCTTTGTTTTGCTATGCTTAATTATGCTATGCTATGCTTAGTTATGCTATACTATGTTTTGTTATGCTATGCTTAGTTGTGTTTTGTTATGCTATGTTTTGTTTTGCTATGCTTTTTTGTTATGCTATGCTTTGTTATGCTATGTTATGTTTTGTTATGCTATGCTTTGTTGTGTTATGCTATGTTTTGTTTTGCTATGCTATGATTTGTTATGTTATGTTGCGTTAGGCAAGGCTATGTTATGTATTGTTTTGTTATGCTATGCTATTTTTTGTTATGCTATGTTTTGTTTTGCTATGCTTAATTATGCTATGCTTAGTTATGCTATACTATGTTTTGTTATGGTATGCTTAGTTGTGTTTTGTTATGCTATGTTTTGCTATGCTTTTTGTGTTATGCTATGCTTTGTTATGCTATGCTATGTTTTGTTATGCTATGTTTTGTTGTGTTTTGCTATGCTATGCTTTGTTTTGCTATGCTATGCTTTGTTATGCTATGCTTTGTTTTGTAATGCTATGCTGTTTTGTTATGCTATGTTTTGTTGTGTTATGCTATGTTTTATGCTATGCTACGCTTTGTTATGCTATGTTTTGCTGTGTTTTGTTATGCTAGGTTTTGTTGTGTTATGCTATGCTATGTTTTGTTGTGCTTTGCTATGCTATGCTTTGTTGCGTTATGCTATGTTTTGTTTTGCTATGCTATGATTTGTTATGTTATGTTGTGTTAGGCAAGGCTATGTTTTGTTTTGTTATGCTATGCTATTTTTTGTTATGCTATGCTATGTTTTGTTTTGTTATGCTATGTTTTGGTGTGTTTTGTTATGCTGTTTTGTTATGCTAAGCTATGTTTTGTTTTGCTATGCTATGCTTTGTTATGCTATGCTATGCTTTGCTATGTTTTGTTGTGTTTTGTTATGCTATGCTATGTTTTGGTCTGTTTTGTTATGCTATGCTATGCTTTGTTGTGTTTTGCTATGCTATGCTTTGTTATGCTATGTTTTGTTGTGTTTGGTTATGCTTTTTTTGTTATGCTATGCTATGTTTTGTTATGCTATGCTATGTTTTGCTTTGTTGTGTTTTGCTATGCTATGCTTTGTTATGCTATGCTATGTTTTGATATGCTTTGTTATGCTATGCTTTGTTTTGCTATGCTATGTTTTGTTATGCTGTGCTGTTTTGTTATGCTATGTTTTGCTTTGCTATGCTATGTTTTGTTGTGTTATGCTTTGTTGTGTTTTGCTATGCTATGCTTTGTTATGCTATGCTATGTTTTGATATGCTTTGTTATGCTATGCTTTGTTATGCTATGCTATGTTTTGTTATGCTATGCTATGTTTTGGTGTGTTTTGTTATGCTATGCTATGCTTTGTTGTGTTTTGCTATGCTATGCTTTGTTATGCTATGCTTTGTTTTGCTATGCTATGTTTTGTTATGCTATGCTGTTTTGTTATGCTATGTTTTGTTGTGCTTTGCTAAGCTATGTTTGTTTTGTTGTGTTATGCTATGTTTTGTTATGCTATGCTATGGTTTGTTATGCTATGCTATGGTGTGTTTTGTTATGCTATGCTATGGTTTGTTATGCTATGCTATGGTTTGTTATGCTATGCTATGGTGTGTTTTGTTATGCTATGCTATGTTTTGTTATGCTATGTTTTGTTATGCTATGCTTTGTTATGCTATGCTATGTTTTGCTTTGCTAAGTTATGCTATGCTATGTTTTGTTATGCTATGTTTAGTTGTGTTTTGTTATGCTATGTTTTGTTTTGCTATGCTTTTTTTTGTTATGCTATGCTTTGTTATGCTATGCTATGTTTTGTTATGCTATGTTTTGTTATGCTATGTTTTGTTGTGTTTTGCTATGCTATGCTTTGTTATGCTATGCTACGCTTTGTTATGCTATGCTATGTTTTGTTTTGTTATGCTATGTTTTGTTGTGTTATGCTATGCTATGTCTTGTTATGCTATGCTTTGTTATGTTATGTTGTGTTAGGCAAGGCTATGTTATGTTTTGTTTTGTTATGCTATGCTATTTTTTGTTATGCTATGCTATGTTTTGTTATGCTATGCTATGTTTTGGTGTGTTTTGTTATGCTATGCTATGTTTTGTTATGCTAAGCTATGTTTTGTTTTGCTATGCTTTGTTATGCTATGCTATGTTTTGTTATGCTATGTTTTGTTGTGTTTTGTTTTGTTATGCTATGTTTTGTTATGCTATGCTATGTTTTGTTATGCTATGTTTTGTTATGCTATGCTATGTGTTGTTGTGTTTTGTTATGCTATACTATGTTTTGTTGTGCTTTGCTATGCTATGTTTTGTTATGCTATGCTATGTTTTATTTTGCTATGCTTTGTTATGCTATGCCATGTTTTGCTGTGTTTTGTTATGCTATGCTATGTTTTGCTTTGTTATGCTATGTTACGTTTTGCTTTGTTTTTTTTGTTATGCTATGTTTTGTTGTGTTTTGTTATGCTATGCTTTTTTTTGTTATGCTATGCTATGTTTTGTTGTGTTTTGTTATGCTATGCTTTTTTTGTTATACTATGCTATGCTTTGTTATGCTATGCTTTGTAATGCTATGTTTTGTTGTGCTTTGCTATGCTTTGTTTTGCTTTGCTATGCTTTGTTGTGTTATGCTATGTTTTGTTATGCTGTTTTGTTTTGTTATGCTATGCTATGATTTGTTATGTTATGTTGTGTTAGGCTAGGCTATGTTATGTTATGCTACGTTATGTTTTGTTATGCTATGCTATGTTTTGGTGTGTTTTGTTATGCTATGCTGTTTTGTTATGCTTTGTTATGCTATGTTTTGTTTTGTTATGCTATGTTTTGGTGTGTTTTGTTATGCTATGCTGTTTTGTTATGCTATGCTACGGTTTGCTATGCTATGGTGTGTTTTGTTATGCTATGCTATGCTTTGTTGTGTTTTGCTCTGCTCTGCTTTGTTTTGTTATGTGATGCTTTGTTATGCTATGCTATGTTTTGTGTTTTGTTATGCTATGCTTTTTTTTGTTATGCTATGCTATGTTTAGTTGTTTTGTTATGCTATGCTTTTTTGTTGTGTTATGCTATGCTATGTTTTGTTATGCTATGCTATGTTTTGGTGTGTTTTGTTATGCTATGCTTTGTTTTGCTAGGCTATGCTTTGTTATGCTATGCTATGTTTTGTTTTGCTATGCTATGTTTTGTTGTGTTATGCTATGTTTTGTTATGCTATGCTATGGTTTGTTATGCTATGCTTTGTTATGCTATGCTTTGTTTTGCTATGCTTAATTATGCTATGCTATGCTTAGTTATGCTATACTATGTTTTGTTATGCTATGCTTAGTTGTGTTTTGTTATGCTATGTTTTGTTTTGCTATGCTTTTTTTGTTATGCTATGCTATGTTATGTTTTGTTATGCTATGCTTTGTTGTGTTATGCTATGTTTTGTTTTGCTATGATTTGTTATGTTATGTTATGTTGCGTTAGGCAAGGCTATGTTATGTATTGTTTTGTTATGCTATGCTATTTTTTGTTATGCTATGCTATGTTTTGTTTTGCTATGCTTAATTATGCTATGCTTAGTTATGCTATACTATGTTTTGTTATGGTATGCTTAGTTGTGTTTTGTTATGCTATGTTTTGCTATGCTTTTTTTGTTATGCTATGCTTTGTTATGCTATGTTTTGTTATGCTATGTTTTGTTGTGTTTTGCTATGCTATGCTTTGTTTTGCTATGCTATGCTTTGTTATGCTATGCTTTGTTTTGTAATGCTATGCAGTTTTGTTATGCTAAGTTTTGTTGTGTTATGCTATGTTTTATGCTATGCTACGCTTTGTTATGCTATGTTTTGCTGTGTTTTGTTATGCTAGGTTTTGTTGTGTTATGCTATGCTATGTTTTGTTGTGCTTTGCTATGCTATGCTTTGTTGCGTTATGCTATGTTTTGTTTTGCTATGCTATGATTTGTTATGTTATGTTGTGTTAGGCAAGGCTATGTTTTGTTTTGTTATGCTATGCTATTTTTTGTTATGCTATGCTATGTTTTGTTTTGTTATGCTATGTTTTGGTGTGTTTTGTTATGCTGTTTTGTTATGCTAAGCTATGTTTTGTTTTGCTATGCTATGCTTTGTTATGCTATGCTATGCTTTGCTATGTTTTGTTGTGTTTTGTTATGCTATGCTATGTTTTGGTGTGTTTTGTTATGCTATGCTATGTTTTGTTATGCTATGCTTTGTTGTGTTTTGCTATGCTATGCTTTGTTATGCTATGTTTTGTTATGCTATGTTTTGTTGTGTTTGGTTATGCTTTTTTTGTTATGCTATGCTATGTTTTGTTATGCTATGCTATGTTTTGGTGTGTTTTGTTATGCTATGCTATGTTTTGTTATGCTATGCTTTGTTGTGTTTTGCTATGCTATGCTTTGTTATGCTATGCTATGTTTTGATATGCTTTGTTATGCTATGCTTTGTTTTGCTATGTTTTGTTATGCTATGCTGTTTTGTTATGCTATGTTTTGCTTTGCTATGCTATGTTTTGTTGTGTTATGCTATGTTTTGTTATGCTATGCTATGGTTTGTTATGCTATGCTATGGTGTGTTTTGTTATGCTATGCTATGGTTTGTTATGCTATGCTATGGTGTGTTTTGTTATGCTATGTTTTGTTATGCTATGTTTTGTTATGCTATGCTTTGTTATGCTATGCTATGTTTTGCTTTGCTAAGTTATGCTATGCTATGTTTTGTTATGCTATGTTTAGTTGTGTTTTGTTATGCTATGTTTTGTTTTGCTATGCTTTTTTTTGTTATGCTATGCTTTGTTATGCTATGCTATGTTTTGTTATGCTATGTTTTGTTATGCTATGTTTTGTTGTGTCTTGCTATGCTATGCTTTGTTATGCTATGCTACGCTTTGTTTTGTTATGCTATGTTTTGTTGTGTTATGCTATGCTATGTTTTGTTATGCTATGCTTTGTTATGTTATGTTGTGTTTTGTTATGCTATGCTATGTTTTGTTATGCTGTGTTGTTGTGTTTTGTTATGCTATACTATGTTTTGTTGTGCTTTGCTATGCTGTTTTGTTATGCTATGCTATGTTTTATTTTGCTATGCTTTGTTATGCTATGCCATGTTTTGTTTTGCTGTGTTTTGTTATGCTATGCTATGTTTTGCTTTGTTATGCTATGTTACGTTTTGCTTTGTTTTTTTTGTTATGCTATGTTTTGTTGTGCTATGCTTTGTTTTGTAATGCTATGCTATGTTTTGTTGCGTTATGCTATGCTATGTTTTGTTATGCTATGCTGTTATGTGGTGTTTTGTTATGCTATGTTTTGTTATGCTGTTTTGTTTTGTTATGCTATGCTATGATTTGTTATGTTATGTTGTGTTAGGCTAGGCTATGTTATGTTATGCTACGTTATGTTTTGTTATGCTATGCTATGTTTTGGTGTGTTTCGTTATGCTATGCTGTTTTGTTTTGCTATGCTTTGTTATGCTATGTTTTGTTTTGTTATGCTATGCTATGTTTTGGTGTGTTTTGTTATGCTATGCTATGTTTTGTTATGCTATGTTTTGTTATGCTATGCTATGGTGTGTTTTGTTATGCTATGCTATGCTTTGTTGTGTTTTGCTCTGCTATGCTTTGTTTTGTTATGTGATGCTTTGTTATGCTATTCTATGTTTTGTTGTGTTTTGTTATGCTATGCTTTTTTTTGTTATGCTATGCTATGTTTTGTTGTTTTGTTATGCTATGCTTTTTTGTTATACTATGCTTTGTTATGCTATGCTTTGTAATGCTATGTTTTGTTGTGTTATGCTATGTTTTGTTATGCTATGCTGTGCTATGCTATGTTTTGGTGTGTTTTGTTATGCTATGCTTTGTTTTGCTAGGCTCTGCTATGCTATGTTTTGCTATGCTATGTTTTGTTGTGTTTTGTTGTGTTATGCTATGTTTTGTTATGCTATGCTATGGTTTGTTATGCTATGCTATGGTGTGTTTTGTTATGCTATGTTTTGTTATGCTATGCTTTGTTATGCTATGTTTTGTTTTGCTATGCTTAATTATGCTATGCTATGCTTAGTTATGCTATACTATGTTTTGTTATGCTATGCTTAGTTGTGTTTTGTTATGCTATGTTTTGTTTTGCTATGCTTTTTTTGTTATGCTATGCTTTGTTATGTTATGTTATGTTTTGTTATGCTTTGTTGTGTTATGCTATGTTTTGTTATGCTATGCTATGTTTTGTTTTGCTATGCTATGATTTGTTATGTTATGTTGTGTTAGGCAAGGCTATGTTATGTATTGTTTTGTTATGCTATGCTATTTTTTGTTATGCTATGCTATGTTTTGTTTTGCTATGCTTAATTATGCTATGCTTAGTTATGCTATACTATGTTTTGTTATGCTATGCTTAGTTGTGTTTTGTTATGCTATGTTTTGTTTTGCTATGCTTTTTTTGTTATGCTATGCTTTGTTATGCTATGCTATGTTTTGTTATGCTATGTTTTGTTGTGTTTTGCTATGCTATGCTTTGTTTTGCTATGCTATGCTTTGTTATGCTATGCTTTGTTTTGTAATGCTATGCTGTTTTGTTATGCTATGTTTTGTTGTGTTATGCTATGTTTTGTTATGCTACGCTTTGTTATGCTATGTTTTGCTGTGTTTTGTTATGCTAGGTTTTGTTGTGTTATGCTATGCTATGTTTTGTTGTGCTTTGCTATGCTTTGTTGTGTTATGCTATGTTTTGTTATGCTATGTTTTGTTTTGCTATGCTATGATTTGTTATGTTATGTTGTGTTAGGCAAGGCTATGTTTTGTTTTGTTATGATATGCTATTTTTTGTTATGCAATGTTTTGTTATGCTAAGCTATGTTTTGTTTTGCTATGCTATGCTTTGTTATGCTATGCTATGCTTTGCTATGTTTTGTTGTGTTTTGTTATGCTATGCTATGTTTTGGTGTGTTTTGTTATGCTATGCTATGTTTTGTTATGCTATGCTTTGTTGTGTTTTGCTATGCTATGCTTTGTTATGCTATGTTTTGTTATGCTATGTTTTGTGTTTGGTTATGCTTTTTTGTTATGCTATGCTATGTTTTGTTATGCTATGCTATGTTTTGGTGTGTTTTGTTATGCTATGCTATGTTTTGTTATGCTATGCTGTGTTTTGCTATGCTATGCTTTGTTGTGTTTTGCTATGCTATGCTTTGTTATGCTATGCTATGTCTTGATATGCTTTGTTATGCTATGCTTTGTTTTGCTATGCTATGTTTTGTTATGCTATGCTGTTTTGCTATGCTATGTTTTGTTGTGCTTTGCTATGCTATGTTTTGTTGTGTTATGTTTTGTTATGCTATGCTATGGTTTGTTATGCTATGCTATGGTGTGTTTTGTTATGCTATGCTATGTTTTGTTATGCTATGTTTTGTTATGCTATGCTTTGTTATGCTATGCTATGTTTTGCTTTGCTAAGTTATGCTATGCTATGTTTTGTTATGCTATGTTTAGTTGTGTTTTGTTATGCTATGTTTTGTTTTGCTATGCTTTTTTTTGTTATGCTATGCTTTGTTATGCTATATTATGTTTTGTTATGCTATGTTTTGTTGTGTTTTGCTATGCTTTGTTATGCTATGCTTTGTTTTGTAATGCTATGCTACGCTTTGTTATGCTATGCTATGTTTTGTTATGCTATGTTTTGTTGTGTTATGCTATGTTTTGTTATGCTATGCTTTGTTATGTTATGTTGTGTTAGGCAAGGCTATGTTATGTTTTGTTTTGTTATGCTATTTTTTGTTATGCTATGCTATGTTTTGTTATGCTATGCTATGTTTTGGTGTGTTTTGTTATGCTATGCTATGTTTTGTTATGCTAAGCTATGCTTTGTTATGCTATGCTTTGTTATGCTATGCTATGTTTTGTTTTGTTATGCTATGTTTTGTTTTGTTATGCTATGCTATGCTTTGGTGTGTTTTGTTATGCTATGCTATGTTTTGTTTTGCTATGCTATGTTTTGTTATGCTATGCTTTGTTGTGTTTTGTTATGCTATGCTTTGTTGTGTTTTGCTATGCTATGCTTTGTTTTGTTATGCTATGTTTTGTTGTGTTTTGTTATGCTATGCTTTTTTTGTTATACTATGCTATGCTTTGTTATGCATAACTAGGCATGTTTTGTTATGCTATGCTATGTTCTGTTGTGTTATGCTATGCTATGTTTTGTTATGCTATGCTGTGCTATGTTTTGGTGTGTTTTGTTATGCTATGCTATGTTTTGTTATACTATGCTTTGTTATGCTACGCTATGCTATGCTTTGTTAGGCTATGCTATGTTTTGTTATGCTATGCTATGTTTTGTTATGCTATGCTATGTTTTGTTGTGTTTTGTTATGCTATGTTTTGTTATGCTATGCTGCGCTATGTTTTGGTGTGTTTTGTTATGCTATGCTATGTTTTGTTATACTATGCTTTGTTATGCTACGCTATGCTTTGTTAGGCTATGCTATGTTTTGTTATGCTATGCTATGTTTTGTTATGCTATGTTTTGTTGTGTTTTGTTATGCTATGCTATGTTTTGTTCTGCTATGCTTTGTTATGCTATGCTATGTTTTGTTATGCTATGTTTTGTTATGCTATGCCATGCTATGTTGTGTTTTGTTATGCTATGCTTTGTTATGCTATGCTATGTTTTGTTGGGTTTTGCTATGCTATGTTTTGTTGTGTTTTGCTATGCTATGCTTTGTGCTATGCTTTGTTATGCTATGTTTTGTTGTGTTTTGTTATGCTATGCTTTTTTTGTTATGCTATGCTTTGTTGTGTTTTGTTATGCTATGCTTTTTTTGTTATACTATGCTATGCTTTGTAATGCTATGCTATGTTTTGTTATGCTATGTTTTGTTGTGTTATGCTATGCTATGTTTTGTTGTGTTTTGTTATGCTATGCTTTTTTTCGTTATGCTATGCTATGTTTTGTCATGCTATGCTATGTTTTGTTGTGTTGTGTTTTGTTATGCTATGCTTTTTTTGTTATACTATGCTATGCTTTGTTATGCATAACTAAGCATTTTTTGTTATGCTATGCTATGTTCTGTTGTGTCATGCAATGCTATGTTTTGTTATGCTATGCTGTGCTATGTTTTGGTGTGTTTTGTTATGCTATGCTATGTTTTGTTATACTATGCTTTGTTATGCTACGCTATGCTTTGTTAGGCTATGCTATGTTTTGTTATGCTATGCTATGTTTTGTTATGCTATGCTATGTTTTGTTGTGTTTTGTCATGCAATGCTATGTTATGTTATGCTATGTTTTGGTGTGTTTTGTTATGCTATGCTATGTTTTGTTATGCTGTTTTGTTCTGCTATGCTATGCTTTGTTATGCTATGCTATGTTTTGTTATGCTATGCTATGTTTTGTTATGCTATGCCATGCTATGTTGTGTTTTGTTATGCTATGCTATGTTTTGTTGTGTTTTGCTATGCTATGCTTTTTTTTGTTATGCTATGCTGTTTTGTTGTGTTTTGTTATGCTATGCTTTTTTTGTTATACTATGCTATGCTTTGTAATGCTATGCTATGTTTTGTTATGCTATGTTTTGTTGTGTTATGCTATGCTATGCTGTGCTATGCTATGCTATGCTTTGGTGTGTTTTGTTATGCTATGCTATGCTTTGTTATGCTACGCTATGCTTTATGCTATGCTATGTTTTGTTATGCTATGCTATGTTTTGTTGTGTTTTGTTATGCTATACTATGTTTTGTTGTGCTTTGCTATGCTATGTTTTGTTATGCTATGCTTTATTTTGCTATGCTTTGTTATGCTATGCTATGCTTTGTTATGCTATGCTATGGTGTGTTTTGTTATGCTATGCTATGTTTTGTTATGCTATGTTTTGTTATGCTATGCTTTGTTATGCTATGCTATGTTTTGCTATGCTAAGTTATGCTATGCTATGTTTTGTTATGCTATGTTTTGTTGTGCTTTGCTATGCTGTGTTTTGTTGTGTTATGCTATGTTTTGTTATGCTATGCTTTGTTGTGTTTTATGCTATGCTACGTTTTGTTGTGCTTTGCTATGCTATGTTTTGTTGTGTTATGCTATGTTTTGTTATGCTATGCTATGCTTTGTTATGCTATGCTATGGTGTGTTTTGTTATGCTATGCTATGTTTTGTTATGCTATGTTTTGTTATGCTATGCTTTGTTATGCTATGCTATGTTTTGCTATGCTAAGTTATGCTATGCTATGTTTTGTTATGCTATGCTATGTTTAGTTGTGTTTTGTTATGCTGTTTTGTTTTGTTATGCTTTTTTTGTTATGCTATGCTTTGTTATGCTATGCTATGTTTTGTTATGCTATGTTTTGTTGTGTTTTGCTATGCTATGGTTTGTTATGCTATGGTTTGTTTTGTAATGCTATGCTGTTTTGTTATGCTATGCTTTGTTGTGTTATGCTATGTTTTGTTATGCTATGCTACGCTTTGTTATGCTACGCTTTGTTATGCTATGCTATGTTTTGTTATGCTATGTTTTGTTGTGTTATGCTATGCTATGTTTTGTTATGCTATGCTATGTTTTGTTATGCTAAGCTATGTTTTGCTTTGCTATGCTATGCTTTGTTATGCTATGCTATGTTTTGTTATGCTATGTTTTGTTTTGTTATGCTATGCCATGTTTTGCTGTGTTTTGTTATGCTATGCTATGTTTTGCTTTGTTATGCTATGTTACGTTTTGCTTTGTTATGCTTTTTTTTTTTGTTATGCTATGTTTTGTTTTGCTATGCTTTGTTTTGTAATGCTATGTTTTGTTGCGTTATGCTATGCTATGTTTTGTTATGCTATGCTTTGTTATGCTATGCTGTTTTGTTGTGTTTTGTTATGCTATGTTTTGTTGTGCTTTGCTATGCTTTGTTTTGTTGTGTTATGCTATGTTTTGTTATGCTATGTTTTGTTTTGTTATGCTATGCTATGATTTGTTATGTTATGTTGTGTTAGGCTAGGCTATGTTATGCTACGTTATGTTTTGTTATGCTATGCTATGTTTTGGTGTGTTTCGTTATGCTATGCTGTTTTGCTATGCTTTGTTATGCTATGTTTTGTTTTGTTATGCTATGCTATGTTTTGGTGTGTTTTGTTATGCTATGCTATGTTTTGTTATGCTATGTTTTGTTATGCTATGCTATGGTTTGCTATGCTATGTTTTGTTATGCTATGCTTTGTTGTGTTTTGCTCTGCTATGCTTTGTTTTGTTATGTGATGCTTTGTTATGCTATGCTATGTTTTGTTGTGTTTTGTTATGCTATGCTTTTTTTGTTATGCTATGCTATGTTTTGTTGTTTTGTTATGCTATGCTTTTTTGTTATACTATGCTATGCTTTGTAATGCTATGTTTTGTTATGCTATGCTATGTTTTGTTGTGTTATGCTATGCTATGTTTTGTTATGCTGTGCTATGCTATGTTTTGGTGTGTTTTGTTATGCTATGCTATGTTTTGTTATGCTATGCTTTGTTTTGCTACGCTATGCTATGTTTTGTTATGCTATGCTATGTTTTGTTCTGTTATGCTATGTTTTGTTATGCTATGCTATGGTGTGTTTTGTTATGCTATGTTTTGTTATGCTATGCTTTGTTATGCTATGCTATGTTTTGTTTTGCTATGCTTAGTTATGCTATGCTATGCCTAGTTATGCTATACTATGTTTTGTTATGCTATGCTTAGTTGTGTTTTGTTATGCTATGTTTTGTTTTGCTATGCTTTTTTTGTTATGCTATGCTTTGTTATGCTATGTTATGCTATGCTTTGTTGTGTTATGCTATGTTTTGTTATGCTATGCTATGTTTTGTTTTGCTATGCTATGATTTGTTATGTTATGTTGTGTTAGGCAAGGCTATGTTATGTTTTGATTTGTTATGCTATGCTATTTTTTGTTATGCTATGCTATGTTTTGTTTTGATATGCTTAATTATGCTATGCTATGCTTAGTTATGCTATACTATGTTTTGTTATGCTATGCTTAGTTGTGTTTTGTTATGCTATGTTTTGTTTTGCTATGCTTTTTTGTTATGCTATGCTTTGTTATGCTATGTTTTGTTATGCTATGTTTTGTTGTGTTTTGCTATGCTATGCTTTGTTTTGCTGTGCTATGCTTTGTTATGCTATGCTTTGTTTTGTAATGCTATGCTGTTTTGTTATGCTATGTTTTGTTGTGTTATGCTGTTTTGTTATGCTATGCTACGCTTTGTTATGCTATGTTTTGTTGTGTTATGCTATGTTTTGTTGTGCTTTGCTATGCTTTGTTGTGTTATGCTATGTTTTGTTATGCTATGTCTTGTTTTGCTATGCTATGATTTGTTATGTTATGTTGTGTTAGGCAAGGCTATGTTATGTTTTGTTTTGTTATGCTATGCTATTTTTTGTTATGCTATGCTATGCTATGTTTTGTTTTGTTATGCTATGTTTTGGTGTGTTTTGTTATGCTATGTTTTGGTGTGTTTTGTTATGCTATGCTATGTTTTGCTATGCTATGTTTTGTTATGCTATGCTTTGTTGTGTTTTGCTATGCTATGCTTTGTTATGCTATGCTATGTTTTGTTATGCTATGTTTTGTTGTGTTTGGGTATGCTTTTTTTGTTATGCTATGCTATGTTTTGTTATGCTATGCTATGTTTTGCTATGCTATGTTTTGATATGCTTTGTTATGCTATGCTTTGTTTTGTTATGCTATGCTATGTTTTGTTATGCTATGTTTTGTTGTGCTTTGCTATGCTGTGTTTTGTTGTGTTATGCTATGTTTTGTTATGCTATGCTTTGTTGTGTTTTATGCTATGCTACGTTTTGTTGTGCTTTGCTATGCTATGTTTTGTTGTGTTATGCTATGTTTTGTTATGCTATGCTATGCTTTGTTATGCTATGCTATGGTGTGTTTTGTTATGCTATGCTATGTTTTGTTATGCTATGTTTTTTATGCTATGCTTTGTTATGCTATGCTATGTTTTGCTATGCTAAGTTATGCTATGCTATGTTTTGTTATGCTATGCTATGTTTAGTTGTGTTTTGTTATGCTGTTTTGTTTTGTTATGCTTTTTTTGTTATGCTATGCTTTGTTATGCTATGCTATGTTTTGTTATGCTATGTTTTGTTGTGTTTTGCTATGCTATGGTTTGTTATGCTATGCTTTGTTTTGTAATGCTATGCTGTTTTGTTATGCTATGCTTTGTTGTGTTATGCTATGTTTTGTTATGCTATGCTACGCTTTGTTATGCTACGCTTTGTTATGCTATGCTATGTTTTGTTTTGTTATGCTATGTTTTGTTGTGTTATGCTATGCTATGTTTTGTTATGCTATGCTATGTTTTGTTATGCTAAGCTATGTTTTGCTTTGCTATGCTATGCTTTGTTATGCTATGCTATGTTTTGTTATGCTATGTTTTGTTGTGTTTTGTTTTGTTATGCTATGCTATGTTTTGGTGTGTTTTGTTATGCTATGCTATGTTTTGGTGTGTTTTGTTATGCTATGCTATGTTTTGTTTTGCTATGTTTTGTTATGCTATGCTTTGTTGTGTTTTGCTATGCTATGCTTTGTTATGCTATGCTGTTTTGTTATGCTATGTTTTGTTGTGTTTGGTTATGCTTTTTTTGTTATGCTATGCTATGTTTTGTTATGCTATGCTATGTTTTGGTGTGTTTTGTTATGCTATGCTTTGTTGTGTTTTGCTATGCTATGCTTTGTTATGCTATGCTGTTTTGATATGCTTTGTTATGCTATGCTTTGTTTTGTTATGCTGTTTTGTTATGCTATGCTGTTTTGTTATGCTATGTTTTGTTGTGCTTTGCTATGCTGTGTTTTGTTGTGTTATGCTCTGTTTTGTTATGCTATGCTTTGTTGTGTTTTGTTATGCTATGCTATGTTTTGTTGTGCTTTGCTATGCTGTTTTGTTTTGTTATGCTATGTTTTGTTATGCTATGCTATGTTTTGTTATGCTATGTTTTGTTATGCTATGCTTTGTTATGCTATGCTATGTTTTGCTATGCTAAGTTATGCTATGCTATGTTTTGTTATGCTATGCTATGTTTAGTTGTGTTTTGTTATGCTATGTTTTGCTATGCTTTTTTTGTTATGCTATGCTTTGTTATACTATGTTTTGTTATGCTATGCTACGCTTTGTTATGCTATGCTATGTTTTGTTATGCTATGTTTTGTTGTGTTATGCTATGCTATGTTTTGTTATGCTATGCTATGTTTTGTTATGTTATGTTGTGTTAGGCAAGGCTATGTTATGTTTTGTTTTGTTATGCTATTTTTTGTTATGCTATGCTATGTTTTGTTATGCTATGTTTTGGTGTGTTTTGTTATGCTATGCTATGTTTTGTTATGCTAAGCTATGTTTTGTTTTGCTATGCTATGCTTTGTTATGCTATGCTATGTTTTGTTTTGTTATGCTATGTTTTGTTGTGTTTTGTTTTGTTATGCTATGTTTTGGTGTGTTTTGTTATGCTATGCTATGTTTTGGTGTGTTTTGTTATGCTATGCTATGTTTTGTTTTGCTATGCTATGTTTTGTTATGCTATGCTATGTTTTGTTATGCTATGCTTTGTTGTGTTTTGCTATGCTATGCTTTGTTTTGTTATGCTATGCTTTGTTGCGTTTTGTTATGCTATGTTTTGTTATGCTATGCTATGTTTTGTTATGCTACGCTATGTTTTGCTATGCTTTGTTATGCTATGCTTTGTTTTGTTATGCTATGTTTTGTTGTGTTATGCTATGCTATGTTTTGTTATGCTATGTTTTGTTATGCTATGCTTTGTTGTGTTTTGTTATGCTATGCTATGTTTTGTTGTGCTTGTTTTGTTATGCTATGCTATGTTTTGCTTTGTTATGCTATGCTATGATTTGTTATGTTGTGTTAGGCTAGGCTATGTTATTTTGTGTTAGGCTAGGCTGTGTTATGTTGTGTTAGGCTAGGCTGTGTTATGTTGTGTTGTGCTGTGTTATCTTATGTTTTTGTTTTGTTATGTTATACTATGTTTTATGTTATACTATGTTATGTTATGCTATAATATGTTATGTTATACAATGTTATGTTTTGTTATGCTATGTTATGATTTGTTATGTTATGTTTTGTTAGGTTATGTTATGCAATGGTATGCAATGCTAGGCTATGTTTTGTTATGTTATGTAATGGTATGTTATGTTCTGTTAGGCTATGTTTTGTTATGTTATGCTGTTATGTTATGTTAGGCTAGGCTATATTTTGTTATGTTATGTTGTATTAGGCTAGGTTATGTGAAACACAGAGCAGAAAGGTAAGACATGTCACATCACCAAACAATGCTTGCCTGCAACCCTCGCCTTGAGCTGCGCGTGCAGTCCGCATTCGGGTCAATCTGAGCCATCATTAATGCAAGGAGACATTCTATACTTTTGGAATGCACGCGCTACAACTTGAAAGCTTGGTTCATGTGCTCCATTGATTGCAACTAATACTTGCGAGTATTTAACATGCTGACGGATGAGTACTTTTGTGATCTGGAATCCAAGCCAATACGTCATCAGTGCACAACTGCATTTAGGTATGACGGGAAATGTTATGTGTTAAGCTATGCTATGTTGTGTTTTGTTATGCAATGCTTTTTTTTGTTATGCTATGCTATGTTGCGTTTTGTTATGCTATGCTATGTTTTGTTATGCTATGCTATGCTTTGTTATGCTGTGCTATGTTATGCTATGCTATGTTTTGTTGTGTTATGCTATGTTTTGTTATGCTTTGTTATGCTATGCTTTGTTGTGTTATGCTGTTTTGTTATGCTATGCTTTGTTATGCTATGCTATGTTTTGTTGTGTTTTGTTATGCTATGCTATGTTTTGTTGTGCTTTGCTATGCTTTGTTTTGTTGTGTTATGCTATGTTTTGTTATGCTATGCTTTGTTAGGCTAGGCTTTGTTATGTTGTGTTAGGCTAGGCTTTGTTATGTTGAGTTAGGCTAGGCTGTGTTATGTTGTGTTAGGCTAGGCTGTGTTATGTTGTGTTAGGCTAGGTTGTGTTGTGTTGTGTTTTGTTATGTTTTTGTTTTGTTATGTTTTGTTATGTTATACTATGTTTTGTTATGTTATACTATGTTATGTTATACTAGGTTATGTTATGCTATACTATGTTATATTATGTTATACAATGTTATGTTTTGTTATGCTATGTTATGATTTGTTATGTTATGTTGTGTTAGGCTAGGCTATGTTTTGTTATGTTATGTTTTGTTAAGTTTTGTTAAGTTATGTTATGTTATGCTAAGCAATGGTATGCAATGCTAGGCTATGTTTTGTTATGTTATGTAATGGTATGTTATGTTATGTTAGGCTAGGCTATGTTTTGTTATGTTATGCTGTTATGTTATGCTAGGCTATGTTTTGTTATGTTATGCTATGTTATGTTGTATTAGGCTAGGCTAGGTGAAACACAGAGCAGAAAGGTAAGACATGTCACGTCACCAAACAATGCTTGCCTGCAACCCGAGCCTATTGTCGCCTTGAGCTGCGGGTGCAGTCCGCATTCGGGTCAATCTGAGCCATCATTAATGCAAGGAGACATTCTATACTTTTGGAATGCACGCGATACAACTTGAAAGCTCGGTTCATGTTCTCCATTGATTGCAACTAATACTTGCGAGTATTTAACATGCTGACGGATGAGTACTTTTGTGATCTGGAATCCAAGCCAATACTCATCAGTGCACAACTGCATTTAGGTATGACGGGAAATATAATTGCTGCCTCGGCAGGAAAACACAGAGTCTGCCGGGATCCCCCTGTCCTCCCCGTGACCCCGTGCGCCTCTGAGCTCCGTGCCTGCTTCACAGCTGTGGTGAAGACTTTTCTTATCTGCTTGTTAAATAAACAAGCAGATAAGAAAAGTCTTCAGGACAGCCATGAAGCAGGCGAGCCAGTCCGGGTGGGCCAGCCAAAAAGGGAAAAGGAGGCACCCTAGAAACCTTATTTCCAATGGCAGCCCACCGTTTAACATAAACGGTGACGCAAGCCAATGGGAATAAGGGGCGGGGCTTCAAGCCCTCTTCTGAAAGTACTCATCTGCAATATATCTCGCCGGGCGAGCAGCGCATGCGCTGCCACGCCAGGCGAGACCTAAAAAGCCGTTTGTGTAACAATCTGCTGCTCAAGGAAAGCGTTTCAATGCTCTCTGGATAAATTTCCAATATGAAACTGCGCAAAATAAACGGGATGTGGGCGGGGCAGTAACGATGCGGAGCGGGAAGACAGCCTGCAAAAAGTGCCAGAAGTAAAGTTTAAAAAAAATAGCACCTCAATCCGAGCAAGCGGCGGAAGGACATTAATAATGTAATTAATCAGTACCTGATTCATGCTTTATCGAAGGAATGGAACAGAAACTGAAACGAGCAAGCGCTATCCGCATAGCTGCTATGGTTTTAGATTGCTTTTTGACATTGACATTTTGACATTTTCATAATTTCAATGTAATTACGAGTGACACTTTTTTTTTTTTTTTTTAAATTTGTTTATTGCATTTCAAAAATAAATTTCACCAACATAGGTGTCATGCGTTACTACGCAACATTACAAACAACTGTCACAACTCGTGACTCATCGGTACATTGCGATTATAGTTTATATATTTCAAGTTTCTCATTTCTCTAAAATCTTCTGTGTCCACTCTGCCTTTCAATACCCCTAAGCCTCTTGTGTAGGTGAATCTATTATGTCCCGTTGGTGAAGGAATTGGCGCAGTGGCTCCCAAATGTCCCTGGGTTTCGATGTCGTCGGCAGTTCCTCTGCGTATAACTCCAGTTTTTCTTTACAATATACTAGGTCTTTGAGCCAGTGAGTGTCCCGCGGTGCATGTTTGCCTCCCCATGTCATGGCCACCCGCCTTTTGGCCATCAGCAGTGATACTCTTACAAATTTACCCATGGTGCCCTTCACTTGTGGCAGCAAACCCAGCAAGCACTCCTCCGGCGTTCCCTGTAAATCTATCCCAGTCATCTGGCGTATATGCCGTACGACTCGCACCCAGAAATCTGCAACACGTGCACACTCCCACGCCAAATGCCAAAAGTCCGCCTCCAAGTGGCGGCAACGCGTGCAACGACTAGAGTCCCGTAGGCCATATTTGTATATCTTGGACGGTGTGTAATACAATTGGTGTATGTACTTGAAGTGTATGATACGAAGGTTGCCATTGGGTGTGAGTTGTCTGGTTAGATTACATACACTTTCCCATTCTGATATTGTTAGGGGGGTGGAAAGCCTTTCATTCCACCGGGCTAGACTCCTGTCTGGGGCCCTAGGGATGTCGGCTCGTATTGCTCTGTAGAGCTTCGTAACCAGCTTTTTCCGTGTAGGTGTAGTCAACAAGACCTGCAGAGATTGTAAAGTGGATGGTTTGCCCGAGTATTTCGAATAATGTGACTTTATGGCATGCCTAAGCCTGTGTATCGTGAATGTAAAGAGGGGTGTGGGGTTAGTAATGTATTGTAGGTCCTCCTTCTTGAGGAGTTTCCCGTTTGGGTATAAATCTTGCATTGTATTTAGTCCAGCTTCTCTGAGTGCCTTCAACGGGCCTTTCTCCTGCAGTACTGAGATGGCCGCATGGTGTGCAATGGGCAATGCCGGGCGTATATGGGTAATTTGGAGGTGAGCCTGCCAATTTCCTGCCATGCTGTAATTGTGGTATCTATGGGATTAATTTCATCTTTCGGGGTGTTTCTAGATGTGTGAGTAATGATACCCGACAGGGGAGTCGGACTAGCGTCACCATCCTCCACGGCAACATGCGGCGTATAGGCATGTGGGTTGAACCAGTAAAATGCATACTGCGCCTGAGCACTCAGGTAGTACGCGTACAGATCCGGAGCAACAAATCCACCCTTGGCGTAGTCAAGTGTCAGGGTAGCCCAGCCCACTCGTGCCTGTTTGCCTCCCCAGATCAATCGGCGCAAAGCCGTACGCAAGGTTTTAAAAAAGTGCAGTGGCATAGTGATGGGGATATTGGAAAAAAGATATAAAAATCTCGGGAGGATCACCATCTTTGCAATGGCTATGCGATCAGATAGGGAGAGTGGTAAAGTAGTCCATCGATCGATTTGCTGATCGAGGGTGGCACTAGCACGCCCATAGTTTTCTTGCCGAACCACCGCCGGATCTCGATGTATCCAGACTCCCAGGTATTTAACTGGATCTGAAGTCCACACCAATGGGTAGTTTCTCGGTGGAGGGGAAGTAATGGCTGTCAGAGGTATTATGACAGATTTGTCCCAGTTAATAGTTAGTCCTGAAAATAGACCAAATCTAGTGTATTCTCTCAGTAGAGGCGCTAAGTTACAATCCGGCTCACGCACAAATAGGACCATGTCGTCCGCATATAGGGATATGCTTACTGGGCGATGTAGAAAATTAAGGGCTGTCTCCCGATGTCTTTGGCGTATCACACACGCCAGGGGCTCAAGCGCTAGCGCGAACAGTAAGGGGATAATGGGCACCCTTGTCTGGTGCCACGTCTTATCGAGAATGGCTCTGACGTCAGTCCCTCCACCCTCACCCGTGCTGACGGGTCATTGTAAAGCAGCCGCACCCAGCCCAGGTACATCGGAGGGAATCCCATTCTCTGTAGGATGACAAACATATAGCTCCATTCTATAGAGTCGAAGGCTTTCGCCGCGTCAAGCATAACTGCTGCAGCATGTAAGCTTGGATCAATAATGTGCATCATTGCAAATATAGTTCTAAGATTGTGGGATGTGGATCTCTCCGGTATAAAACCGGATTGGTCCGGGAGAACCAGCAAAGGCATCAGGGGTTGCAATCTCATCGCCAGTATTTTTGCCAGTACTTTGGCATCTAAATTAATCAGTGACAGCGGTCGATATGAGTCGCATCGGTCAGCAGATTTGTCTTTTTTGAGTAGCGTTATGATTAGTGCCTGCCGTAGGGAGGGTGGTAAGATGCCCACTTCGTGAGCCTCCGCGTAGACAGCTAACAAGTGTGGTGCTAAAAGATCCGCGAATTCCTTATAAAACTCAGCCGTTAGGCCGTCCGGCCCTGGTGCTTTTCCACTGGGAAGGTCGCGTATGGCCGCTTTAATATCGGATATTCCAATCGGTTTGGATAAATATTCTCTATGGCCGTCTGTTAGCCATGCGCATGCAACATCTGCTAAATATTCCGCCACATTGGCTTCGGTTGTGGTCCCGCCCGATTGATACATCTCAGCATAGAAGGCTCGGAACTGCTCCACCTGCTCCAGTGTTGCATAGTGCTCTACACCCCTAGCGTCAATTATTTTATCAATGCGCGTCTGCTCGATACGTGTCTTGAGTTTTGTAGCAAGGTTTCTGCCTGGTCTCCCGCCCTCACCATATGCCCTGGCTACATGTCTTCGAGAGAGATAGCGCATTTCAGACTCCGCCAGATTGTCGTACTCAAGAATTAGTTCGTGAATACGGTTGAGTGTCTCTAGGTCCGGTTGCGTATTATATGCCGCTTCCAGACCAGCAAGCTAGTTTTGCTAGCTGGTGTCTAAGGTCCTTTAATATGCCGGCCGTGGTACTCATGCAGACACCCCGGATCGTGACCTTGAATGCCTCCCATAGTGTTACTGTGCTATCAACTGTGCCGACATTGAGTTCAAAATATTGCTCTATGGCCTTTCTTATAGTGTCAGTGTAAATGGGGTCGAGCAGCGCCTCAGATCTGAAACGCCATGTGAATGGGCGGCGCAGTGTATCTGGGAGAGTGTAGGTTAGCTGTACTGGATTATGGTCAGATAGTGTGCGGGGTAGCGTGACAACCTCTGTGTTCCACCCAGTTATCTCAGCACTAATAAGCCAGTAGTCCAATCTGGACCAACTATTGTGTGCAGGTGTGGCATGTGTGCCCTCCTTCACTGAGCTATTTTGCAATCTCCAAATGTCTACCAACCCAAATTCTATTATAGCTTCGTTTACACAGCGGGCAACCTTCGGTGACCGGGCACCCTGTGGGCTTGATCTGTCCAGCTCCGGGTCTAGATGTGTATTGAGGTCTCCACCCCACATTGTGACTGCCTCTGGCCAGTCTCTAAGTATTCCTACCATGCGTTGAAATGCCTCTGGTTCGTCAGCAATAGGCCCATACATATTTACAAACGTAACCAGTGTGTTTCCAAGTTTCCCGTGTACCATGGCACATCGTCCTTCTGTGTCTATGTGAGTGTTAATTGGAAGAAACGGGACGCCCCTCTTGACCAGTATAAGGACACCTCTGGCGTAAGAGGAATAGGAGGACGCCAATCCGAACCCTGCCCATTTTCGTGCAATTCTGGTTTCTGTCTCCCTGGTAAGGTGCGTCTCTTGCAGGAGAGCCACTTGTATGCCGTGTCTGTCCAAGTACCCAAACACTTGCCGGATCTTTTTGGGGTTATTTAACCCACGGACATTCCATGTCAAACATCTATATTGTTCACCCATAGGTGCCTGGCGGTGTATATTCTAGCAGAGTGTGAAATCGCCCATTTAATAGACACATTTATAAGAGAGGTTCTTGCATCAAAGAGGTACCGACATAATCACATAAAACTGATTGCAACTTAGCAAAACTAACTCCCCCTCCCCCCTCCCACTTGAGCAACCCAATCATGCCAAAGCCATACCCATTTCCCAGAAAGGGCTCCAACAAAAACACGGAGGACTGCCCCCTCGAAACTTGATGGGGTACTCCCATAGGGGGGAACGTAGTGGCGCCTACTTCTCCCCGGTGTAGTAGGGAGGAGGCCGCCCTCAGATGTGTGGGGTAAAGCCCTGACCCACCTCTAGTCCATTTATTACATTTGGATATTACAAAAAAGAGTGCACCCAGAGCGGTACAGCCATCAACACCTTCTTAACGCTTGCCGGACCCATAGTTCAGCCCGGCCCACCCACTCAAAATCATATGTAAGGAGGTCGCCTCCGCAGACTCTAAGCGTCCGCCCTATCTTAATATTTAACAGTATTCTGATGTGTAGGTCCCCCTCCAGCGACTCTCTGCGGCCCAGAGAACCCCGTAGCTAGGCCGCCACAACCCGAACATGAATGTCTAATCCAATGCAGAGCAAACCCATCAGGAGAGATATTTAAACAGGGCAAACAGCATCCTGCAGTCAGGGAGCATGGGGAGCCGGGACACATCATCAGTATCGCAACAAATCCCCTACTTTACAGCCAGATCCACTTCTGCGCAGATCTTACCCGCCCCATCATCCCAGAGCGGGAAGAAAGCAGAGACTCATGTAGTCAGTCATCAATGTCAGATGTGTGTTCAGCTGTCTGCTTTTTGCGCCGCAGCGATTGAGCGTAATCCAGGGCCTGTTTTGGATTATTGAAGATTTTTGCCGCCTTGTCCACCCCTATCCGAAGGCGAGCGGGATACAGCATGGCATAAGGTACTTGTTCTTGTTGCAATATTTTTTGACCCCTTGGAATTCCTTCCTCGCAGTCTGGACCAAGACCGTAAAATCCGGGTAAAAAGAAAGGGTGTTTCCTTGATGTTGTATGGTGCCCTTCTGACGGGCCACACGTAGCACCGTGTCACGGTCTCTAAAGTTGAGCAGGCGTGCAATGATAGGCCTGGGAGGGGCTCCCGGTGGAGGCCGGGGGCAAGAGATCTGTGCGCTCGCTCCACCACCAGCATATTGGATAGGGTCTCTGGGCCGCAGATGTCCCGGAAGAGAGCCTCAACGTATTCCTCCAGCCGCCCCGTATTCGTGGACTCCGGTAGGCCTAAAATGCGCACGTTATTGCGTCGTGACCGCGCTTCGATGTCCTCATTCTTATTTTTTATGAGCGCTAGGATCTTTTCAATGTCCGAGGTCTTGGCTGCAACTTGCTGCAGACCATCTTCGGTGTCTGATATCCTCTGCTCTGCCTCACCCAGCCGAGTTGCCTGCTTATCAAGTTTGGCCGACATAGTGTCCATGCGACCGTTCAGCGCCTCGATCTTGCCATCTATAGATTGCAGACTTGCTTGTATTGCCGCAAGCGTCTTTTCAAGCGCTGTGGATGTCTGCGCTGTCGATTCTAGCTCTGAGTCCGATGCCGCGCTTTGTGTGGATCTGCCACCCTTACGTAGCTCAAAGTTTAGCCTTAGCTGGTTTTTATCCGGCTTCCCCATATTTACTGCGGGTATAGGATGCACAGCAGCCAGCGCACAAGGGTTGCCGCCGCCATCCGGACTCCCACCGGCGCGGGCAGCCCCACCACACAACAGTATCCCGCTGTCTTGAGCTTCAACAATTGAGGCCTACCGCACACACTCACGCTCCGTCACCGAAGCGGGCAGTAGCCCCACCCTGCAGATATTTCAGCAGCCGGGCCGTGATCACAGTCTCCAGCCCCAGGAGTCCCACATCTGCCAGCGCGCTCTAGGGCCACAAGTCCGCCGCCATCCAGGCCTCAACACGCTCGCCGGCCGCTCCAAATCGCAAGGCTCTGCCTTAATTTCCACTCTTCACTCACTGCGTCATTCAGGATTTACATCTCCACCTCCAGTGCACCAGCCCCTCAGTCTCAGTCAATTGTAGCCCACCGGGGCAAGCGAATGGGGTGAGGCGCCAATGACCCGAGTTAATAGACGCCCGGTGTGGCGGCGACAGTGCAGTCCCCCCGAGCCACGCTCCAAACCTTGAGTCTCCGCCTCACTGGGAGCTGGCAGCCATCTTGCGCGCTGGGGCCTCCATCACAGAGCGGAGCCGGGCGCTTGCGTATCACTCACCCGCCGCCCCGCAGGTTCGCGGCGTGCAGGGCACCAAGCAGTTGCAGCACTCCGTCCGCGCCAGTTCAGGGACAGGGCTTCACCGTCTGCCAGGTATCGTAGCCGCCGCCGCCCAATGATCGCTGCGCCGCCTCCGCGGCGGGATTGTAGGTGTAGCGTTGGGCACCCGGCCCCGGTCAGCGCCGCCCGTCTGCCGTCTTATTTCATGTCCGCGGCCGCTGCGATGTGCGTTTCTCTGCTCAGGGGCGGTCCCCCGCCTTCAGCGTCGTACCGGAGGGTAGCCCTCCGCTCCGGTGCACTCTACAGTCGTGTTAGACCCCCGGCGGGTCTCAGCCTTTCAGGATATTTACAGGATTACCGCGGCGGGCGGCAGAGCTGCACTACTGTGCTGCCATCTTGCCGCGCGCCAAACCACGCCCCCTACGAGTGACACTTTATCGCGAGCAAAATCAAGCAGTGAAGACGAGGGAAACATATATATCAGAAATGACACCCATTTGAGCAGCAAGAAGGTGTAAGAAGATCTTCAAACTGCTGCAAAGCACCTGAAATGGAAGGACACTAACCTAGTGCTCCCATAAGCTGATCATACTGTAGAACTATTGTGTAACTGTGATATTAAACAGTGAACATGTCTTTCAGAGGCAGTACTTTATCAACGTTCTTTGCGCGTATACAAACACGTGCAGTTAAATATAAAAAATACATACTGGATGGATGGCAGGAGTTGTCACTTGCATGCAGCCGCGGTCCATGAAGGTAACAGCGTTGGGGCCGGGATAGGGGGAGAATTCGACAAACGACCATGAGGGGAAATTAAATAAATAATTCATTTTCCCTCATCGTCGGCTGTTGAAATCCCCTCAACACCCCTCCCGCCCCCCCACCCGGCCGCACTGCTCTTACCTGTACGGGCCGCAGCTGCTTGTATTATAAAACAAGTAATCACAGTCGCTAAGACCATATACATCACCACCTTCCCAATTGGACAAAACTATCAATCTCCAACAGGGCAGTGACAAGTCTCTCTCTCAGGGCCGGCAGGTGGTGCCCAGTGCAAGAATCTTTTTTGGTGCCTCATGACCTCCTTCACGGATTCCCCATCATCCACTGTCTAACAGTGCCACTCATCTCTCCATAGTCCCTCTCTCGCGAACATTGCATTTGTTTTATAGCGCTGCTCATACCAGTGCCTAGCTGCTGCCAAGTTTTCAGTCTGCATACCTTTGACATTTCCATATTTTTAGGGTGTTCGTGTGTGACATTTCACTGCCTTATGAATGACACATTGAGGGGCACATAGGTACAAGTAGAACAAAATATCCATGTTAAATGAGAACGTTTACAGAAATTACTCTGTTTTCCAAAATAATGGTCTAGAAACTGTCATTACTCCTTTTTGTGTGGTGCTGGTTTATAAACTGCCTTTAAAAGGCTCACATCGCGAAGTATGCACGACTGAAAAGATAAGATGGGCAGAGAGACGCACACTACTGCGCTACCTTCTTATAAATAGGTCATCTGACAGCACACCGCTCAGTGAGTGTACAAACACCACAAGCATCACTCAAGTGGCTAGCATTACAAATATTCCTTAAGCAGACTTACATTTTGAGAAGAGGGAACACATACAGGGTTGAACTATAATTTAATTATTTGAGGACCTGTCCTGTGTGATCTAAAGCCTCCTTTACAATTTGCTCAGTCTGTTTTTAAAGAAACGTCAAATAAACTGCTTTTCTTGAACAGCTTCTTACTATGTCATGTGTAACACCCACCAGTCCAGACTTTTTTGACAGTGGAGCTTAGCATTATGGGACAGGTAGTTTTACTTTTCTATTAACGGCGTGTTGTGCGCCGTCCCAGAATGAAAATTGTTAATGGAGTAAACGGCAGCTATAACAGTGGGTGTCACAGTTTCAAACAAGGAAATGGTTTTATAGGCAAAAAGCGTGTGGCTCTTTTAAAAAAAAAAAAGAGAGATATGTCAGACACTGAACATGTTACAGAAAACAATTTGAAGATCTGTAACTACAGACAAACACATTTTTGCAGGGTAAAAAATAGAAATAGATCCATTACGAAATGCTCTCACCACTGTGCTGCTCTTCTGTGCTAACCTCCTAGCTCTGCATTGCACTGCTATTGCGCTTACTGGCTAAGGTAGGGAGAAGTGCCATTGCTCTCACGTGCTGCAGTCAGGACCACGCTGCACACTGACACTGCAGGGATGGCCTTGCAGCTGAGCAGTGACTCTCACACCACAGCTCTCGCCTCCTCTCAGGCCAGCTCTCATCTCTGAAGTTCTTGCAGGGCTGCCTGATGGTGCTGATGCCATCGCGTGAAGTTCAAATCCGTCTGGGATGCTGATTACGTCCGGATGGGCTGAAGGGGTCGGCTGCAGTTAGGGAAAACATCCTGCGCCGAGCCCGCCAACACAAACTCACCATCACAGCACAGACCAACGTAAGTGATGTGCACGGTGCCAACCGGGCAGGTGTGACAATGAGGGAAAATAATACCAGCAGCCGCCAGTAGCCCAATCAATGTTTGTTACACATGGTCACTGATGCCGATAATAACCAGGCTGGGTGCAAATTGTAACTAAGGGCTTGTGATGGTTTATAGCACTCTCCACTCCCAGTCTGAGTGATTGAGTTGGGCCTCGACAAGCTAGCAGCACCGCAGCCAGATCGAGCTGAAGATGCGCTGGCCGCTTGTGTTAGACAGCTCCTTCAGCACCTCACAGTATCATCCTCAGTAGACTTGACTACTGTAATGCTCTACTGTTAGAGGCCCCTAAATTCTTGATTGAGCGCCTCCAAAGAGTCCAAACCGTGGCGGCCAAATTGGCACTGAGGAAATCACGACGCTCGTCAGGTTCACTGGCCCTTGCAGAGCTTCAGTGGTTGCCTATAATGCAGAGGATCCAGTTTAAGTGTCTGTGTTTGGTCTTCAAGGCTCTCCATGGCCTGGGACCCACACCCCTTCAAGAGACCTTTACATGGTACACTCCAACAAGGTGTCTCCGCTCTGCCACCGCCTGCTTGGTGAAAGTCCTGAAAATTCGAAGAGCTTTTTTTTTTGTTCAACAATTTTTATTAATTTAAGAGAGAGAGTATAAATAATTAAGGTTCTACAGCATGTAATACATAAAAGTCATCTTGACCAATAAATAGTTAACAAACACATAAATATGAGCAATATGATAAATAGTGGGTAAAATCTAAAACCAGCAGGAATATAAGAACCTATTAATGTGAATTCATTTGTATTACATTAACTAGCAAGGGACGAACACACAAAAGAAAATAAAGAAAGAGAACGTAAGCGGAAAAAGGAAAAGAGACAGATGGAAAAAGAGAGAGAAAGGGAGAGAAAGAAAGAGAGAAGAGGAGAGAAAGAAAGAAAGAGAGAGAGAAAGGGACTCCAGCCTTAGTAAAATAAAGAGGGAAAATCAACCAGCGGTAGAAAAGGGGTACTGAGCGATTAGGCCCTGAGAGGCTAAATGGATATATTTATCAAGCGATCTCCAGACACCAGAGGAAATGGAGGGAGTATAATGTTTCTCCTCCACCGAAGTGTGAGCACCACGGAGAAATGATACCCATGCCCACTATGTATGATACGATAAGGCATTTAATGATTTCCATTCTGACAAAATAATTTTAACAGCTATGGATACCAGTAAATCCAAGAGTTGAAAATCTAACTCATCTAAAGGAAGTGGAGATGGAGCTGCCCAAGGACCCAACAAGACTAAAGGAAAGGAAAGCTCAAATTGAATATCAAAAATTAATAATAAATGCTTATGGATGAGTTCCCAGAACGCATGGAGAAGGGAGCACTCAAAAAACATATGTTGAGGAGTACCAGCAGCACTTTTACAATTCCAGCAAAGATCATCATCTTTAAGTTTGAGTGTATATAGACGAGCTGGGGTCCAATGTAGAAGGTTGATAGTAAAAAACTTTGATTGAATCAGAGAAGGAACAACTTTATTCCGTAGGGAAAGTTTCCCAATAGTTTTCCAAGTATCCGATGTAATATGTTTGACTACATCAGCGTCAAAATGTTGCATCCATTTGAGCTGTGTGACCGTAGAGGGTGATGACGGAGAAGTGAACAAAAATGTATATATCCTAGAAGCCATATGTCCTACCTTACCCCAAAGCTGTAGGAGAGAGACCATATGCGAATCTGGATGAAAGGTACTCTTGGACAAAGCTACTTGAATTTTAAGGAATGAGTAGAAATCAATAGAATTAAGACAATAAGCTGAGGCCAACGAGGAGAAAGGCAAAGGATCATTGTTAGCATTATAAAGATGCTTGACCAATGTAACACCTTTATTGGCCCAATATGACCTTGTCTCCGCGTCCAACTGAATCTTAATCTTGGGATAGTGCCACAAAGAAGACCACCTAGAATTTTGAATGTGTAAAGAAACTCTCTTATCAATCTTTTTCAATGCTAAAATCGTGTCTGCTATGATACGTCCAGAGAAAGGAAAAGTCAATGTAGACGCAGTCATCAAAGCTGAGGTGGGTAAGGGAGAGCACAAATGTTGTTCAATACATAACCATGGTGGAATGTGTCTAGTATCAGAAGGAAACCATAAGGCCCCCTGAGAGGCTAAAAACGCCGACTGATATAAACTCCAATCTGGGAAATTACAACCACCCATATCATAAGATTTCCTTAATTGTTTGTATGCAATCCTAGCACGTTTGTCGCTCCAGAGAAATTTAGAAGTGATCACATCTATCTCATGAAAAAAGGAAGAGGAGAGATTTACAGGGAGCATGGATGACACAAAATTGACAATAGGAGTTATCATAATTTTTAATGACTGGAGCCGTCCCCACCATGAGATGAACTTAGGCGACCAAGCCTCCAATAATTTTTTAACTTTATCCAGTACCTGAGATTCATTGTAAGAGATAGTATCCGATAAATTCGCAGAAAACCAAATTCCCAAGTATTTAAGCCGCTCAGACTGCCATTTAAATCCTGCATCTCCCATGTGAGAAGAAAAGCACAGCCGATTAAGAGGAAACATTTCGGTTTTGTCTCTATTTAAAGTATATCCTGAGACAAGAGAAAATTGTTTGATAATAGTGGAAATAGCAGGAATTGCTCTTTCTATATCTTCATAGAAGATAAGAACATCATCCGCATACGCAGCTGTTTTAATGCGCTGTGAACCAAATTGAAACCCCCGAATGTCCTGATTAAGATTAAGTAGGCGAAGTTACGGGTCAATAGACAGTAAAAAAAGAAGTGGTGACAATGGACAACCTTGTCGAGTGCCCTGGCCTAGATCAAAGAAGGGTGAGGTAATTCCATTAATTCTAATATTAGCCTTAGGTTGAGTATACAAGGACATAACCATACCAATAAATGCATCCCCAAGGTTATGGGATTGAAGTACAGCCTGAAGAAAAGGCCACGAGACCTTATCGAAAGCTTTCTCGGCGTCAAGCGCAATAGCTGCCGCCGGCGAACTAGAACTCTTAGCTTTCTCTAAGATATGGCAGAAAGTACGGATATTATCCCTAGCTAATCTTCCCTTGACAAAACCCGTCTGGGAGGGATGAATGAGAGTAGGAATATGAGACTCTAATCGTTTTGCCAAAATTTTTGCAAACATTTTTGCTTCCATGTTTAGCAAAGAGATTGGGCGGAAATTCTTGGGGTCCGAATGATCCTTACCTTCTTTGGGAATAACCACTATAGTAGCCTCCGTTGCCGAACCCGAAACCTTCCCAGAAGAAACAAAGGCATCAAAAACCTGTTGCAGACGTGGTACTAGAGAAGAACTAAATTTTTTAAAAACTCAATAGAAAAACCATCCGGTCCTGGCGCTTTCCCTGATCTAGTTGCCTTAATGGCTTGAACAATTTCCTCGGACTCAATCGGTTTACTTAGAGAAACAATATCCGTGTCGGCAATGGTACTAGTAGGAATAGAAGTCAGAAATTGTTGGCACTGCGCTAAAGAAGATTGGTGTTCAGGGGTGTATAAATTAGAGTAAAAGTCACGAAATACCTCCAAAATATCTTTAGTCAAGAATTTCCGCGTTCCCGCAGTGTCTGTGATACAGGTAATCTGAGTTGATCGAACACTAGTGTCCTGATATTTTAAAGTAGCTGCCAGAACTTTACCTGCTCGTTTTTTTAGTAACAAGCGTTTTGATTTTTGTAATTGTACCCCAATGTGTGCCCTCTTGGTCAAGATAGAATTATACTTATATTTAAGATTTTTGATTTCTTGCAGTATCACTTTATCTTTAGAACCTCTATACAATGATTCTTTTTGTTTAATATTGTCTGTAATCGAGAGAAGCTCTTTTTAATAATACTGTTTCTTCGTGCCATAGTTTGAATAATGTTGCCTCTAAGGGTACATTTGAAAGCGTCCCATAATACTACAGGAGATGTCACGGATGATTCATTCTCTCGGAAAAAATTATGTATAGCTGCATCAAGCAACTCAACCTCTTTGTCGTCCTGTAAGATTTCTGTATTGAGACGCCAAGTACGCGGTCCGCGACTATCTGTGAGATTAAGAAGAGTGAAAGAGACTGCGGCATGATCAGAGACAACTATAGGGTGGATTATCACATTTGTAGTATGTTTCAACATATTAGCTCGAACCAAGAGATAATCAATGCGAGAGAAGCTAGAGTGAGGAGAAGAGAAAAAGGTAAAGTCACTGCCAGTGGGATTTTGCATTCTCCACACATCAATGAGTCATTGGGAAGAACACATGTTAAGCATTTGTTTGTGCGCCCTGGGAGGACGGAATCGGAATGCAGAATATCTATCCAAGATAGGATCCATTGGCAGATTGAAATCTCCCCCGACAATCACTTTATCACTAATAGGTATTTCGGAAAGCTTCTTGGTTATTGTTCGCCAGAAAGAAGGGTCATCACTATTGGGAGCATATATATTCATAATATAGAGATCAGATGACCCATTAGACAGTTGCGTAAGCAGCCACCTACCTTCAAGATCATGTTCAGCCGAGACAATGGACAATCCCGAATTTTTAGAAATAAGAGTAACCACCCCGTTCCTCTTCCCAAAAGCCTCTGAGCACGACACATCAGAAACCCATTGCTTATGCAAGAATAAAGCCTCCTTATACGCTATCTTAGTTTCTTGCAATAACACAATATCAGTAGAAAGGCCTTTGCAGTAATCCAACATTTTTGATCTCTTTACTGGGTGGTTCAGACCACGCACATTAAGTGACATCACATTTAAGCCAGCCATGAATAAGGGAGATCAGTAAAGATAAGAAAAGTCAGTAAATGAAAAACACTAAGGGATGTATATTGCATGAGATGGACGACACGGGAAGAAAACTTATACACATAAAAGTAAGAGAGTAAGGCTGAAGTCCGTAGGAAGAAAGAACTCAGTACAGCAAGAAAGAAACAGAAATGGAAGAGAGAAAGAAAAGGTGAGGAGAAATACACAAACTGCAAAAATAAAAAGAATAACCCCACCAGGGGAAGTCTATAAGAGACCAGAACCATATATGGGGGAACATGAAATAGCAGCCAAAGAGGCCATTGTTTACCACTAGCCATAGAAGGGATAGGGTATAAACAGTATATAACATAATCCATTCATTATTATAGGTTACACAATGTTTGTGTAAATAAACATCAGACAAAATACAAATTAGCTAACATGTACTATATTATTCCTACAATAAGAAATTAATCCAGGATATGAGTGAACACCCTTATGATTGGTAAAAAAGGGGAAGACGACTAGAAAGAATTAATGAGTATACTCGCAACATTACCATTTGATAAAAACCTGAATAGCGAGTCACATTTTACGTATCATACAAATATTATAAAATACATATCTAAGAAAGAGTTAAATAGATACATTCTTAACGCCTGCGGAAAAAAGGATTCTACAAGGGCATCCAACTGTCACAATAAACATATCACCTAAAAAACAGTTAATGTTTAGATAAGCAGCCACATAGTAATCCTCAGCCATACCTAGGAAATAAATTACGCTATGAAACTAGATAATGAGAACTGTAAGAGCGTCACACCAGCTATCAATACACAATGAAATGAGGAAATAGAAATTACTATAACTGCTTCAGTTAAAAACCTGCAAAGGAAAAGGAGTTAATGGAACATACCTATATAAGGGGCAATAATTAGATAGGTGAATAAAATACACTAAACAAAGGGCCTCATGTTACTCGAACTCTAACCTTCCTTTAAAGAGAAACAGCATTACAAGCTATAAGTGGAGAGAAAAACCTGCAAAGGAAGGATTAATACGAGGAAAAAAATATATAAATAACATGAGGGGTGCATATATGCGATAAAAAACGGAGTTATTGGAACACATCTACAAAAGGCAATTAATATATCCTGAATAAAGAACACTAAGAGAAGGGCCTAATCTTATTTGACATCAACCTTCCCTCAAAAAAGATATCTTTATAAGTTATAAGCGGAAAGATGAACCTGCAAAGGAAAGGTTAATACACAAAAAAGAAAAAAGATAAAGATAAACTTGAAAGGCCCATAACCGTGGATGAAGGAAGGAAGGGAACCTCCAACTTCCCACAGGAAAAAGAAGCCTCAAAACCTTTAAGAGGAAAAATAGGCACAGAAAATACTAGAGTCCAGCCATAAAAGCAATGATCCTTTCAAGAACCAGAGGAGACTGAGGGAGAGTCAGATTCCATTCGCGATTCAGATTGATTATCCAAAAAAGTTGTTAACTCTGATGGTTCATAAAAAATTTGAGAGCGACCTTTAATAGTTATTCTGAATCGTGAGGGACCAGCGAAGGAAAAAGGAATGTTCATGTCCAAAAGTCTCCGCCGAAGGTTTAAAAAACCTTTTCTCCTCATGACAGTATCTCTAGCAAAATCCTGAGATATAGCAATCCTGTGGCCTTCCCATGTAATCGATCTGATCTTCCTCATCTGAGACAAAATAAGTTCTGAGTGTTGATGTCGTAAAGGCTTGAACACTATAGGCCTAGGATGCGGCGAGGACTTAGGGCGAAAAGAGGGAACTCTATGAGCACGTTCTATTTCAAAGTCTTTCTGAAAAGAGATATGGAGAACCGTAGGGATCCAGTCCAGCAGAAACTCAAGCATTGAAGGAGCACCTTTCTCCGCATCTTCTGGTAGACCAAAAATACGTAAGTTACTCCTACGATTCTTATCTTCCTGTTCTGTAAGGTCCCTCCGCAAAGAAGCCATAGAGCGCTCCAAATTCTGTACCTGCCTGGTCTGCTGATGAGATGTGTCCTCAACTGCGCTTATGCGAGATTCTGCATTTGAGACACGTAATGACAAACTTTTGAAGTCACTTCTAATCGCCGCAACTTCTACCTGAAGTAGATCTGTATTTGTTTTAGTACTCTGCGCAATATCATGAACCGTATTTAGACGTAGAAGTATTGTGTCTAAAGTAGTAGTAGATTCTTTAGATGTTACCTCTGGCGTGGGAGACGTTTGTTTAGATCTCTTAAGAGCACCTTTTGCATCCTTATCTTTAACAGGGAGGCCCATATTATCTGCCATTGGAAAAGACAAATGTAGGTGAAAAGAAAAACAGCACTACCAACCACTCCCTGTTCCAGACCACCAGAGCGTTACCTGGAAATATGGCGGAGCAAGTCCCTCAGAGTACAAAGAACAATGACCAAACACATAAACTGTGCCCTACAAAATGTCACTGTCCAGACAGATAGCAACCTCTACCTCGTGGTTAAAGAGCACTTAAATAAGTGTGCGCCACTGAGAGACTAGTGTCCAACCCGCGATAGTGGTAGAGGAACAGGTGCAGATGCAGAAAATCACCGTAGCAAAACCAGCTCATTAAGGAGTAGGTATTAATCTTCTGCCACTCCAAAACTGGTAGACAAGGTTATCATCGCAGTACACATTATGAACTTTCAGTCAGATTTTAAGCGCAAAAGGTTGTTGATGATCCTGTTTTAAACAATGCTCCACATAGCTGGTGAAGAGAACAACATCGCACATCAGCACACATTCAAGGAGCCTTCATATTAAATGTGTTGCCCCTCAGGAGAAACATATCGCCTCGGAAAAGAACAGCGCTTTATTTATAGGTGAAACAACGCTGCAAATATTCACATTCTTTTGACCCCTGGAGTTCCCCTCAGGGCAAGCAGAACTTCCCATAAGCAGCCACTGTCAGTTTACACATACAGCGTCTCAGCGCTGCTTAAAAGAAACTTCATCTGAATGGACTTTAACTTCAAATGCCTCAGAGCATATATTATCCTTCAGCAGCAGCGTGGTATGTGATTCAGGCGAAGCGCTCTTACTTTATCAACCACTGTACCCTGGAATCTCCAAGTTGTGAGGGTTAATGCGCCCGTGTTCCTCGCGCCACCGCCATCTTAGGCGCCACCCTGAGGAGAACACAGATGCTGCTGGAAAAGGCACCAAAAGCGCTCCAAATGCGCCGCAAATTCTCCTGAGTGCCCTCGCTACCTTCCGCTGCAGATACCCATCGTTGAAACCGCCCTTCCAGGACTCCGTTCACTGGAAAACCGGACGGCCTCACTGAGGCTCTCCGGAGCTTAAACAGATGCGGCCATCTTGTCTGCGTGCGCGTCACGCTCCCCCTGAAAATTCGAAGAGCTAAGTCAGGAGGCAGAGCGTTCAGCTCGGCCGCTGCCAAGCTCTGGAACGGTCTCCCTCTGGAATTTAGACAGCTACATGATCTTCTACAGTTCAGGAAGAAGATCAAAACATGGCTGTTTCCCAGAGCTTGACAGCTCTGGAGCTGCCCTGTTGGTTTACGCCTGTTTTTTCCCTCCACTGCTTGATGAGGATTCATGTACTATAGCGCCAAGATACCCGTTGGGTGATAGCTGCGCTCTACAAATACCGTATACAATACAATACAATACAACAGTCCCAGAGCAGCTATAAAGCATGACGAATTCATTGTAGTGCGGTGATGCGGACACCAGCACTAAAATGCGTTGTTAGTCTAACGCTTGATGCGTGGCACTTGGCAGGGCTGTATCCAATAAGAAGCAAGTAAATGAGAAACAACAGACCGCCGAAAGCAACAGCGAATGCTGTCTCATGCGAGACCTAAAAAAGATGCAACTGCCTAAGCATGACGGCAACATGCGTGCAAGAAATACCACTGTATATATATGATGTTAATGGAAAAATATGGATGCTACCTAGCAAGCAGGTGTATTTAGAATATATAGGAACCCTTTTTAGATTTAATCCACATCACAGTAAAATAGGATTCCCAATGGCAGAAAGGAAAGGTATTACTGGCTCTGAATTACTACACCTGAAAACACAGTTTAAAAGATGAATAAATAAAAGAGAAAACAGCATTGGTAAAGAAAAATATTGCCATGCAAGGCTTCCACTGATGTGCTTTTCTTTTTCAGCCGATGTGCACGTGATCAGGCGAAATGCCAAAATTTACTGTGGAAGACAGCCAATGTTTGAAGTGGGCTGACCCCACTGCCCCATGCTGTGGTCATGGAAGCAAATTGAAAACAACAGATGATAGGCTAATGGATAAAGCGGCCGAACCCAAAGTGTGTGTGTGTATATATATATATATATATATATATACATACATATATATATTTATATATATATATATACACACACACACACACACACATATATATATATATAAATACATATATATAAATATATAGTTTTAATTTACGAACCATTTTTGATAACATGAGGCTACCTTGAATTAAATCTGTCAACAGTCCAGATCTAAAAAATCAGTAGCTGCTCTGTGAAATGCAATAAAGTTGCAAAATGTTTTATTTATTTTTGCAAGAACAGAGAGACCTGGTGAAAAAACTATTTCGCTGTCATGGAGCCCAAGAACAGAGAGAGAGAAAAAGAGAACACGCTGTTAAGAGTCTTGGGTTGGTTTCTAACCCATGAGTGCAAGAATTTAGTTCAATGCACCACAATGAGGAAGAATTACCTCTTGAATAGCAGCCCACCCCAACACACATGTGAGGGAGGTATTTTCTAGGTTTCTAACAGTCACATGAAAGGTTCAGGAACACAGTGGTAATTCAAACGATCTTCCATTAGTGAATATCACACTCAAGGATCACTAGAAATGTAATATGTATTTTAAAATATTTAATTTAAAATTCCTAATCTAGTTCACACAATATTGCATGGTAACACAACAGAAGACAACATTTAGAAGCAGCTAAGCATTTCTTAAACAATCAAAACGTCAGGAAAAAATGTAACACCTTGACTGTTTATCTCTAGGCACTATGCTAGTTCTATCAGTGAATGAATAAATAATACGCCCATTTCTCGAGTTTTAGAGCTAATATACATACCTGGGACAGCAAGGTTTGTTGTCTGTTTGGAATAGCTTGCCAGCAGTTTCGAGCATATGGGCTGGGAAAATGCGTTTGTTAAAGAACTGAACTCTGGCCCTGGTCATTGCAGCCAGAGCCTCACAACTGTAGCAGTGTCAGTTAAGGGAGTGGAATCTGGGGCAGCGCATCTGGATCTGCACCCTGGGTGAAGTTTCTTTCTCTCTCTCTTACACAATGTTCAATTCCCAGAGTTTTTATAGGATACTGGTGACTTATCTTTATCTTGTGTTTCAAAATCAAGTGAGGGTTTCCAGGACACTGGATATAACTGGACTAAACCAGTGGGATACAAAACACATCAACCCAAGCTACAAGTTTACTTTAAGTGTCTCTTGCTAAAAACATTGAGACGTAGACATCGAGGGGATATGCTAGACATGTAGTGCCTGATGGTGTAACAATTCAGGCCAAAGGGTGTTTAGACATGAATACCACTTTCACAAGTTTTGCAAAAGATGACAAAATGCTGACTGTGGACCAAAGTGCAGACAGGCTAACTAAAATGGAAACGAGCTAAAATGGAACTTGTCCTTCATGTGCTAGGGAACCTCAAACTTTCTTCAAAAAATAAAAATAAAGAACCCTATAAGAAAGGGATTAAAATAATATAACTTCATAACACATTTACAGAAGAGAAGAATATGCTAGAAACATGCCTTTGAGGGAACCACAATTCATTACTTGTTGCATGTTCAATAGCATGTTTTCATACTGAAATGAAAGGGGTCTGTGCATCGGAAGACACAGGATCTCGACAAAGCACTGGCAAAATGTAGGAAATCCGCCTTTTTTGGCTGGTCACCCCATATTTATTGCCTTTGGCTGGACCCTATGTTTTTGCTGTTGTTAGACCTAGATGCACTGTGTGGTAAAGTGCCTGTGCATTCCCTTTAAACATGGTCGAATTGGCATATTCCTAATTAGTATGCTTAACTTGCAGCTACGTCCCTAATATATGGTACAAAATGTACCCAAGGCTGGAAGTTAAATGTCACCCGTGGACTGCAGCACCTATTGTACTATCCACTACGTTTGTAGTGGAAACATGGCTTTAGGCCTATCATGTGTAACCTTACCACAGATGTGTAAAAACTGCAATTTGACTTGTCAAAAAAGATCTTTTTGGCAGGTCAAAAACTCCTTTTTAAATATTAATAAACCACTCCTATTTAGACCCTGTAGTCTACAATGCAGGGTGCACAGCATTTAAAAGTAAGACATGTAGAAATTTAACGTTAACAGGTCCTTACAGTAACTAGCACCCAAAAGCAATTTTTCATGGTGGCAGGCCTAGCTGTTTTATGTAAAAACCAGAGTACAGATTAAAAATTCTAATATTGTATCTTGGGAATGGTACTAGTTAGAAAAATAATGAAACAGTTATTTTTAATAGCTAGTAAAAAAAACTATTCAACTATTCAACAGTAACTTTTAGAAAGTTACTTTTTATTGCCTGAAGGTCCTGAAGGCTAAATTTGCATTTGATCTCCCACTTGTGACAGCCAGTAATTAGCATTTGAATAGGTGTGAAATGCTTCCCAGGAGCAAACAATAGACCGACCGGAATGGGCAGAAACTCGATGACTACTCTGAACCTCACGTAATATGCCGTTTGGGCGCAGTGAGCATCCTTTTTGACATTGCAGTGTCACATCCTGCTTGAGTGTCACAAGAGGTGTGGAAAGCGCAATATCAATAACAATACAACACAACTTAATGTTACCACCAGCATCTGTACAAAGTTTCAAATTTAAAATTATTGTTGCCAATAGCCTAATATGTTCTCTCGTCCACGTTTTGGCCTTTGTTCTAAAACAAAAACAACATCATTACTGTTTGGTGGGTGTTCCATCACTCCGTCTTGTCTTGACCCTCATCCTCACTACTGGGACCTGATGACTTAGAAAAAGTGACCCATTTCTTACCCCCCTAGGATATTGGAGTTTTACCACAGTCGGTTTGTCCCAGGTCTGATCTCTTCCTTCCTGATAGTAATCCTTCTGTAAGTATGGAAAGACCAAAACATAGACGAGGGACCAACCGAACATGGGGAGAAGCTAATTCATGAGGAATCAACCTACACAGGAGGATATCTGAACCAGGAACCACAGGTACTGGAGATAAACAAAGCGCCTATAATAAATTTGTCAAAAAGAATACTAAGTCCAATAGAAAAGAAAGTCTTAGGAAAGGATTTCAGTTTTGTCCCAAGTAGAGGGGGACCTTAAGGCTTTTTTTTAGGAAGATCAGATTAATTCGATTTTTTTAGGGTAGAAACAATATAGAAACAAACAACATCTCGGGCCTTCGGCTAAAATTTACCTTCACCCCTACTATCTCCCAGGTTGGGAAAAACTATAGAGATATTCGAGAGAGTGAGAGAGATAAAAATACATCCGATTCTAGCTTCCAAACTAACTTATCCAAAAACCAAAGAAAAACCATCAATGACTTGAAACAAGATTCCAAGACTACTATAAAACTGGCATACAGGGGTGGGGGATGGGGGAAGTGTGGTGATTTTTGACACCAATGACTACAAAAGAAGAGCATTAAAACTGTCAGCTGTGAAAGATCATTATCAGCTAGTCCCCCAAAATAGACTTTCAGAACTTAAAAGAGAAGTCATAACTTTGATAGAAAAGGCAAAAAAAAAGAATGGATATGTGAGGACGAATACAAATTCCTCATTAAGAATGATCCAGTGATCTCAGAATTTTATGAATTACCCAAAATCAAAAAAACGCTTGCAAGACCTTACCCCCCAGACACCCCCCCCCCCGCCCCAAGAGCCACAGTCTCGTGTTTGGGGTCCCTTTTAGAACCCCTGAGCAGGTATGCAGATTGTTTCCTTAAACCCCTAATGAGTAGGTGGAGGTCATACATCAAAGAAATCTGCACACATGATCTCAATGGTAGAAGGGGTACAATTTGACAAAGAAGGACGGTTTTTGGTCACCCCCGATATTGAGGCGTTATACACAAATATCCCCTAAGACAGAATCATAGAGGTAACTAAAGATGTCTTACAGAACTCTGATGTACAAGGGTTCAACACAGAATTTGTAATTGAATGTGTGTCGATAGTCCTGAAAAAAAATTGTTTTGTTCGAAGAAGATTTATATCTTCAATTAAAAGGGACCTGCATGGGAGCCACAAGTGCTCCCAGTCTAGTCTGCTTATACGTGAGGGAGTTCGAAAGCAAGCACATTTATACTGACATGGCCCCCTTCTTTGAGAATATCAAGTGTTGGCACAGATTATTGATGAAATTCTTTTTGTACAGGAAGGTCCCATGGAGCAAGAAGATGAGTTTTTAATTTGGCCTAAACTAAGAGATTTCAACCTGAAATTCACAGCACACACTAGTAATGAATTTTGGAGATATCACGATTAAAGAAAACATGGGACATCTAGAAGCTGAGTTATACACAAAGCCAACTGATAAAATCACGCTGTTACACTATTCCAGTTACCATCCAAAATCGCATAAAGATAATATTTTCCTTACTCAATATCTCCGTCTCCAGGGAAACTGTTCCTTTATTGAGGATTTTTACAAACATTCTGAAATTTTAAAAAGAAACTTAAAGAGAGAGACTACACCCAAAAAATAAATTAGCCACTCTCTCAAAAGAGCCTGCTTTATTGATAGGGAGAGTATGTTAAATAGACTCCAAAAGAACAAAAACAAGGAGAGATTGTTGTTTGTAAGCCAGTTCCTTGGTATAAGTAACTGTATCAAAAATGTCATCACTAGCCACTGATGAAGAAATAAAATTTGGGAAGCCTTTGTTTGTGTTTAGGCGGAATAAAAATCTGAAAAACTCCTTGGTTCAAACCTACAGGGAGGACTGGCCCCAAATTCAAACAAGCCTCACCATGAATAAAGTTACAGGCAATTACAAATGTGGAAATTGCAGTAAATGTGACAAATGCATAGTGACCAAAACCTTTGAAATGAATGGAATAAAACATACCACCAGTACTTTCAAAACCTGTCGCAGCACCAAAGTAGAACACCTCCTGGTCTGTCCCTGTGGTATGGTATGTAGGGGAAAAACCAAGAAGCTCAATGCCCCATTAGTCAAACACTTTGTGGAGAAAGGGCACACAAATACTGATATGAGTTAGTTCGTTTCGGAAGAAATTAAGACAAGGAGATGAGGGGGGGGGATATTGGTGGACAAAGGAAGCTGAAGGAACAATTGTTTATGACTAAATTTAACACTAAAAGAAGAGGTTTGAACAAAAGAGGGGATTGGGACAGCTTCACAATATAGTTTATAGTCCTTTCCTCATTAAAAAGTAAGTGAAGGATGCAAAGCATAGCATGGTACACTGTTTTAATCATTAAAAAGGTAGGAAAGCACTGAAGTTAGGAATTTTTAGGGTCCACCCCTAGGTAGAATTGCTGCAATTTGTTGTCAATGGGCATGATAGTTTAGAGTGAGACATTGATTCGGGATATTGGCCACTGATATGTGAGGTGATTACCTGAAAGCGGCAATGGATAGAATATAAACCCGCTTTAAGATCGTGGCCGTCTGTAAGACTATTCCCACAATAAAGAAGTTTCACCTCCACTCTTTAAGTGGAGATGGAGGTATGTTAGCATGGGGATTCAAAATAATAATCTTGTAGTGTTGCACATGTGGATCATCGAACCTTAGGGAACTAGAAATTACTGGAACTCTGTTAAGAAGGTGGCCATGACGGCCCATAGTAAGTCATTGGGAAAGGTCTAGTCATCCTGGGAGTGAATACGACCAGGTGGCTGGGATCATGTGGGAGGTGGAGTATATATAGACGCCAAACATGTGGACGGCGATCTTTAATCATTTATATCGACATCGCAGTCAAGAAGACTGAAGGTAAGAGCCTGTGATGCTGTCCCCCAAATAGTGAAAAGAGAGGGAGTAGCGCTTAAATTAATGCATGCCTATGGATACAGAGTGACTGAGGCCCCGGCATAACCCTAAGGGGGGCAAACAAACAATGCGAGGGACATTACTCCAGAGGGGATACCCGTTCAGTTTGTATGTAGTGTACCACAAGCTTGAATTTAATGTAAGCAAACCAATATTAATATGAGAGTGATTACCTAAAAGGGTGGAGATGGTATATGTATGTGTGTTTAGCACGCTGACCCCTCGTGGGGAGCCACATCATTGAGGCTCTCTGTTTTGTATCCATAAAATATACAAGATGCCTTGTTGAAAATCCTGACATATCCACAAAATACAAATATGTGGGGTGAGAGAATGCAAAGGTGTTAATACATCCAGAAAGATGTGCGGTACTGTCGTGTTTGGATCTAGCCAATTGCAAGCTATAGTGAGAAGCCCTTACAGTTATTGCAGAGGGAGAGAGCCCTGATTTTAGGGATATATAGCTAGAATACCCTAAGGCATTATATCATTTCTCTCAACAGATTTTTTAAATATATGTCCACATATGAGAAAACCTGTTCTCTGACACAAAAGTGCACAAACAGATATCTTGATTGTGAGGGGTAAGTGTGCACAACCTCACGCAGGAGAATATTTGATGTAGGGGATGGGCCCTGTTCTAAAGAGTGATCCAGTAGGATTTCAACTCCCTTATGCAGCAAATTTGAGACCACACACCAACTCCACAGATGAATTGAAACTGGGGACCTGTGACTAACGCAAGACAGGCCTGAGAAAGACGGGAGTAGTACACAGCCCGGTGATTAGGGGCATGACAGTCACCTGGAGTATGACCTTAGAGGCTGGTTGAAGGATGTTGAGGAAGGGTGGTATCCGGTATGGTGATATATTTACTGAGAACCGGAGGGTGCACTTTTGGTTGAGGTACCTGTAGTAGGTATCAGGATGTGTGGTACAGAGTGAAGGGAGCAGTGGGAGAGCGAGTAAGAATGAGTCGAATAAGTGAGATGATCACGATGGATGACTTTATTGGTACCACTAGAGTATGGACAACCTAGTGATTTAGGTTTCACCTGGATGTTGTAGACACTGTTATACTGCATGATGAACGTTTGTACAAAAATGATATCCATTAGGATGGGAATATTGAATATTTGATATATTTTTTGTTCATAGGTTGGATATCTTTTCAGTTGTAAATTGTGGGAGAGTCATTCTTATTGCCTGTGGAAGGTGGCGATAAGTGGAAGCTCACCGAAATGCGTCAACCTTTTGTAATTTACCAAATCTGCTGCAATTTCTTGATACAATACATGGGAACATGGGAGTAAATCATGTGTTGAGTGTTAACAAAATAGACCAATGTTCAGTGCCTTATGTGTTTCTCCCTTTGTCTATTTTTGTCTTACAAACATTTATGTGATTTGTTTTGCGCTGTGTTTTTAATATTCCATTGTATTACAATGTTTTTAATGACATGATAGTGGTGATCTGCACTCTGGGATCACAAAAATTGGGGAATTTATTGTCGTGGTACTAGTTTGTTTGGAGGATCACCTTTGGACCTGTGTGAGTCAGATGTAGATTAATGAGTAGAGTGACTGAGTGAGATAAAGGAGAGCAATTTTCCACAAGAAAGGGGAATTGATTTCACTATAGTATAAGAACTGCCCAGGACCCAATCCAAACTGTTCCTGCGCATGTGTGAATGAAAGAAATCTATATTTAACTACAGGTCGCCAGGTTGCTCTCAGACACCCTCTCTCCATCACATATAGACTATATCTGCACACAGAGCAGAAAATGTTTTCAGTGACCAGAGGGTTACATCCTCTGAAAAGGGGGCCCTGCGAAGTAGTTTATAAACTACCCTGTGCCACACCTCAGCCGTTAAGTGAATAAGGTATGGAAAATCTTTTGTGACACCCTTCCCCATCATAACAGTTTGGGTAGAGTGTATGGATCATGCACACTCGTCAAAGCGCCTTCTCCCGGTTGGGGTCGTAATCAAACGAACTCACTGTATGTTGGAGCTGGATAGCTGTATAGTACAAGAATAAGTCCGGCAGGGCCAATCCTCCCTCCAGCCAGGGAAGCTTCAGGATACTAAGCTTAACTCTGCTTCTTTTACCAGCCCACACTAGTGTACACAGCAATTTATCCAACTGAGAAGATGTATTAGTCGACACCGGAAACATCCCTTTTTGCAATACATACAAGCAGCGCGGCAAAAATACCAGTTTAGCCAGGGATATATGTCCCTTGATAGAGGGGGACCGGGTGTTCAAGAACTCGACTGATCGACACAGGTCCTCTAGCAACTTCCCTATGTTGAGGTTATACTGGGCCACTGGACAGCCAGTCACCCAGATCCCTAAATATTGCAGTTTGCCCTTTTCCTTTTGCAGTCCCAATCCGTGGGGGTGGGTCACATTAGTGCGTCGTAAGCCACCCAAGGGGAACAGCCTAGACTTAGACTTGTTTGTGTACAATCCTGGTATCTTGGCAAAGTCACTCTGTTTCTGGAGAAGGAGGGGCAACAAGACTTTAAGGTCTTGCATATACACCAGAGTATCATCTGTGTACGTTGACACCAAGTGACAGTTGCCCAGCAGTGAGAAGCCCCAAAGTCCTAATCCCGACCCTGGCTACTGGGTGTGCATACAATAATTGCACCACTGAATAAAGGCAGGGTCAAATTCCATGTAACATTTATTTTTAAATTAAAAACAATATTAATGTATTTTATAATAGATTAATATTTTTTGCTATTTATAAATTTGTAACAATAAATGTATATATATTTTTTTAAGTCAAAATAAATCAATCTATTTTAACATTATTTCGTATTGGCTCCATGTTAAGTCCTTGCCTCCACTGTTTTCTGTGAAAGGGTGTTGCAGTCTAAGGGGTTGGCCATGTGTTGCATTGGACATAGACCAGGTCTGAGCTGAAGTACATTTACTACTGTTTTGGGTCTTTTTTGGCTGTAGTATCTCTTGCAGTGCACTTCGTAATTAGGAATCAGCTTACTTTTTTTGTGGGTGGGTAGATCCTCCCTAAACCCTTCATTGCTCCTCTCTACACCCCTCCAGTTTAGTAATAGGTAGTCCCATTTTCTCTGCCACTCACCCTGGCCCTTCCCACATTTATTACAAAGGGCCTCAGTAAGATGAGACCCGGAATGGTCGGAGGCTTTCCGAGTCTCATCGTGGGTTTCACTTTCGACCGCCGCATTACGATGCAGGCGGTCGAAAGTGAAACCAGCCGGTCATTCCGTCTGGATTCCGAGCAGTCAGAGGCCTGCCCGTAATCCTTATGGACGACGTTACTGCCGTAGGGATTACGATGTCGGTTTCTGACAGGCTTTCCATGTCAGGCTTTCCGACATGGAAAGCCTGTCAGAAAGCGAAATTGGGGGCCCCTAGCAGGGCCCCCTTCACCCTGCGGCCTCTGGTTGGGGGCCGAGGGGGCACCTATGGTGCCCCCTGTTAATCCTGCACCGTGTGGCAGGCACCCTGAGGTGCTTGCCATGCGGTGCAGGGATGAACAGATTCTCCCATTTCTGTATGGAAGCTTGTGCTACTGCCGGTTTACGGCTGCAGCATAAGCTCCCATAGGGAAATCAGAGTATGCGACCACACCATGCTGTGGTCGGGACTGTCGACAGGAGGTCAGTCGGTCCTGATTCTCCAACCGACAGTGTAATAAGGGCCTAGGTAGTAAACTTACATGTCTGAGGGTCTCCCTATAGAAGAATAGGAAAGGTGGAGATTTACACTTGTGAGTTTGTGAATTTCTTTTTGTAATAAGTAAATAGTGCTACTGTAATACTACTTTATATAGTGAAAAATGCAGTTTGTGAATCAGGGCTATTATGCTCATCCCCATAGCCACAGGAAGGTGTTACTAAACAGCCACAAGAAGTTTTCTGTTTTATACCACAGCAGTTGAACTGAGTCAACTGTATTAAGTATACACATTTTCTTGTTTCTGTATTTTGTAATTGCTTTTTATAGGCTGCTTTTATTTGAATCCCATGGGTTCTTCGCTAATTGTGGCTACTTTGTCAATTAAAAAAATTAGACTGATAATTAAACAATTCTTGAGAGTGGACAAACTTCTCAGCCACCACTTCTGGATTATTTAGCCTCTCACTTTCAAAAGCTCTCTTTGGAGGTATTTTTAGCGGTCAAGATTCTTTGGGAGCAACATACTTTCTCTGTTGCTCTTATTGAAAAATTACACCTACGTAGAGATTTAAAAAAATCTTCTTTTGTCAGTCCAATTGTAATTTCAATTGCAAATTACGTCAAGCCTTTAAAACTTAACTTGAGTTTTCTGTTATCTCAGGGGTAAACATTGGCAGTTGTTAAATATAGAAATACATATTACATGGAACAATTACATTTAAGATTTTCGATACTGCCCTCTTAAAGCTATGCAGTTTAGCTTCCAAATTAGAATTCTCTTAAAGGGTACTGATTGGCTTAAGTAGTTTAAGCTGTTTTCCAACACAGATACATTTAGAGGAAATGGGATGTTTATGTTGTTATTAAAATATATCAAACACAAGAAGATGGACGGAGCGCTGAAACTTTTCAGGCACTCACCCCCAGTCACAGATCTGGGTTGAATCCATCATCATTCTTTAGCTCACTTCGCCACCCTAGTTCAGACCCAACCATATGCAAATCAGTCTTGACCCTGTTCCTCATTGGAACAGTCCAGCCCGAACTGCCAAACCAGGTCTTCCCTGGTCCGGAAACAAGCATCCTGGGACCGGTTTCGGGGTAGCAGTCCTCATCAGCCAGGCTAGCTTGAATCCAGTGGCAAAGTGGTGAGCAAGGGACCCACGTCTGGGCATACCCTGCCAAATTAGAGCAAACAAAGCAAACACAAGGAGACACAGTAACTCAGGTCCATTAATGTGGACATCTCCAAACCGTACATTTAGTTCAGAAACATAATGCCCTTCATTTATGTTTCTACAATTTCCCTCACCAGTTGAAATCGCCAAAATAGGCAATGAAAAATGGATGCCTTTGTTGTAGGCTCTCCAAATATACATCTTCTCACATCAATTAGGAAAATCAGTTGTTTGCATAATTAGAACAGGAAGCTGACAGACAAATTTCGCTATTGTAAACATACTTTGATGAGATAAAGTTACAGGTACAGCTGTTTCATTATGTTTGGAAATATATTTTCAGTCTTCTTTGATGTCGTCTGACTCATATACAGACCCAGATCAGGACAGACATTCTCTTACAACGCTCCTAATGTTTGGAACGATCTCCCACTATACATCAGGGCCTCCTCCTGCTTTCATAAATTCCGTAAGAAGCCGAAGAATTATTTATACTCCGCTCTTTCCCTGTTAGCAACATGGCGCAGGGTGCCGTATTAGAAAGAATGCCTTGCCACCAGGGCAGCCATGAACTTGCGCTGCCCTCAGGGTAGCGCATTCAAGTGAAATACAGAGCAGCTGTTTAAAACTGCTTTGTGTTTCACTGTGCAGGTGGCAACGTGCCTGCACTTTAAAGAGGGACGAGAGATCCCCTTGCAGGTGGGTGCAGTGAGTGACCCCCCTGCATGGGGATGTCTGTGAGATTCATAGGAGCCCCTTTCTCCCCTCCACAGGGCTGCCTTCAGGAGTCACCTTTTAGTGTCAATAATAGCGCTGGCACTACATGTGCGTCAGCGCTAACAGTATTACAGAATGGACGCACAAGCGTTTGCGGCCCCTTCTGTAATACTATTGTGCCCTGGGGGAACACAAAGTGGGCGGAAACACCAATTGTGCCCTCAGGGCACAACGTCTAATACAGCCTCTGGCTTTTCAACTAGCTAAACTAACATAGGCAGGGCTAGGCACACACACACACCTGCTCAGCGCCAGGATATCCTCTCAGTTGATTGTGCGCTTCATAACCCACATAAACACACATAACATACCTCAATGGGTGTAGCCACCCCTCTTTCCAAACCCTCCCATAGGTGGGTCCCCTGAGTTAGTCCAACCCCTTCCTTGGGTATAAAATAGGAACCCCTGCCAACAGGATTTTAGATATCCCTGGACGAAACTCTGAAACTGAATCCTGGACCTTCGACGATCTGTTAAATGCCAGATGACTGAAGAATCTCCCTTGGAGTAAAGGAGTTACTCCCCTGCTTGGCAGGCACCAAAGACGCATCTGTCCGGTCTGCATCTCCGAAGCTCCCGCCGGACGCCGACGACTTTGCAACCCAGGAGGTGGGTTTCCAGACTTCCCAGAGGCTGACCCGAGTTCCCAGCAAAGCTGAGACCCGTAGCCCTCGTGGGTACTGTGGAACCGGAACCCCTGGACACCGTGCACATTTGCAAGTGCATAAGCTTCTGGTCGATCCTAGAGCGTGTGCTTTGGGTTACTTGTAGCCCCGACCCCGAGCAGTGAATCCACCGAAGATTGCTGGCCTGGCCACTCCCAGTGACCCGTGGGCCGCCATTTTGTGATTCCGCTTGAGGTCCCTTCGCGATCCCTTGTCCGTCGACTTGTGGGTCCCTCAGAAGGACAACTCTACTTTCAATGGGCCTCCCTGGTTGCTCCAGGCCTGCCCTGACTCTCCCTCGCTTGGGGAGTCCCTCGGACCTCGCTGGTCCGCACCGAAGCCTTTGTTCTCTTTCTGCGTGGGTTGCTGTTGCCAAGGCTTGTTGGGTCCAATCCGGGCACCGACACCGCAGCCAGCTACTACCTTCGTGGGACAGCTCGAATCCAGCTCCTGGTTGTCGTCGTCGCCTCCTGGTCCTCGTGGCTGCAGAGACAATCTTCACCTCTTCGAACTTGAAGCACCCGACATCGGTGGGCATTCGACTATCGTGCCCTTGGTCACTGGCTAGTGACCCAGACTCTGTCCCCTCTGCTTTCAGGTTCTTCCCATCATCGATCCAGGCTTGGATCTCTTCGGACACTTCGCATCTTTCCGGCAGCAGCACTTTCCAGCAAGCGGCCATTGAAAACAACGGCGCGGCCCGACACCATTTGACACCTATGCACCCGGCTTCCCTGGGTGAGGTAACACGAGTACTTCGGTGCTCCCGTGGGTGTTGGCCCTAGAACCCTCTAAGTCCAAAAGGGTTTGTTCCTAGTCCACTCCGAAGTGTCCCTAAACTTTAAAACTCTAACCGCGACTTTCCCCATAGACGCTAACGGAGCTCGCGGCTGTGTTCACACACTGCACACATCCCCCGTGGGTCCCCTGTGTCACTACCTTGGGTGGTTCCTTGGGGTCCCAGCGATTCTACAGGCTCTAGGCCTTGTGTCTAGTCAAGTCGTGGTTCTTATACCACTTTCTTAATATATGGTTTGGTACGCCCCTAGGGCTAATCATATATTGTGCTAATTTACTGTGATATTTGAAGTGTAACATATGTGCTTTGGCCTCTAGCCTCATAAAGAGACTAGTAGGGTGTGTTTAGAAATAAATACATATATTTTATATATATACCTGGGGTGGTCTCCTTTCATTTAATCATTCACGAGATTATCGACTGGTAAAACAAATAGCTTTACACTCCTTCAAGACTTAGCCTGAAGGCTGCTCTCCATAGCTACCACTAGGATAGCTTTCAATAAAGGTTGTCTTTAAACCTATCATCAATAAAGGTCGTTTGGACTGGTGCAAGGTGCCCACTATAACTAGTGGACAGCATATACCAGGCCAACTTCTCACAGCGTATACAAATCTACAGCTCTACATGCCAAGAACAGATGCATACTTGTAAGTAGCATTTTCCGTTCGAGGCATATGAGCTGTAGATCGTATACTTGTGCATAGACTATACAGCAGTTACCTCCTTAGCGGTGGCTACCTGTATCTATTGCAGTGGTTTGAAAAAGTGTTCTTAATACAGCTTGGCCCACACTAGCTTGTTGCTTTGCTTGCACATCTATACAATAGTGTTTTGTGAAAGTGTGTGGCGTAGACCAAGTTGCTGCTTTGCAGATATCATCTAGGGAAATGTTCCCTAAGAATGCCATAGAAGCCCCTAGTTTGCGTGTGGAATGAGCTCTAGGGGGAATGGTTAGTGTGCGTTTGGCTTTAAGATAGCATATTTGGATGCATTTAACAATCCACCTTGCAATACCCGCTTTGGAAATGGGATTGCCCTTATGAGGTGGGGAGAAAGCCACAAAGAGTTGTTTAGTTTTCCTAAAGGAATTTGTCCTTTCAATGTAGTAAAGTATCGCTCTTTTAACGTCTAACGTGTGAAGAGCCCGTTCTGCCACTGAGTCTGGTTGTGGGAAAAAAACTGGGAGTTCAACAGACTGGTTAAGATGGAAGGCAGAAACGATTTTAGGTAAAAAGTTTGGGTTAGGCCTAAGAACCACTTTGTTATGATGGATTTGTAAAAATGGTTCTTGTATGGTTAATGCCTGGAGTTCACTAACTCTTCTGAGAGATGTGATAGCGACTAGGAAGGCTACTTTCCAAGTGAGGTACTGTAGTTCACATTTGTGCAGTGGTTCAAAAGGGGGACCCATGAGTCTAGTAAGAACAATATTTAAATTCCATACTGGAGAGGGTGGAGCTCTAGGTGGAATTATTCTTTTAAGTCCTTCTATAAATGCTTTAATAGCGGGTACTCTAAACAAGGACAAGTGTTGTCTGTTTTGGAGATAAGCTGCTATTGCAGCAAGATGTAGTCTTATGGATGTATATGCTAGGTTACATTGTTGTAGGTGTAGGAGATAGCATATGATGTTTTGAATAGAAGCATCTAGTGGGTTGATTTTGTTATTTGTACAGTAAATTACAAATCGTTTCCACTTTGCGGCGCAACATGCTCTGGTGGTAGGACATCTAGCTTCTTTAATGATGTTCATGCAGTCTGGTGGGAGATTGAGGTAACCGAACTCTAAGACTTCAGGAGCCAGATCGCAAGATTGAGTTGATTGGGATCTGGATGCCTTATTTCTCTATGGTTCTGAGTGAGAAGCTTGGGTGAGAGGCGCAGTTTTTGATGAGGAACTACTGATAGTTCCAAGAGGGTTGTGAACCATGGTTGTCGAGCCCATGTTGGAGCAACCAGGATCATTGTGAGGGAATGCTGTTTGAGCTTCCAAGCCACTAACGGAATTAGTGGGAGAGGCGGAAAAGCGTAAGCAAATTTGTTTGACCAGTTCATCCATAGCGCATTGCCTTTGGACAATGGGTGTGGATACCTGGACGCGAAGCTTGGGCATTTTGTGTTTTGATGTGTGGCGAACAGATCTATTTGTGGCTGGCCCCACGAATGAAAGAATGGAAGAAGAACTTGAGGATGAAGTTCCCATTCGTGGATCTGCTGTGTTTGACGACTGAGCAGATCTGCCATCTGATTGTGTACCCCTGGGAGGTGTTCTGCAAGAAGATATGTGTTTTGCGGAATGGCCCATCTCCATATGCTTTGAGCTAGGTGTGAAAGCTGTAGAGAGTGTGTCCCGCATTGTTTCTGTATGTAGTACATTGCTGTCATGTTGTCTGTACGGACTAGGACAGCTTTGCCTACTAGATGGAGTTGAAAGGATTTTAGTGCTAGAAAAATTGCCAGTAGTTCTAGGTAATTTATGTGGTGCTGTTTTTGTCGAGGGGTCCATATACCCTGGATGGTATAGTTGTGAAGATGAGCTCCCCAGCCGGTGAGCGAAGCGTCTGCTGTTAGCACGGTCTGTGGAACCGGGTCGAGGAACGGCCGCCCTTTGGAAAGATTTTGTGTGTTCCACCACTGCAGAGAGCGATGTGTGCGGCTGTCCACCAACACCAGATCTGTTAGCTGACTTAGAGCCTGGTTCCACTGGCGTGCCAAACACTCCTGTAAGGGATGCATTTGGAGTCTTGCATAAGGGACGATGAGAATGCAAGAGGCCATCATCCCGATCAACTGCATGAACACTCGAGCTGGTAATGAGTGTTGTGGCTGAAAAATGGATATTAGAGCTTGCATACTGCTTATCCTGACAGGGTTGGGGTATGCTAAAGCTTTTGAAGTGTCTATTGTAGCACCTAGGTATTGTTGTGTGTTGGATGGTTGGAGGTGGGGTTTGGTGAGATTCACTGTGAATCCCAAGTGGTGAAGCAGCTGAATTGTTTTGTGTGTGTGTTGTACACAGCTGCTGTGTGACTTGGCTTTTAAGAGCCAGTCGTCCAGATAAGGGAACACGTGAATGTGTTGTTTTCGTAAGTGAGCTGCTACTACTGCGAGGCACTTGGTGAAGACTATGGGTGCTGTAGTCACTCCGAAGGGAAGGACTTTGAATTGATAGTGTTGACCGTCCACCACGAATCTGAGATATTTCCTGTGAGCGGGGTGAATGGGAATATGAAAGTAGGCGTCCTTTAGATCTACAGTGGAGAGAAAGTCGCCTTGTTGAAGCAGTGGGAGCACCTGTTGGAGAGTGACCATGTGGAAGTGGTCTGACTGAATGTAGAGGTTTAACGGTCTGAAAGTCCAGAATTGGTCTGAGAGAGCCGTCCTTTTTTGGGATTAGAAAGTAGAGGGAGTAAACCCCTGTGCCTTGATGATGCAAGGGGACTGGTTCTACTGCATGTTTTTGTAATAGAGAGAGAACCTCTTGTTTTAGAAGAGTCAGATGCTCTGAAGACATTGGACGTTGTCTGGGAGGGATATTTGGGGGTGTAGAGGTGAGTTCCAGGCAATAACCATACTGGATAATTTGTCTTACCCACTTGTCTGTTGTGATAGAATTCCAGACAGGTAGGAACTATGAGAGGCGTCCCCCGACGGGAGTGGGATGATCGGGGGGGAAGTGAAGGGAAGTCACTGCTTAGTGCTTAGTTGAGGTGCGGGTATTGTTACCGCGCCCTCTTCCCTTACCATTGTTGCCTCTGTACCCTCCGCGAAAGTATCCTCTGGAGGAATTGTTTTGATTGGGGCTTTTATAGGAAGAAGAGGGATGCTCCGAGCCAATAGTTTTGGAGCCAGCCCTGAAAAAGGAGCGACGAAAAGAACCTCTAGGGGTTTGCAAGGCCCCCATGGCCTTGGCAGTCTCTGTATCCTTTTTTATCTTCTCTAAAGATGTATCTACTGTGGGCCCAAAAAGATGCTCTTGGTCAAAGGGCTGATTAAGAATAGTGGAGTGCACTTCCTGTTTGAATCTGGAGATTCGGAGCCAAGCGTGCCTGCGTAACAAAACGCTGGTATTAATAGCACGACAGGCAGTGTCGGCTGCATCAAGCGCACATTTGATGGACGTATTTGGTATTAATTTTACCTCCTGTATAAGGTCATTAGCTTTGTCTTTAAATTGGTCAGGAAGATGTTGCATTAGCTTTTCAAGCTCATCATAGTGAGCTCTGTCATATCTGGCCAACAAAGCTTGGGCATTGGCAATCCGCCAATGATTTGCAGCTTGTGATGAGATACGTTTTCCAGATGCGTCTATAAGTTTGGATTCCTTATCAGGAGGAGGGGTGTCGCCTGTGGTTTGTGAATTTGCTCTCTTGCGTGCATTAGACACTACAAGAGAATCTAGAAGGACCTGACCCTTAATGTATACTGGGTCATTGGGAGCTGCCTTGTATTTTTTGTCTATTCTGTTGTTAAGAACCCTGGCTCTGACGGGGTCCTTAAAAACTTCAGGTGAATGTTTCAACATGCCTTTTAACATTGGCAGGGTGTGTGTGGACTTTTGTGTGGGTATAAATGTTCCCACTAAAAAGTCTTCCTCTAAAGGGTCAGAGTGTAACTGTACCCCGTGGTTCTGAGCAGCTCTATTAATGAGTTGCGCAAACCCAATATTGTCATCTGGTGGTGATGGCCTAGAGGGATACAGGTCAGGGTCATTGTGTGGGTTGGAATCTGTGTTGTAATCATCCCAAGGATCTGGATTGTGTGGAATGGTATCTGCGTCATCATTATCTGGGTCCCCATTCCCACCCTGATCACTATAGTCATCTTCATCATCCTGTGGATGAGGTGAAAATGTATGTTGTGGGGAGTGTGCTGGAGAAATTAGTAGATTTGGATCATCTGGAGATGGAGAGAGAGGTTGAGTAGTGTTAGTGCCCATCTCTTTTCGCTTCATGGGTATTTCAGGGTGTTCTGAAGTGTCCAATTTTCTCTTTTTAGGAGGCTTGGCGACAACTTTGCCAGTCTCTGGGTCAATGCAGAGAGTCTTTTGTTTCGGATCCGAAAAATCTGTTGGAAGTTGTTGTACGGGTACAATGTCCTTTGTCGGTGCCGAAGATTTAGGGTCAGAATGTTGTTTAGCCCGTGACTCCGAAGCTTTTTGTGGTGTCTTGGACTCTTTAGCTTTTTGTATAGGAGTTTGTGGCTCAGAGTGTTTTTTCGGTTCCGAAGATTTGTTCGGCTCCGAAGATTTTTTCGGCTCCGAAGACTTTTTCGGCTCCGAAGATTTTTTCGGCTCCGAATGTTTGTCCTTAGTTTGTTTCGATGCCGAGGACTTCGGCGCCGACGAAGAAGGGCGTGGCACCTCCTTGGTTTTGGACTTCGGTGCCGAAGGTGGTTTTTCGGCACCGGAATGGGGTTGGCTTGATCCCGAGCCAGAAGGCTTTTCTTTTTGTTTCATCGCCGGGCCCGAGTGCAGGGCGTCTTAAGTGTGTTGTCGGTGTCGACCTGAGCCCGAGGGCGAAGGTGTTACCGGATCCTTAGGTTTGGTTTTGGTTGGGAGAGGGGTTTCGGTACTCACGGACCGCTGAGCCGGGGTGACTTCCTGGTCTTCGACGTCGGAGTCGTCGGCTTCGGAGACAGAGATCTCTCCTTCATCCGCTTGTTGTTCCGGCTGGAGATTGGGATCTGCTCCGAAGATGTCCGGAATCGAGCTGCTTCCACGAGACATTTTGTGACGTCGAGCACGGTCACGGATAGTTTTCTTCGACCTGAAAGATGAACAGGCCTCGCAGTTCTTATCTTCGTGCTCCGGGGAGAGGCAGAGGTTACAAACCTTGTGTAAGTCCGTGTGTGGAAACTTAGCACCACACCCGGGGCATTTTTTGAAAGGAGTCCTTTCCATTGACTGATGGCGTCGTCGGCGCGGATAGGCCCAACGGCCCGCGTCGAAGATCGAGGTCGAGGATTTTATATATTTTGAAGATACGCGTCGAAAAGGAAATGCGATCGAGACAATACCGTCGAGTGGAGAGGGATTACGCGTCGAAGGGGGTTCGAAAACGACACCGACCCGGAGCGCAGCGAATCACATCCGAACCTGATGGCGGAAAAAAACAATCTGGAGATGGAGTCGATGCCCATGCGCACTATCGTCCAAAGGAGGAGTCACCTACCTCGTGACTACAAAGACTTCTTCCAAGACAAAAACAAAGTGCAAACATCCGAGCCCAACACCAGATGGCGATCTATGCACAAGTATACAATCTACAGCTCATATGCCTCGAACAATCAGTTTCTTGATATCTCAGAGTGGCATTAGAGTGCATGCATAATAAGGAGTAGTAAATATCCCAGCAACAGTGACAGTCGAGATACTTCCAGAGCAACAAATAAATCCAGGAGAAGGCTCCAGCACTCTATCGAGACCAGAAGGGACTTTCAAAGCTTATTGGCCAACAGTCTAGGAGCGAAAGAAGCTGAGATCAGGTATCAATTGGATCAATAACACCCACAATCACTGAAGAAACAGAGTCAAGTGGTATAAGTGACACATAAAGGGGATGCAGCAAGGGCCGGTTCGGAGCCTGCACTTACCGCTTGAAACACCGGATAGTTTACTGGGGTGCGCCTCGGTCCCCCAGCGCCGCAGCACTTCCTGTTTTGGTGCGGGAGGCGGAGCCAGCCCTCCCAATGGCATAAAAAGACGCACTTTTTCCCGCTGCGCGGGCGAAGCTGGGGACAAGGGCAGGCTCGTCCATGCCCATCGGAGCCCAGAGGAGGTTGGGCTGGACCCCCCCCAACTTCTATCTATTGGTAGTAGCTCTCCAAGTATGCCATCGACGTTCCCAGGTCAGCAATGGGGAAGAAAAAGGCAACTTTAACATCCTCTGCAGGGGTAACTATGTCCACCATCGATACTTTTTTGCTTAAAGCAACCAATGCAATTACACAGGAGATTGCCAGCAATGACACTGAAGAACAAGATATTCTGGGCTCCCAAGAGCAAATTATGCCCCAAGTAATCTCTCAGGCATACCTTACTGATCATCCAGTTTCCTCTCAACAACTTACCAAAGACGTGCCTACTACGCCAATAGCTACATCAGGCAAAAGAAAAAAAGGAATTTTAAAAGATCCAGTACCAACTAAGTCTAAGAAACCCAGAAAGTCCCTACCTTCTCGGACACTTATAGCCCCGGCTATTGCAAGTAAAGAGACATCACCACAAAATTACCTCACAGAGGACCTTATTGGCAAGATCACCTCGATATTACATCCCATTTTGTTACGGCTGGACTCGATTGACCTAAAAATCCAGGAAAGTTTAGAGCAGGGCTGTTTTCCATCTAAAAATGTTGCTATAACGAGTCTCTCCTCGCAACGCCATAATAGTGCCCATACGGCTGCACCTATAGCAAGCTTTGAGCAGGGGGCAGATACAGGAAATATAACAGTGCTAAATTTGGGCATGAAACACCAGCCCTATACAACAGGGAAAGTTGCATCACCCACAGATGGAACGCTCCTAAAGCCAGGTCATGAGGGGTCATCCACATGTACATTGAAGGACACTCGTGTCCCCATTAGCCACGGGGTGGGGGGTGTACCATCTAGACTTTCTAAGGCTAACAATAACTTTATCACCAGCCAATCACAGACCATCCCCCCAGAACACACATGGGTAACCCACTCACAAACTCTTAATCTCCCCATAGCTGCCGGCCCTTTTGTTCTAATCCTGGTAAATGTTCCTACGCTAAGGCCCACACTACAAGAAACTAATACCCAACTTATGGATAAAACATCCCATTGGCTCTCTGCCCGTAATAGACTGGGTCGTTTAGCTTGGAACCATCTTATCATGGCCAGGAGAATTTCTTGGGTAGGTCCATCTCCAAAAGCACATGAGGGCGATTGCATTGTTTTAAACTTTCATAATTTGCTGTTTGTAGACGATTTATCATTGTATTCCCACACTGCACCTATAGCTTTGACCCACATCTTCCCTGTGCCGCTTGGCTACTTCTACAAACCGCCCTCTCGAACACACAATACTGCGTCAAAGACAGAGCTGGTAAAAACCATGTGGAGTAGGTCTGGGCTCAATGCCAGTATTGGCCCTTCAAATTTCAATGGATTCGCTCCCTTATCGAACCTTGATTCATGTAATTGACTGGAGAATGACAGTCAGAGGGCTCGCCAAATTGAAATCCCAGTTGCCAGGGAGAGTTCAATGCCTAGGGAACACAGCCGGTCAAATGGGGAGGAAAGAGTGAGCTTGAATTATAACACTCCTTTGCTCAGCCAACCTTATAATATCACATAGGCCCCCATCTCTTGTTCAAATAATCTGACCCATACTTTTCCATCATGGTACATTGCGGGTTTTAACAACAAACAATTTAATGAAGAGTGGTTTAAAACACTCTCTGACTTTCCGATTATCTGCTTTCAAGAAACCTGGGAGTCCCACTCAAGCTTCATTAACGGTTACCGCTCATTTAGCACTCCTGCAGTACCCTCAACCGGGGGTAGAGCTAAGGGGGGCCTTTTGACATTGCTAGCTAACACTCTTGCAATGAAAGTACTAAAATTCATAAAAACATCCCCTTACTTTCATATACTAGTAACCAAAGGTTATGATACCTGGGACCTCTTATTAATAAATTACTATAACAACAATTTTTCTTAACCCGAAACAGTAGCAGAGAATATAGGTATGGCCACTGAGGATGCTGTTGGATTATACCCAAACCCTCTACAATTTGTGTGGGTGGGAGACTTTAACATTAGGACCTGCCCAAGACTGGAGACAAAGCTGTGTGGGATAGAAGATCATAGGGGAGAGCCAATTACTCATTTCATTCATAATAAACATGGCATTGTCCTGAACAACGTATTGATGACTTGGCAACTAGAGCCTCAAAATGAAATTGATCTATTAACTGGCCCACTATCCCCCACTTTTCAGGGCACAGAACGCTGTTCTGTGATTGATTACATAATTACGTGTGATCCTTTAAATACTAATCTCTCTAAGATAAAGGTCCCTTTCACTGAATTCAGTGACCATGCAATGCTTACATGCGCCTTTGCATGGTGTGCCGCTGAGAAAAGACCTAGTAAAGTCGCCCCTAAACCTATTTTAGCGAGGAAAAATGGTTTTTCCTTAAAGTGGGATAAGGTGGACGAGCCTAAGCTACTAGCAAACCTTCTAGTAACCAATTATGAGGATTTTCACCACTGCTTAGACCCACAACTAAGTAGCAACTTGGTGATAGAATCCTTTGCCAATATTCAAGCAAACATTAAAAGCTTACTGACCCGCCCAATTCCCCAAAAAAACATTGCACAGCGCAGATGGTTTGATAAGAATTGTTCAGCAGCTTCCAACAATCTCTGGATAGCTCTAAAAGCCCTACCAAGAGATAAGGAATACATTCGTGAATTAAGGAACCTGTACAAGCTAGCTAGGGCTGAAAGACCGAGAGAGCTAAAATACGAAGCGTGGGAAACTTTAAAGACAGCATCTGCCTTGAAAGAGAGTAAAACTTTCTGGAATGTGATTAATTCAGTTTCCCTCCCGGATAATGGCGACCCCTCTCTGGATGCTCATATAGAGGAGGAGTCATGGATAAGTTACTTTCAGGATATCTTTCATAGACCGGTGGGCTCTCGCCACATGTCTGATAACCTGCCTATTAAATAACCAACCTGTCTTTCTTTTGAATTAGAGGAAGTAAAGACCGCTCTGTCACAATCACCACCTCTTAAAGCAGTAGGACCCAATGGGGTCCCAATGGATATTTTTGTGACAAACAGACAATTGTGGTCACCCCGATAGACCGTTGTTTTTAATTCCATAGCACTTAATGGTCCCCTACCCTCCTGGAAAACCGCAGTAATCATACCAATTTATAAAAAAGGTGATCCCTCAACTCCACTGAATTACCGCCCCATTTCCTTGTTAGATAGTACCACGAAACTTATGGGTAGGCTACTACTAAATAAGCTAGAAATTTGGGTGGCGGAGAAGAAAATTCTCGCCGAAGTTCAGTACGGGTTCAGGCAGGGTAGGGGTACCATTGACCAATGTCTAAATTTGTCACTACTAGCTGCGAAGTACACCTTGGCAAAGAAACGCCAGGTATACATGGCCTTCATGGATTTGTCAAAGGTGTTTGACTGTGTGGTACACAGCAAACTGTGGAACATCATGGAGGCTATGGGTGTGGAGGCTACAATAATTAATTTTATTAGAGAGTCTTATTCAGACGCTTCTGCTAGGGTCCGATTTGGAAGACTTGGAGATTGTACAAAACCTTTTAATATCGAAAGGGGGGTCAGACAGGGCTGTGTTCTGGTCCCCTTTCTATTTGCCCTCTATACAAATAATCTGTACGAAGCCCTAGTTAAAACATCAAAAGATATTCCTCAAGTACAGACCACCCCCCTTCCGATTCTGCTATACACGGATGATGCTGTTCTTTTAGCAAGAACCCCCATAGCACTTAAAAATCTTATTACCGACTATACAGACTTTATGGCCGATTTGGACCTTCAAGTAAATAAAACCAAGACCTTTATTTTAGCCATTGGGGGGGCGCCAAAAAGAAACCACCAAGTTTTTACCTTGACGGGGAAAAAATAGAACAGGTCTCAAGCTTCAATTATTTAGGGGTGATCTTCGAGTCAAAACAGTCTTGGAAGGCGATGGTACAGAATAGGGCAGATCGTATGGGCAAGAGTATAGCTGTAATTTTCCGCTTCTCGAAAAAACTGGGTAGTAAGCCTGTACCCAAAATGATCAAAATCTATCTTGCTAAATCGAGATCTATTGCTACTTATGGGGCAGGGATCTGGGGGAAGAGCAGATATTACAACCTTGCAACAAATAGAAGGCAACTTTACTAAGTGACTATTAGCAGTTCCAACAGCTCGTAGTAATTTTGTTGTCACAAGGAAGCTGATCTGCCTTACATAAGCGATGTTATTAAACTGGCCCCGCTCTCCCTGTGGTTGTCATTGTGGAAAAGGAACACCGTTGATCTGAATCAAATGATTCTGAAAGATATTTTATCTTTAGACCACAATCACAAAATACCTTGGTTAACTTATGTACAACATGCTCTTACATCACTGGGGCTATCGGAACTTTTTGACACTCCTAGACTCTGTGAAGGTTTCCCTAAATCAAGGTTAAAGGATCTTTTTATTAAGAAAATGTTTCTGATAGATTGGATAGATGCAGGGGGGAAACTTCTGTTTTAACCTATTGTGGACTATCACATTTACAGCTAGGGGTTCCATCGTACATTTCTTTTGTTGAGAACACCCAGTACCCGTATATTTTAACCAGATTTCGATTGAATTATATACTGATAATGCTGAGCTATCCAATGAATGTATTCTCACCCTCACAACTCCCCCCTTGCCTGTGTAATAAAAGGTCACCCCAATCAACTTTGCACATTTTGTTCTTTTGGACTTTCGATGTAAAAGAGAGGAAACAATATATCATCCCCCTGTTGAAGAAATGTAGTTATCACTCCTCAACAATGGCTCTTGCTCTGCTGCAGAATCTAGAAACCCTGTATGTCTGTTTTACTTTGGTCTCCTTCTTACAAGCTGTGTCAAGAAGTCGTAAGGCCACTAAGGGACCCCCCATTTTATTAGAATGAAGTAACTTCTAGGGTTGACCATGATTTTAACTGTGTTCAGCTTTCAATTTTAATGTCAGCCAGATTTGCACAGTCATATTTTTCAAGCCCAAGCAAAGTAAATACTTATTGGCCTGTGTGCTAAGCTTTCCAATCTTGGCCAGATTTGCACAGCTATATTTAGCATGTATGAATTTGTTAATCCCTCATCGATTGAAATGAACTTTGTTTTAATCCTGTTTTTATTTCTATGTATGTTATTTACATGCGTTTTTTTAACTTTATTGACTTAGCACATGGAGCTCTGGTAAATGGTTTTATCTACCTCAAGTAAAATCTAAATTCGCATTTTAGCACGACCTGCTTTGTAACTGTACCTGGATTTCTCATACGCAGCATTTCTATTTATGTACTTTTATGCATTTAACCAAATGCAAAATAAAGATATTGATTGATTGACACAAAGTGATCAAGTGCCAAGAAGATCCAAAAGATCAAGAGTACCTATTCGAAGGCACCTGAATGGACTTATTATTTAAGCCAAGTACTAAATGTTTCAATTTCAGATTTGCTTGACTGGAGCAGAGAATTGCCTGAACTCCCTTGAAACTGTTTGACTTTAAAGACTTTGAAAAGAAAAACCTAGCTGTTGACAAACTTATTGAATGAACTGTGCAAACAGACTGAAAGTAAAACTGTTAAAGTTGCTAAGAAGAATACCATCGATCAGTATACCACAATTCAAAACGGTGCAACTGGGGGAGAAGCCGGGGGCTCGATGCCGGACAACGCGACCCTTTTGGCGGCAATCACTGAGGCAAGGAACACACTTGATGCCAAAATCGGCGCTGTGGGATCCAAGGTCTCCTTCTTGAGACAAGATCTCCGAAAGGCTGTGGACCGCATTACTGAAGCGGAGACACGCGTGTCCACAGTCCAAGATAACGTAACTACCATCCAAAAAAAAGTTAATAAACTCACGGCGTTAACACAAGAATTGGCCTCTAAGGTGGAGGACGCCGAAGGCCGAGCAAGACGAAACAACTTGCGCTTTATTGGATTTCCGGAGGGTTGCGAGGGCGCCTCCATGTCTCATTTCCTCACCCAATGGCTTGTGGGCCTCCAGCCAGCTGATAAACTATCCTCATGCTTCGTCGTGGAAAGGGCTCATCGTGCACTAACTAAAAAGCCACCTCCAGGTGAAAGCCCAAGACCAATCATTGCAAAGTTCCTGAATTATGCTGATCGAGACACTATTCTACAATTCGCCAGGTCCCACAAAGACAAACTCCTCCATGACTCCAAGTCCATAATGATCTTCCCGGATTATACCCGTCTGGTACAACAGCAGCGTCAATCCTATATGGCAGCAAAGCGCAGATTGCGGGAACTGAATATTCAGTACATGCTACTGTACCCAGCTTGCATGCGGGTTATTTATAACTCTAAATCCCACTTCTTCGACTCGCCAGAGGCTGTTTTCGCCTGGACGGATGAGCGTACACACCCGAAGCCACGTACCCCGCCACAGCTGGAGTCGGACTCGTCCCAGGGCTCACAGCAAACTCGGCCGAGGAGAAGTAAATCTCAAAGAAGCTACCGATCTGGTTCAACTAGGCGCTCCTCGGATCCAGAAGAAGCATCCTAACTCCTACAAAGGACGCTATCCCCCTGCAGTGGGGGCACAGTCACCTCTGAACCATATGTAATATCCTGCTCCACATGGAACTACAAGCTGGCGTGGATGTCCAGCCACACGTTTCATACCGCCCCAGACATCTCTACTTTTTTCCTTTTGTTAATGTTATATGGGTAGTTTGGGTACCATTGGCGGAGGGGATCTGGGCTCCCCTGTTGGGGCCCTGAGATTACTCTTCACCGCGACAGATGCTCCGCGTTCAAGGCAGTATCGGGTGGAGGGCTTGGGGGTTTCTTAAGATGTTCTGTTATTATTATTATTTCAGTTTTCACATGTGCGCAGGGGTTTAGTCTTGATTCCACACTATCAGCCTTAACACACACATCTACAGAGATTAGATGACCACCCAGTCATGCACATCCCCACCCGGGAATTTGACCATATTGTCATGGAACGTTAGGGGCCTACTTAATAAGGTTAAGAGGGGCGCTATTCTCCGTCAAGCCAAGCGATCTGGGGCCGACATTCTCTTTCTTCAAGAGGCCCATCTTCTGGGTGCCAAGGCTCCCTGTCTTGCCAAGTTTGGGTTCCACACAATATATCACGCTGGGTTTACCAGGCGATCACGAGGGACTGCCATCCTCATACACTGCCGAATTCCCTTTATACACATTAAGCATTGGTTGGACCCTGGAGGACGTTACGTCCTTATATCGGGCACACTATATGGGGAACATATGAATCTAGGCAGCATAAATGCCCCTCCCCCACTGGGTAATACCTTTGTACAAAAGATATCTCGATTATGGGGGTAACTCCCAGAGGGGTTGACCCTCCTAGGTGGGGACGAGAAGGACGCTATGACATTGATGGATAGTAGGCGCGCATCAGGGCGAGAACCCCCAATAGATAGATCCAAACTTCACCTTCTGGCTACTACGTTGGGTTGGTCGGACATATGGCGTGAGTTCCATCCCTCCGAACTAGGCTACACCTACCAGTCGGCAGTTCAGGGATCTCTGTCCCGGTTAGACTATATGTTCACTCCACATAATTATATACACCGGATCTCCCATATATCACACCTCCCTAGAGGTCTGTCGGATCATTTGCCTGTCTTGTGTAAGATCCGTATCCATTCCCACAAACCCCCATTTAGGTGGAGGATGTCCCCATGGCATCTGCGGGACCCGGAATATCTGGAGACGCTGTCCACAGCAGTCTCGGATTATCTTGAATTTAATCTGGCCTCTGCCCCTTCCAAGTGCATTTTATGGGAGGCTTTGAAACCCACTGTCCGCGGGGCTGATATTAGTTTCCGCGCCAATGCTAAACGTCAGCAGTCGGCGCAATTGTCGGAATTAGAGAATCGTCAGAGGACCTTAGAGGCGCAGTACGTAGCTGACCCAACCCCACGTCTCCAGCGCAACCTACTCCAGATACTGCAACACATTCAGCAACATCTTATGGGAGAGGCAAAGGAAATCTGGTTAGCATCGCAACATCAAATCTATCAATGGGGGGACAAATCATGTAAAATGCTCCACAGACTATGCCAAGTTGAGAAGTCCCCCGCAAATGTCCCTGTGCTCCGGAATGAGGAGGGTGTCTTGTGCTCATCCGCAACAGTGGTAGCGGAGGAGTTTGCGCGCTATTTCTCACTCCTTTATGCGCGCCAAGAGCAGTTATCTGTGGCCTCTATAGCGGAATTTTTGAGAGACATACCCCCGTAAGCTCACAGATGAGGCACGAGAGCAACTAGACGCTCCCATAACTACAGACGAACTTAGAGCAGCATTGATAGCCATGCGCCTGGGTCGAGCCCCTGGTCCTAACGGGTTCCCTATGGAATTCCTTGGACCACTTATGAATACATTGGGTCCACACTTATTGGAGGCAGTACATGAAGCTATCGACCAACACCAACTTCCCCAAGACTGGCGACATGTAGAGATTGCCCTCTTCTTGAAACCAGGTCGCCCACCGGAAGATCCCTCGTTGTACCGGCCCATCTCTCTTATCAACTTTGAGCCCAAACTATTGGGCATAGTCCTTGCTGACTGCCTTAGGACCTGTGTGCCAGATCTGATCCACCCAGATCAGTCCGGGTTTATGCCACACCGCTCTACGCGCCATAACATCAGATGGGTAAATAACGCCATGGCAAGAGCCCCAGACCTTGGACGCCCGCTGCGATTCTCCTTGCGGATATCGACAAGGCGTTCGACTCCCTCAGCTGGTCGTACCTCTTCCAACTTCTTGAAGTTCTTAATTTTGGCCCGCGCTTCCTGGCCTATGTACGATTGCTCTACACTGGGCTGACGGCGTCGGTCAGGATCGCAGGGCATCGCTCGGCCCCGTTTCCCATCTGTCGTGGCACGAGGCAAGGTTGCCCCTGTCACCATTACTATTTGCCCTCGCGGTGGAATCCTTGGCAGTATGGGTGCGGAGTGACCCGGTACTCAGGGGCTTTGAATGGTCCCCATCCCGATCCGATCGCATCGCGTTATACGCGGACGACGTCCTCTTTTTCTTGACTGACCCGTGGTTCTCGGGGCCCCGCATCCTACAGATTCTCCGAGTGTTTGGCCAGACCACAGGGCTTAATACTAACCCTTCTAAATCCATATTATTTCCGGTGTGCGGGAATCAGGGTTGTGAAACATGGGCGGAGCAGCTATCACGCGCTACTACAGGATTTATGTATCTCGGTATTTTTATGTCACCCTGCCCAAAGATTTCCTGGGCACATAATATTAACCCACACATTACGAGCCTTAAAGATGAAACTGCAATATGGTCTCCCCTCCCGCTCTCATTGTATGGGCGCTTAGCGATTTTTAAAATGGTCTCATTGCCCAGAATACTTTATAGACTACAAAATTTCCCAGATGCTATACCGCGAACTTGGTTCGCACAAATCAACGCCATCCATAATAAATTTCTCTGGAATGGCGGCGCTGTACGTGTTGCGTTGAGTACGTGCACGCAGTCAACATACTGCGGCGGCATAGCAGCAGCGGATGTGTACGCGTATTACGCGGCCTCCCACTTATTAATTGTAAATGAGTGGTGGTACAGTTAGCCTACGGATCCAGCGTATGCACTAGAACATATGGCAATGGAGGGCACCCCCCTCCTTCAACTCCTGTACAGCACACAGAACCTGGACTTTCTACCCCCTGCCAGTGGCACAGTGATCCGGCTTTGGAGATCTGCGGTTAAACAGATGGGTTGGCATGGTCGCCTGACTCAGGCGACCACGTTGTGGTATGGTGCGCATCTCCGCCCGGTGTCGGCATTAGCGGGATTTCGTGGGTGGGACTTAGTGGGAATATCCACGTTAGATGACGTAATGCAAGGTACCACCTTAAAGTCGTTCCAACAGCTACAGACAGAGTTTCAGCTGCACAAATCTCAATTTTATAAGTATCTCCAGCTGCGACATGCACTGACCCCCCTCCTTCAGACGATTGAGAATTTGCCAGAGTTTCACCCTCTGGAGGCACGTTTATTAATGGGTGATTTAGGTGACCATAAGATCCGTCAGATTTATCAAACACTAATGACACACACTTCCACAACCCTACACAAGACTAGACGTGCGTGGTTAGCAGACATACCAGATATGACCGATGATGACTGGACAGAGGCCTTGGCTAGCCCTCGCAGTGCGGCGGTGTCATCGCGCTATCGTCTCACGCAATTTAAATATATACACCGTATTTACTATACAAGGTCTCGTCTCTGGAAGACCGGCGTCACTCAGTCCCCCTTATGTCCGAGATGCGGGATAGAGGAAGGGACTTTCTTACATACTGTCTGGGCCTGCTCAGCACTGCAGCCATTCTGGCGGAGGATCGTGGCATGTCTGGGCGAGGTGCTGTCGTGGGATCTCTCACTAGATCCGAGATTTTTTCTGCTGCATAGTACTGATGGGATTGGCGGGAAGCAACAAGCAACACTTATTATTTTTAGCTGTTACCATTGCTAAACGGGATATTGCACAAACATGGAAGGGTACGTCCCCCCCGACAATTGGTAGGTGGAAAAAGGCCATTGATGACTGCATGACTGCTGAGATCGCGGTGTTTCAAGCTCGGGGCTGCCCCCAAAAGCATAGGGAAATATGGTTGAGATGGGCGGAATATCGGGGCATAGAGTTACCTCCCCTTCCACCTTTGGATCCCTGACAGGACAAGTTCCTCTCATATTACTGGTCACTGAGCAATCCAGACTATCAATAGTAACTTTTGGAATGTTTATCCAATTGGACAAATATAGATTTGTGGGATTTGGGACTTACTGCGCAATGTGTTTGTTATTATACCTGCAGGTTTTGCAGAGGTTAAGCTTTCTTCAATTGTATGTTTATGTAATCACACGATGCCTTCAAACTGTATCCTTTGGGCCACGGCCCGGTATAGATCATGCAAAAGTAATAATAAAATATATTGTTAAAAAAAAAAAAGTTGCTAAGAAGAGAAGATTATTATCTAGGCCTGAAGCGGCAGTAGAACAGTAGGGATAACACTTTTTAGAAGAACACGGAGTAAGGTTAAGGAAGACTATACAAAGACTGCTGTAAATAAAGTTACAAGAAACTAACTGAATTGCAAAGCAAAAGAAGAAGAATAACTGCTTGGGAAATAAAAACATGGACACTAACTTGCTGCTACACTTATCGTTTTAAGAGATCTGACTTTAGATAAAACATGTGCATTCTAGCCAGAACTAGATGCAAGATTATCGTGCGAATTACATTCTGAGTAATGGTATTAGTAGCCATAGCATTATTATTTGCCATATATTTTACACCCGGCAAAGAGAAATTGTAGTTTCATTTACTAACATGGCATTTTCACATGATGAGGATGAGTTGAAAACCACATTTGTAGACTATTTGAAAGAAGAATATTAAACTAATGTTTATTCTAGGCTAGTGCAAGAGTATACACATGCTATGAATACTAAGGGTTGTTATGTATGTGTACATTTGCCTTCCTTGGCTGAGAAGGAGGTGACATACCATCACATTCCTTTGTCTTATCCAATGTTATGCAGCATATTACTTAGTTCAGTTTATAGGCAGCAACACTTTGAATACTATTATTCAAACTATGACAGGATACTTTCAAAAGTACCTTTAAAGAAGAGCATGAATTTACACCCACAAGCGAAAGAAATGGACAATGCTTGGCATTATTTTAGACCTGATCTTCCTATTAACACTGTTAAGGCTTATGAAAACAATTTACCACGCTTGATCAGACCATTAGAGAAGACCTTTATCATGATGTTAGAAGAGAGGAGAACACACATTGCACGTAGTAAGAATTCAAGTGAAGATATTTTAAAGGATTCATGGAAAAAGGAAGAAGATGATTTTAGAAAGACAATACCTTACCCAAAGTTAAGGCTAAACAAGAGACGGAAAGGGACAGTTGTTGTGTTTAAAAGAAGATTTCTGAATAGAAAGAGACATGTAGGGAATAGTAAATGTGAACATAGATTTGAATTATCAGGAGGAACACGACAGATTTTACAAGGTGGCAAACCTGCAATATCAGGAGTTTATTTTATTTGTGGACAAGATTACCAGCTAACTGGGAGGGTATTTGCTATTTAGGCTTATTGTTTCCCAAGATGTATCTATAATGTAAATAGCTTAAAGGCTTTCACAATGATACCTGCACACAGACGTGCCAGAAGTATAAATGAGGGAACACAATTAGTGGGAGAAATATTTGGAGCTATTATCCCAGCTGTGACAGTGATACTGGATAATGAGATCACTAGAAAACGTTAAAAAGTAGTGGACAAGCTTGCAACCAGTACATCTGGAGCTTTATTAGTCACAAACACTGAACTAGTGGCAGTTACAGATAGATCTGTGGGTTTGCAGAACAGATATGCCATAGACATTGTACTTGCAAAGAGAGGCAGAGTTCCAAGATTTTGAAGTTAGAACATTGCTGCACCTACATACAAGAGTAAGAAAATCGAAGAGTACGCAAAGAACATTCCAGACATCAAACTTGCCCTGGAACCCTTGGAAACCACTAGTATAGTAAAAAGCTTCACACAAAAAGTTTCTGCAATTGGATTGCAACATCAGGAGGAGGAATCCTCAAAGCCAAATTACTACCTGTATTAATCTTAGCTGTGTGTTTCCTCATTTGACTAGGAGTATATAGGACTATCAAAACTCTGCTACAAAAGGGAAGAAATAGAGAAAGAAATATTCAAATTAGAAAGGATTTGGAAGACTCAAATGAAGACGAGATCGAATTGCGAGTTGATCTGTGAATGTTGTAATGGTTGTAAACCAGCAGGGGGAGGTTGCTAGAGTGGTTTTAATAACCGCAAATTAATGCAATTAAAGTGTAGAAATAACATGTAGGCCTAAAATAAGAAGCCACATTTTAAAAAAGGTAAATGGGAGCACTAGGCTTCCATAGCTATCCATGTTAAGTAAGAAATGCTTCGGAATGCATTTTTCTTTTTTTCTTTTTACTGACCGTAGTTTAACATTCTAAGTAATCTGAAGATGTGAAGAGGTCAACGATAAAATGTGCTGAACCAACATGATTTAATTGAAAAAGATAGTTTACGACCTTCCCATAGACATATTTTTCAAAGAATAGTGTACTAATGATGTAGTTAAATTTTTACTTAAATGTTTCTTTATGCATAAGATTTGCAAGTTAGAATATGTGAGAAAGGGATGATTTAATTGTGAAATGACAGACCTAACTGTGAACTGTTTTGCTTCGCATAAAATAAACCGGGAACCAAACCACGACTTGTACAATGTTGTCAATAAAGTTACATTTAACACTTAATATCTGTAAATCTTTGTTCTGAGACAGCTTAGACGGTGGAAGCTTTCCGTTTCGACGAAGACATTGTGTTCCAGTTGGAGGAGAAGATGGATGACTGCAATATTTGCTTTAGTTGTAGATAACAAAATGTTATATTAGTACATGTTCCTAGACTAAAGTAACGCACATTCCCCAGGCTTCTACACTCTCTGCACCCGAGAGCTTCCTTTGAAGACCCAGACTCTATGCACTCTGAAGCTCTGAGAAACTTTTTCCAGACTCTTTGCTGAGCTCTATGCCGAGACCCATTCATTACCCCTTGCCAGAATCTATGCAACATTTCTGAGACTCCACCGAATTTTCTAAACTTCTCTTCATTAGAAGTGCTATTTGAATTGCCTAAAGCTTTATGCTTTCACCTCTCGACTTCAAACTCTTTATGGGTTCTAAGCTACTTTTCTCGTCTTAAGATTTAGAACGGGGATTTTTCTTATATGGAACACGCTTAATGTTTCTGTATTGTATTAAAAAGAATCAATTGAATTACTTACTAAAAGATTTGACTAAAACCCTTTACACTCGCATCAAAATCTCACCATCGACCCCCAAATGTTGATTATTTAACTGTGATGTGAAATATTGAATTTGACTTGCAGTTCCTGATTAATTCTTTACCTACCGCCAAGGTCCGGAGAGGGGGGTGGGGCCCAATAAGAGCAGGGACCTTTCTTTCAGAGATGCTGAGACAAAAATTCTGAATTGTAAACCAACTTCTTATTAAGGTCCTTGCTCTGCCAATGTTATTGTATATACACTGCATATTGTAAGTGAAGACTTTGAATTTGTTAACGTTTGTAAACTCTGTTCGCTTTAGTCAAATTCTGAATTGTAAATGAAATTTGCTTTACTAACTATTGGCAAAGCCAAGAGATCTGGGCAGCCACGTTCCGTGCAGGTAGCAGCGGTGGGGCCTGGTAAGGGGGGATTTCGAGGGACGATGCAGAGGGAAAATTAAATAATTAATTTTCCCTCATCATCGTCCGTCGAAATCCCCCCCACCCGGCCCCACCGCTGTTACCTGCATGGGCCGCGGCTGGATCTGGGCTCTAAAACGCTGAGCTAATGGGTTTTGAATACTTGTAAGGGCGGAGTCGTATTTAGGTGGCTCGGCTGAGAGCTCTGGATATGAAGCTCAAGTTCCAGAGCAGTGTGAGTCAGTGGGCCATAACAGTGTTCAGATTACATTCTCAATCAATCCTTGGGCTCGTGCAAGTGTACAAAGTAAAGGTCACATATGCACCATTTGTAATTACCAATTCTATTTATTTATAACAAAATCATTAATATTAAATGAGTAACAACAAACTGCTAACAAGCAATCGCGAAGCCAATAGCTCTGATTTGTTCAAGTCAATGTTCGTTGTTATGTGGTATGTCTGGATACAGTAGCAGAAAACTCGAAAAGGCACCTAATTGCTGGTCTGGCAACAACATGCTGTGTAAAGCACAGGATTGAAGTTTACATGTTTTAAGCCACACTCTATTACTTAAGCAATGCCACATTTAGAGCCCCCCCAACCCAGCCAACCTTTTCCATATCACCTTAAGCACTGTGGTCCACAATAGGCTTTTTCCTACAGACAGCTGCAAGCTGGCTCATAGGCGAGACCTACAAATTGTGATGCTATAAAACTGTGGAATCCTGGGAACTTCAATCTAAAACTTGTGGAAAAGAAAGAAGAAACACAACTTTGCTTCTTAATGGCACTCACTGTAGCACATCCGGGAGGGCAGGAGCACACCACTTGTCAGAGGAGGAGTCGTGCACTTCAGTGAAAGAAAGCTGGGGACCTGGCCTCCTCCAGTGTGACACCCCAGGGAGTGACTGTAGGACCCAGGGCTCTTAGTGCCACCGCACCTATTTAGAAATGGTGCTGTATGTTTCCCTGTGTTGTAGTGAGCCTCAGCAAGGCCTACCAGTGCTTAGGGGTTCTCCCTTCTCTGCACAGAGTCCTCAGACACTTAGGAAGAAGTTGGCACAGAAACTGAAATATAAAAGACAGAGTTTATTAAACCTTATAAGGTGGAGCTAACATTCACACATCACCCTTCAGTAATGCATGAAGTAGCACACTGAATGGAAGGATCCTGGTCCTTTTATACCCACACAGGGGCTCAAATGAAGGCGGTACAAACACAAATGCTGGTTGTAGGTACATATAAGGTCATACAGAGAATGCACAGTCGACAAGTGGGTGGAGATAACAGTTTCTACTTTTAGTAGACACATCCTGACATTTATAAACTTGAAACAGCTGCAAGCTCAACTGAGCATGTGCAAAGCAAGAGGAACTAAAGTTAACTTGTCTCTAGGCAGATTTCAAGAGCAGTTAACAGGAAGGTAGGACAGAGCACATGGCGAGCACATGGTAGCACATGGCAGCCAAAATGGCTGACAGAAATACAAAATGGATTCCACAAAGCGGACAATTTAGCCTCTGAATACAGGCTGTCTTTAGCCAATGCTTAACTTAAGTGCTGCCAAATTACAACAGACGGCCCTTTCAGCATTGGCTGAAGACATTCGTTTATCTGGGGTAATCTAAATATTCATCCCGTACATCTATTAACATTATTTCGGCCACCTCTTTATTCAACATTTGTTGGGCCTTTGTTTCAGCAACGTTCCCTCTTCCCAGGTATACAAGCAGAGATGCAAATGGAGCAAAGCATTGGACCACATTGGATACATACACAGCATGTAAAAAGTATTAATCATTACACACAGGATAGTCAGTAGCTTCCAGCTCCAAGCAGAAACAAGAGTCCAAAATCATCTAGTCTAATTCTAAGTTTCAGGGCTCTGATGTATTTCAGTGACTATCTATTTCAATTAATAGCCAACAGCACATACTTAATAAAAACATTTTCAATAGACTTTTCCAGTATTTCTTATGAGGGCTAAATTATCAATTAATATACTTAAGGAAAGAGTAAAGTAACATGCTCAGATGAACTTTTCTCGTGCAGAATAAACATTACTCTTAAAAAATATTAAAGCAATCAGACATATTATTACAAAAAACAATTGTGGCTCCGGGGGACCAGGAGGACCACACAGGGCCATAGGAATTAGGACAAGGAGCCGCAAAGGGCTGCTCCTCCAAAAAAAATGGGACGACCAAAGGGGTACATTACTAACAACAACAAAAAAGTCCTTGAACCAACCAGCCAGAGGGAGTCTTCTCCCTGTGTCCGTTTTGAGCCTCACAGGCAGGCTCTTGTTGTTCCCACGGTGGAGCTGCACAACTCGCAACTCAAGAATCACGGAGAAGAAAAAGTCTTTCTTTCAGGATAGGGCAATCACCCCCCAGGGCAAATACCCTCAATGATCCTATCCAGTGTCTCAGGCAGTGCACCAGTTTTCTTCACTTTAATCTAACAGGCACCAAGGGCATAGCACCTGTACCCTAAACTCAAGTCCTTCCCTAACTCCTGTATTTGCACTTCTGGCGCACTGCTCTTTTGTTGGGGCCACAAATTGTACCCAATGTGCTCGGGTATCTCTTGATCAACAAACAAAGGCGTAGACTTGCATTCACTTTGGGACCAGGATTAAGAGGCCTGAAGCAACCCTTGTTTCAAAGGGGGTCACCTCAAGCAAAAGCCTCCTTGCCGTCCTTATCGGTCTGTGACTCTCTCAGCTGGGCGGCATCAAAAACTGGATCCACAGAAAGATTTCTTCATCCTGATTTGTGACCCCGTCTTTCGCCCAAGACAGTGGCAGGGGTACACACTTCACGTCCCAGTGCTTCCGCCTTCACTGAGGTCCTAGTTGCCAGCAACGCCTGTGCTGGTTACCTTCACTTTGGCTTCAAGCTGCAGTGGCGCTGACTCCCCAGGCTGGATCTGATGTCCGGGCCCCTCTGGCAATGGTTGTAAGGCAGCAAATATCTATTGGTGGACAGAACAAGAGGTCTTTAGACAAGGCACAGAAATAATCTAACAACAGAGAGGATAGTCTCAGAATACTTCCTTAGTCTTGGGGCGCCCCATACATTAGCAAGGCACCCAAGAACCACTTCATCTATCTGAGAGTAGAAAACCATGGACCTATTGGCAAGTATAAAAGGAACGTTTTGGTGAACTGACAAGAGTAATACATCACCCAATCCCAAACAGCCAAGGAAGTCTGTGTTCATTTACTAAATTCTGAGGAAAAGAGAAAAACAATACAGACATACTCCAAATACTTACATTGGTGTATTCCTATATTACCAATCTGAAGAACCCTCAAGAAAAAGGAAATGTTCTACACTTTTACTCATAGATTTTACATTACTTGTACAGGACTGCAGACACTTGTAAAATAATTTCTCTTACATGTTATGCTTAGGACCATGCTCTCATGTTATAGGTGCAGCAGGAAAATCTAAAACTGCTAATCTAACAGGGATTCTTATTGCAAAAAGAACTAAACTTCAACATAGTGGGTACTTTTTCTTCAGCAGAACATGTTATGACAAACAAACTCCTATAAAACAATATTTTCCTTCAAAATGTTTGCTAAGGATCACATGAGCGTCTTTCCTGCATTGTACTTTTCACGATCTGGACTATGCAACATCATTTTCAAAAGGAAAAAAAACCCTATCTCCAGCTCTAATAAGGGCTGTCAGCTTATTTACACAGGCTAGCTAATAAAAGACTAGCAATGCCCTTGCAAAACTGTATAGAACATGAGAATAACATAAACAATAATAGTGTTGCCACCTGAGATTTTTGAACAGAAACCCCCACTATACAATTTTCCTTAAAGATCAAATAAGGGAACATCAATCTGTTCTACTCATTCTTTCATACAGGATGGGCAGTAACATAGCTTATGTGTTTCATCTTTTTATTAATTCTAACAATTTTAAAACAGTATTACAGAATAGCCAATTGTAATTGTAATTGTAAGTAGCATTTATATAGCGCAGCTGTCACCCAACGGGCATCCTGGCGCTGGGATTACCTAAATCACTGTGCAGCTATAAAACTATGAATCATCATGCGCCAATCTCTCAAGGCTATTCTTTTGGAAAGAGCCTGGTTTTTAGCTTTTTTCTAAACTGCAGTAAGTCATCAGTCTGTCTGAGTTCACTTGGTAGTTCATTCCATAACCTTGCGGCTGCATAGACCAAATGATCTACCTCCTAGTCGGGTTTTCTTGACTCGTGGGGTACATACTAGGTGGGCTGCCAAGGAACGAAGACTTCTAGCTGGGGAGTACCAAGTAAACATTCTCTGTAATGGTTTAGGCCCCATTTTGTGTGCCGCCTTATGAACAATGCAAAGTGCCTTAACTGTCACATGGCCATTTCCTAGACAGCTTTAGACAGACTCAAAAAAAAGTGAGAAAAAGAAGAGAGAAAACATAATTTTGCCTACTCTTAATTTGTAGAGGAGCTAGCCTCCTTCCCCCATTTTGACAGTAGGAAAACCTGAAACAGGTTTTACTTCTGTCAACACTTTCAACCCCTATTCATAGCAACTGGGCACAAACAAACTTGTAGGAGATATCTTAGAAAGTGGCTATTCTCTGATTCAGTCTAACACAATGCAAATTGAGTTAACTTTAAACCAATTTTTCTACAGCAATTGTACTAGAGTAACATGAGGGCGCATGAATGCAAACTAAATCCATTTCCTCCTTATCGTAGCCCCTACACAGTATTCTTAAAACTAAAACCATTATTTTATATAAATGGCAGATCAATGTTCAACTGAGGGTTGTCTTCCTTCGTGGCATAGGACTGCGCAAAACGTGTGTTTGCCAAAAATAGGAAGCAAAGCTTCTCTTTCTCTCTTTGCGCTATCATCTCGTCTTTCAAAAAATCTTTCGAAGGTCGAAGTATCCAAGCAAACATTACCCTTCAGCCTGCTAAGTAGCTAAATACAGAACTCCGACCTTTGACCCGTTCAGCAGCTGCTCATTTTTGTGTGCAAGGCTTGCCATGCGGTTTTGTAATGCAAAGCAACTCTGGAGAATCACAGCGAAAAGCAGTCCTATACTTATTTTCATTTATGTACAGTGGTGTGCAATCTAGTAATGCAGAGGCAGCTGTTTATTTTATACTTGCATATGTATACTTTTATTGAAGCCTAAGAGCACGTTAAAACTGCCTTGAGTGGTAGAACTGCTTGTAAAATTGTGAATTTTAGCTCAATTTCGACTTTGGTGGTAGGGGCACTTAAAAATGAATATCCTACAATATTTTTGCATAATAGGATCCCCCAGAGTGTTCTCTAGATAGCCCAGGAATGGGAAATCAGAAATGCATAAGATATACCCTTTTAAAAACAAGTTTTGTACGGCTGGGTAAAGTGACATTTCACATTTAAGTTCCCTTCTTATTGCGGTACAGCACTGCTTAAATTCAACTTTGATGCTAGGAATTCACAGTATGATGATTAGGCTTTATAAAGATGAAAAAACGAATTTAAAGCATTTATTTTTAGCAATATATTTTTTCCCATATAATTAAATTTTATTTTTTATCAATAAAACCAACCATTTTGATGATTCCACATTGGAAAAGCAAGCTTCATTCGTAGCCTATCATATTTAAACACATTCATTCATAACCCTAAGCACAGAAGCCTTACTTGAAACAGGAAAAGTCTGCGCCACTTTTAATGGACAGTTATCATTTAACATCGGAACCACAGATATACTTATGTAAAGAAGGCATTAAGAAAGGAAATCCCTACTTTCAATTTTGTTCTCCGTTATCCAAAATAATGAAACTGGTTTTTAGAAACTTTTAAAATAGGGCAGGCCCTTATACCAGGTTTACACTGACTTAAAATATCGCTGACACAGCATTCCTGTCTGTGGCCGTGAGCAGGAATAGCCATATGCTATTTATGCAGCTGTTGTGTGTCAGCAGGCGTCGAATTTTCACGCCTTTCTCAGGAAAAAACCCCTTTATTATTTGAAATACCCTGACAGAGTTAAATCCCCATTTGCTGTGTCAAACGGTGTCTTTCAGTTAGTCAGTTTAAACACAGCTGTCGGAAAGCTTTTTTCTCGGGTGCTGAGAGAAAAGCATGTCACAGTCTATTTAAAAACTGAGGCATTTCAATGCAGTCAAATCTATCTTTCTATAATGTATATTTAGTTCAGCAACGACCAAATTCACTCATATGATGTGCATGCCTTTTAATGTCTAATACAATGTATTTAAGGAAAAGGCCGTAACATTGTGTATTTAAGTCTATTGATTACAAAACACACAATTTCGTTTTTTTTCTCTCTGTATGAGGCCTATTTTAATCCTATTGAATACGAATTCTAATTTTATGTTTAGCATTGTGGCAAGTTGGACACATGTATAGTGTCTTACTCTGTCAATTTAAATAGTAACATGCAGCTGTTTAGCATATGTTACATAATTTATTTCTGGATTTTTATTTAATATGTAAGTAACTAAATGACATTTTGCATAACAGAATAATGACAGCAAAAAAAAACATAAACAAACTCATTGAGCTCATTCAGACAGTTACAGAAGGACACAACACAGCGCGCTTAAAGCCAGCCATTCGTACACAGAGTACTCACACAAGTATTACCAATGTCAAACCAAAAACCCCACATAGACATTTAAACACACATTGAACCCACAAATCAATACTTAGGACAGCTTACAAAGTGTACGCAAGACCAACCTATTTGTAAATACTAATTGTAAGTCATATTTACAAGAAGAGCTCTCAAAAGTAGCCCAAAAAACTGTTCCATGGTCAAATTCGCCAGTTTTGGCTGGTAGAACACTCAAAAAGCGCTCTGCATATCACCACTTATGAATGTTACTAAGTGCGCAGATCCGGATCCGTTTTATGTACATATTTAGTTCCATGGGGTACTTAGTCACCAAGGAAGAAATATCTTTTTACTATACCTAAACCTATTTAGGTATCCCCTCTGAGGAGTCAACTAAGTACTTACTAAATCCATATCGGTACCTCCAAAACAGCAACACTTTCTGCGAAGTGTACTGGAAACAGGCATGCCAAAAATAGTGCAGAATATGCAGTATTATAATCAAAGTAGCGCTTAAGGTACTCTTTGTACGTTGCGCTGTTCAAACAATTTCAAATAGAGAAAAATCTCCTCATTACCTGCCTATATGAATTGCAATGCATATATAACTTACAAAACAAATTCCAAAATTGGCCAATCATACAAACAAAGCCACAGTAAGTGTTACTAAAACTACCTTACCAATCAAAGGCATCAAACCAACAGCAAGTGCCGCAAAACGGCTCTTACCAATCAAATGGTGTCCAGGTTCCAACTGCCAAGTTCTCAAATTGACCAAATGGTCACTGCACGGCAAATCAACAGAAGAGATCTCAGTCAAGGACCGGCGCCGCCGGCTGGTCAGATCAGAAAGAAAGGAAAAACGCCATGGGTGCCAAGACTCAGGTCTCCTCAGGCAGCGATCGCGTCCAAGAGCGAGATTCCAATCCTTCATCTCGACCAGTCCTTCGGGCATCCGAGTCACTGATGAGTCCCACGTTGGAAGCGCCAATTTGTTGTAGTGAGCCTCAGCAAGGCCTACCAGTGCTTAGGGGTTCTCCCTTCTCTGCACAGAGTCCTCAGACACTTAGGAAGAAGTTGGCACAGAAACTGAAATATAAAAGACAGAGTTTATTAAACCTTATAAGGTGGAGCTAACATTCACACATCACCCTTCAGTAATGCATGAAGTAGCACACTGAATGGAAGGATCCTGGTCCTTTTATACCCACACAGGGGCTCAAATGAAGGCGGTACAAACACAAATGCTGGTTGTAGGTACATATAAGGTCATACAGAGAATGCACAGTCGACAAGTGGGTGGAGATAACAGTTTCTACTTTTAGTAGACACATCCTGACATTTATAAACTTGAAACAGCTGCAAGCTCAACTGAGCATGTGCAAAGCAAGAGGAACTAAAGTTAACTTGTCTCTAGGCAGATTTCAAGAGCAGTTAACAGGAAGGTAGGACAGAGCACATGGCGAGCACATGGTAGCACATGGCAGCCAAAATGGCTGACAGAAATACAAAATGGATTCCACAAAGCGGACAATTTAGCCTCTGAATACAGGCTGTCTTTAGCCAATGCTTAACTTAAGTGCTGCCAAATTACAACACCTGGAGAAGTTGATCCAAAAGTCCTGTAGGTCATTAGTCCCTGGCAAAGCAGATCCAAATATCCTCCACTTCCATGAAAGCGAAGGGCAAAGGGAGAAACAGGAGAGAGAGAGAGCAAAGTGGACGGTGGGGGGTGTGATCAATATGGAGGTAGCAGAATCAAAGAGGACAGGTTTGGGGGAAGTAATAGAAGGGGGAAGGGACAGAGGGTGTGGGTGGAGGTGAATCGACCCAGAGGACACAGGGAGGGAAGCAAACTAACGGGTAGAACAGGGGTAGGAAAAGCAAATGGGCAAGAGAGAAACACGAGCAGGCAGGGAGAAGCACATGGGTAAAAGAAACAGTACAACAGGGAAATTTGGGGGGGAAAAGAAGGACACGAGTGAGACAGCTGGAACACATATGCACTCTCTCTTTTGTGTTACACAATTTTTTTTAAAAAACTTAGCAGTGCCAGAACGCAGGTAATGCTCTATGCTCCTGGGGAGGGGCAAACACACGAACGTAAGGAAAGCGCATGCAAGTTAACGAATAAGGAGCAAGCAAATGAGAGTGACAATGAAGCCAACCAATGGTAAGCACTCTACGCTTACTGTAAATTAACAATAAGTCTTGCAACAGACAGTGCATGTGCCATCTGGTAGGCGGGACCCAAAAAGCACACAGTCTGTTGCCCAATAGATTTAAAAAATAATAACTATTACATTAGCACTTTTTTGGAAGACAGTTTTTACAGTTATTTTTGTAGAACTCAACATTCCGCTTTCTCTATGTGTCCATGCCTTGAGGGGGCCAGAAGGCAAATCCCAACTTTAAAAATAAGTAACTACGGTTAATTACTAAATATTCTTGTGTGCAGTGCTCCAAAGCATGCCATAAATGTACAATAAAGAAATACCCACATAATCACCTTTGGGTAATCAATACTACTGTACAATGACACTGCTAAAAATCTCCTTCATCTGCCAGTGGAACGATTATTATTGCATTGTGCCCTACCTACTTGATATGGTAACAAATAGTATAGTGACATTGGCACATCAAGAACTAGCCACATAATTATGGTAGCAAAAACTACTGTGGCTGGATCTTTAAATCAATGCTAATTTATTGATTATGGTAACAAATAAGGATACCAATGAGCAGCTGTTCTATCAAATTAACCTGATGTACTAACAAATATTACTGTGCAAGGTGCACCAACCGTTTTATTATAATGTCTAACATCACTGTTCAGAAACTGTAGGAGTTTAAACCACCTTAAAGGTTACTGTAAAAAATACGATCACACCAGAATGATATCAAATAACATCTACTGTTACCCAGTTTGGTAACACTTTAGCGGCAGGGGGCAAGCCAGTAATAGAAAATAACCAATTACGATACAGACTACTGTAGGATCGCAGTATGATAGGCCATATGAGGCAGTTCAGCTGCTATGGGAAACGCCAATGCGCCAGTAAATGAGCAGGTACAACTTACTTTACTGGGCATAGCTACAAACACTGTTCTGCCCGCATACTAGAGGTAGTGCATTCTGTATCTTTTCTAGCAACAAACACAAGATCAGTTCACAGTTTTACACTGCTGCTAGCAGACTAGCTTTAGCTCACAGGTATTAAAAAACCAGAAGCTAAATGCTTTTCTTGCCCAGATCATGACCAAACTTCAACATCATTGTGGATAATCCGCAGCGGATATTGAGGACACCAGTATTAGATCGGCATGCACTATTCCTCACAACACAATCTCCTTACTGATGAAACATGGTATAGCACAGCCATACCAACCTTTAAAATGCAGGGCATTGTCTTTAATGCTGATATCTGGATTCTGCAAGAAAAGAAAATTAATAATATTAGTTCCTTGTAGGAAAAAGAAGAAAAATGTCAGAAAACATTTCTTCCTCACATTATCCTCTTCCCTCCCATACACATATTTCTGTCACCTAAGCATACATTTCACATTTCTTCTCGGAATTCATGGAACATAATTGCTGGTAAACACTCCCCATATTCCACTCCTCCACCATTATCAACAGTTTCCAATACTCCAGGTTAAATTTCCAGCAATATCACCACAACTGTGAAAACATCTCTGTGGCAGAAGAAGTGATCCGATGGTTGATTGAAATGGAACAGAGCGAAATAGACATTTATTCGGCCACCATTCCATAAGTATTTAGTTACATATGTTACTTCGCCACACGGTTTCTTGCAGAGCAGCACGCAATTTGAACTGACAGTGCTTTAGGAACTCTGCACTATGATGTGACAAATTTGCATTCTCTCCAGAAACATTACCTATCGTTTCCTAAACCCATTCTCCACCATTCTTTATAGCCCAATTCTCTGGCTGAAAACCCTTGATAAAATCCTGTAAGTGCCGGAAGGGTTGACGATAATCATGGGGAATGCATTTTCCTACTAATGCCCCATTTACTTACTACAACGTTAGTACAGTATGGTGTTGTGCCGCGCAAAAAAATGCAACACTGAGTAGACACATACATAAGGTGAAATCTAAATAACGAAAAATACAATATTGATGATACTGCTCATTTTCCCAAAGTGCGAAAGTTTAATTTGCTAAGGTCATTTCTAAACCTCGCTCTGTCATGCAAACAAGGTGAGACTTCCTGCAATGCTAGAAAGGTCTCCCATAGTAGCACAAGCACACTGCTGGCAACTTTAGGGGACTTTGTTACTATCAGGGTGAGCTGTAGATATAACAATCCTTACTTCAGGGTGAATCAACTATCACCCATGACACCTAGAGTAGGGTGTTGCTGATCCTGAGACATGGCACTTGAGAAATGACCTAAAAGAAGTCCTGCTCCAAACACAACATAATTGGTCCATGGAAGCAGATAGAGTGATCACATGAGCTCAGCTAGAACATTCTCAACAGTTTGGTGGTTCCTGAAACCCATGGGGAGTCATAACAAGAAGTATCTATAATGTTCTGGAATAACCACGGTGTGGTATACAATAATAGAAATATTGCCTTGGTGGTTCAACTAGCATACCTTGTGCGGTGTAGACGGTATTACAATACTCCATCAGCAAACCTTCTCACAAGGACAGTTTGTAGTTTGAGGGCAGTTGTTGAAGGGACTTAAAGAAACCAGGCTGTCTAGAAGTCACCATCAGCCCTTATTTACCCTGCCCACAAAGGGGCTTTTAACCCATCCTCTCCAATAAATCATTTCTCCATAACAGCGCCTCACTTTGTCTTTCAGTAATGATGGGGATAGAGACCACAAAATGGGCACTGCGATCTTTGTAGACAAGATATTCTGAATGCTGGTAAATGTGTTGCTCCAATTCTTGCTAAGGGATTCAGAAATTCCAACCTCTCACTTTCACCCTCTACAGTTATGATTTAGGCCCAAAGGTTCCTGGCTGATAGTGAATGGAGTTGAAGTGAAGACTTTGGCCATGTAACCTGGAATATCAACTAAAAAAAGAAACATAAAAGTGCTGATGCAAATAAATATTTGGGAGCCAACACTGAAACACATGAAATAGGGCATTATTTAGAGTTTAGCAACGAGGATATTTCGTCACAAAAATGGTGAATATCCAAACCACCGTATTACAGGTGCCATAACCCTAGATGCATTTATAATACTGCAGACGGGACATCTGCTACATTAGTGATGGAGTATTCCGTCCGCAAAACTCTAAATAAGGCCCATAGTATCCCTGATGAGTTGGGTCAAGCAAACTGTGCATGCCACTTGTAATCATTACGAGTTAAAGAGAATCCTTGCACTGTGAGGACTAAAACATGACTTTCTCAAACACCATCGAAGGTAATTCAAACACATACACTGCTTCCAAGGTAAAGTCCCAATCTACTGCATTGAAAATCTTTTCAGTATTCAAGCTCATCACAGTGAATGAGATCACCTCAAGTAATGTAATGACCACACAAGTTACTGCCAGATGTGTATTTACGTGTGAATCAGTGGCTTTCTGTATTGAACCCCTTACTCTTCAAAAGATATGTCTGAATAGATGGCCAAGTCTTCTCCTATTAACACGTTCTGGAAAAAACATCCCAACTGTGGGTTTTCGCTTAGCTCTCTGTTCCTGGATTTTCTGATTGCTAATAATAACTGATATATGCAATGGAGTTTAATTTTCTCCTTGTGATGCTGGGAGTTGAGGCAGTCGCTACTCAATGGGGAATCGAACTTAAAAGGCTTGTTTGGTTTCTTTTTTCTTCCCAAGATTAAGAAGGGACTCTATATTTTCCTAACATATTTTTATAAAGCGCATTTCTGATTGTATTAATAGAACTTTCATTGAAAAAACTATCTTGCTCAGAGGCCACAAGCTGCGGCACTATCCCACTCACTCAGCTCAGGGTTCCCGGAGTCCTTCCACAATCAGATGATGCACAGCAGAGGAAGATTTTCGTGCGGGAAAACCTTCAGGGATTTTCTGGGTGTTTTGTTTTTAATCTGGAAGTGTCCCGGGGTGTTAGAGAGTTCATTGGGTGAAAGGAATTGTGACGATGGTGGATTTGGTGCTGAAGAATCTGTGACCCATTGCGAACAGTTCACAAGTGCTATTTATTGTGGTGTGCACATTCTGGGTAGTAGTCTCTTTTCTCAATGAAAATCAGGACAAGCGTGTTTGGGGTGTGGGTGACTTGCGGCAGATGACAATATTTCTTTTGTTGAAACCATTAGTGAATGATGGGCTGTGCTGGGGTCAGTCTGTTCTTCTCTGGGACTGAGTGCAGGCGTCTATCACATCAGTGATTGTAGAGCATTTTGAAAAGATGAAACAGGAAGGAGTGCAATTTGATTTCCGGAAGATTTGACAGCAGGGCGCTTTTATAGGCAACAGACATCAAAGAGAGTTGGCTTGTTTCGCTTCTTTAGGACTTTGTAGAGTGCAAGACGCATTATGAAGAGCTGAGTCCTACAGCTAGACCATATGTCTGAGGTGGGTACACCAATGCCTTTTAAGCCCTATAGGAAAATTATGTCAAGGCAGTGACCTTCAATGAAGAGAGGATCTCCATGTAGGCTATTTATTTTGCAAAACTTTCCCCCCAGGCGGAGAGGGACTCTTGAGAGAGTACCGAATGGCCACGTAAAGCTTGTGTTTGAGTATAAAATGGGTCTATATACCAAACACGAAAAGCTGATATTTGAGAGCAAAATAGTGGTATTTTCAGATCAATACAAGCTAAAATAGAAATGCAAAACTATTTGCTACAAACTAAACACAGGTGATTGAGAGCAAGGCAAATGTATTTTCATAACATAAAGAGATATACATGTCTGCAGACGAGTGAGCTTACTAACCAGAAGAGAAAATCTAGCACATAAAAGCGTAGATTATTTTCAGAGAATGCCAAGCAAATGAGTGCTAAGCATGAATTCACAAAAATGTCTGATATAAGTGGAGCACACTATTTTTAGAAAAGGACAAACTGTGTATAAAATGTATTAATTTTCAGAATATTTTAAGCAAAGTTTGGAATATGTCATATTGGATTGAGGAGGCATATTGTTATGTTATCTCATCATTTCAATAGAGCAAGAGGGACATTACTACCAGCTATGATGAGTATGTTAGGAATCATGTGGGTTTACTTCATTATGAATATAGACCGTTTTTTAGTTACATATTTGTCAGAACATATAATTGATGTCTTAGGCTTGATCATTATTTATAGTCCTAACCTAAGGACAGCACTGCTGTCTGAGGCTTGAGATGATCCTTCCCGCCTCCCAAACTGACTTTCAGCTGCACTCCATGAGGGAAAAAGAGGCAAGATTTGGAAATGAATGGCAAAAACAAATGAAGATGATCACCTTCCTAAAAATATAAGAGGCATGTCAGATTGCATATTCGATTTTTTATGTTTTGCTTTGTCAAACATTGTGTACTGTCTGATGGTATTGAAATTGAATTTTATGGTTTGTAATTTTAAACTGAATAATGTATATATTGATTGACTGATTGAATTGCAAAACCTATACCTTTGTAGCCAATGTACAAAGAGAAACTGTGATGAAAATGCATGTTGGTCCCATTGTTAGCATCTGAATACAGACTGCTTTAGCTGTCGTAAGTGCCCGTATGGTAAACAGAGGGCCAGGGCATTACACATGTGGTTACACTGGGCCATTCTCTTTTGCCATTCACTGTGCCATTCACGTTATGACTACGGTAATGTGGTAAAGTAGTTTGCTACTGCGCACACAACCAGTGGAAATCTATCAGCAGAAGAAGCAACTTTTCCATTTCAAGGAGGGGCTGAACACCGCAGGCTTGCAGTCCCACTAACTACACATGCTCAGATCTAATAGATTTAATAGAAGGCAGTGTCTTCAAAGTCTATTCATCTCATGCCTTTCTTGATACAATTTGTCCTTGGTTCCGAGGCCTTCTCCAGTGTGAAGCACAATGACCTTCCGTTGTTGATTCAAGCCACTCAATTGTAATTTCTTCTCTCCTTGCCTGACTGCATGGAGTCTCGTGACTTGCGTCCCAGCGAGTGTGCTGCGGACTTGCATTTTATAAGTGCTTTATCCTTACTTTTATTACTGCTTATGTTGTTTTCCTTTCTTTTATGCCCCTCCAATTTGCGGTCAAGCCAGGTAAGGTTAGTTACCTTTCTATTTTATTAACAAGAACTGTTGACGTAAACATTTGAAATAAGCTGAGCCCCTTACTGCTTCAGCGTTTGTCCCAGCTACAGCAATGCGGTAGTAACCGCTACAGAGGCAGCCTTCTGTCTTGGAGAAGCTAGCAACACGCTAGCAACAAGGCCAACTCGTTGCTGCCAGCCGCGGACCTTTGTTCGTTTTTCTCACCCAGGTGACGCGCTAGCTTGTGCGTTGCCTGGAAACCGCTACAGTTGCGGTTTCGAACAACACAGATGGCAGTGATGAGCGCCAGTGCCTAATCTTTAGGATACTGACAATATATACCAAGAAACACACAAAGAGACATTACAAGAGGTCAAAGCGGTATTTCCAAACTTATTTTCTCTAACAATTGCCTGAATTGTTTGAAGTGATCACAGATTATTCTGGTAGACAGCTAAGTCTTTTCCTTATTTTTAACATAAGCCCAGACAGTTTTGGTTCTACTTGGCTGTAGCTGTGTGTTTGGGCTTTTAATTGTTACAAGGCTATGGAGGGTTCTCACACCCAAGCCCGTGATTTAATGGAGGAATTCATCAAAAGATTTCTAGGAGTGGAACTTAGGTGCTCTGTAAGAGAGACGGTGGACGCCACACTAGCTAATAGGAAGAGGGATGCCCCAGCTGAGGAAAATTATTTTTCCTTCTCAGATGAGGACTGCCCTCCTACCTCTGAAACCTGTGTTGGGGGAAAGGTTTTCCACAAGAGGAAACATACAGAGAAGGCGTTAAGCCACACTTATGGCACAGGTAGCCTCTGCACTACAAGAGTCTTGTGCTCCTAGCAGCACAAGAGGAAAGGGCCACTTTGACGGGGCACAAAGTAAAGTTACCCATAGCAGCATGTTTGATAAGAGTGACCTTCTTGACACAAGAGAGTTAAGAGCCAGTTTGAATTCTACTAAGGATGAGTATATTTTTGACCCCCAAGACACCTGTGAGTTGTTGGGTAACCTGGATGAGGACCTGGAGCAGGCCTCTGGCTCCAATGAGGAGAAGGACCCCTTAGGGGAGGGATGTTCAACTCTACAATGAGTATGCACCTGCGTAGTATGGAATGGTGGCCAATGGACCACGTTGCCAAATATTTGAGCCATTGGGTAAGGAAGTCTCTGGATAGGGAGACCCGCAATTTTATCCAGACGGAGTGTCCCAGACCCTCTATGGAGGATAAAATTTGTAACACCCTTAACTTGGACCCAGAACTGATAACCTTTTTGTTCAAGTTTGGGAAAGAACGGATGAAAGGAATTGAAAAATGCCTTAAACAGTGTCAGTACAAGGTCCTTAACATCCTGTGCCTACTAACCTGCATCCTATAAATGGCCGAGGAGGCCAGAGGGGAAGAGTGCAGAGTTAATATGGATATGTTGAGAGGGTGGGCACAACATGCCATCTGCATTTAAGGAAACGCCAATGCGGGCCTAATAACTGAGAGGCAAACAGCCGTACTGATGCAAATGAACCCTAAACTGGCTGATATGGCACTAGGGAGGAGATGGGAGATCCTAAGGGGCTTCTCTTTGGGGAAATATTTGTAAAATCATTGGGGAAATATGTTGCTACATTCACTGCTTTCAGTAAAGCTCAGGCCAATATGCAAAGGGTCTTCGGCATCAGGGCTGTTTTTGGACGGGCTGACAGGAGGGGACTGGCTGTCAAGCTGCAGTGCCTTCAGGTCCCAATCTTACACACACGAGCCAAGAAATGATGGCAGCTATGGCAGAGGGTACCGCCAATATTCAAACTTCTAACCCCCAGAGAGGGCAGAACTCGAGAAACTATGGGGGAAGAGCTATATCTTCATGCTCCGGATTGGAAGGTGAGAAGTGTTGGTTCTTTCCAATTAAAGGTCAGGAGAAGGTGGAGATTCTTCACCCACAATTGGGAGAAGATCACAGGAATCTCTTGGGTTTTAGAAACCTTATGAGGTTTCAAAATAGAGTTTTGGGATTACCCAGTACAGATCAGACAACCCAGGGTGATCTTTAGACACAGAGAAGATGTTACAAATAATTTCAGAGGTGACCCAGAAGTTAGAGAAAGGGGCATTGATTCGGGAGTACAGTGTTCCTTGTAAAGAAAAAGGACAAAGGATGGCATCCTGTTATAAATTTAAGGGAGTTGAACAAATTCATGGGCTACAGGCATTTCGAGATGGAGGGCATCCACCTGTTAAGGGACATTTTACAATCAGAAGATTGGATAGTGAAGTTAGACCTCAAGGCGCATACTTTACGATACCCATGGACGGGGACACTCAAAAGTACCTGTATTTCAGCTGGAGAGGTGTTCTTTACCAGTTCCTTGCCTACCCTTCGAGTTGTCCTCAGCTCCATGGTGTTTCACCGAGGTGCTGCGCCTGTTGTGACTTTTCTCAGATAGGAGTGCGGCTAATTATTTATTTGGACGACATTCTGATAATGTCCCACGACAGACTAGAACTTTGAGAACATTTGGCTTACATGAGTGAATTACTGGGAAGCCTAGGCTTCATAGTGAATACAGAAAAGTCAGTCATGGTTCCTACTCAGAATCTGGAATTTGGGGGTTTCAGGTAGCTACCATTTTATCTCAGGTGTTCCTGCCACAGAAGAAGGTGACGAAAATAAAAAAGCAGTTGAGGGAAGTGCTGCTGAAAGAGATGGTGTTTTAAAAAAATCTTGCAAGAGTTTTGGGACTTCTCTAATCCTCCATTCAGGTGATTTCCTCCAGCGCCTTGCACTACAGGGGCCTCCAGAGGCTGAAGGCTTGGGGATTAAGAAAAGGCTTATGATATTGGGACTCCATTCCCATTTCAGTGGATGCACAAGAGGAGCTAGAATGGTAGCTTGGAACGGCAAGGCTATTTTCGGGAATGTGCCCGAAATAACCATAGAATCGAATGCCAGCAAATTGGGCTGGGTAGCACGTTTGAACGAATAAGAAACAGGTGGAACATGGTCCAGGGAGGAACACGAACGCCATATAAATTGCTTAGAGATGTTAGCAGGTTATTTTTTCCTTGAAGGGCTTCAGAGAGTTATTGACATGCTCTGTCACTTTGATTGGGTTAGACAATTTCACAGCAGTCTCATATAAACCGTTTGGGCGGTGTGAGGTCAAAATCTCTGACTGAACTAGCGAGACGAATTTGATACTTTTGTTGGGATCACAAGATTGTGTTGAGAGCGGGGTTTTTTCAAGGCCTACAGAATGTAAGAGCAGATTTGAATTCCAGATATCTCCGGGACTCCAGCGATTGGAAGTTAAATCCAGTGGTATTCGGTGATATTCAAGAGTTATGGGGCCCAATTAAGATAGATCTGTTTGCGAGCAGGTTGACCTTCCAGGTTGCCAGGTACTTCAGTTGGAGGACAGACCCGGAGGACCTGGAGGCAGCAGCAGTAGATGCTTTCCTGCAGGATTGGGGAAAAAGGGGAGGTTATGCATTGCCCCCTTTAAAATGATTCATAGGGTTCGGAAATCAGCAACATAACTTTGGTGACTCCCTTTTGGAAGTTCGCAGTCGCCATACCTCGTTTGGTCCTCGTTTTGGTAGGTTCGAACAGACAGGAGCATCCTTTTGATGTAGAAGGGAAAATGAACCTTCTTCTCTGGAAGATTTCAGGGGTACATCCACATATTCATGCCTTTCGGGAGAAGCTAAAATGTTTACTGGACGAGACTTGGGGCCCCGGGAACAAGAAAAAGATATAGGGGAGTGTAGAAGAAATGGTTTTGTTGGAGTATGTAGAGGAGGTCTCGATCCCGTGGAAGCTCATGTAGCCGAGGTGGCCAATTACTTACGGACTTGTATAACTCGTGCCTCACTTATAGGACCATTAACTGTTATAGATCTGCTATTTCCGCAGGAGACGCCTTGGTTAATAATTTTGCGATTGGGAGTGACCATCTTATTAGAAGAGTTATGAATGGTGTGAGATTAATGAGACCTCCCAGGGCTCAATATGAGTCGCTTTGGGATGTCAGTCTGATTTTCAAGCTGTTTACTTCATGGCCAGGTAACAATTAACTCTCCCTAAAAACCAAATTTCCATTAGGTTAGCGACATTACTTTGTGTAGTCTAGTGCAGAAGGGTTTATGAAGTGAAAGCTCTGGAAATATCTAACAAATTTTATTCCCCTGAGGGAGTGCATTTCAATATTTGGAAAAGAACGAAGACTTTGTCTAAGTCCGTTTATTATTCCTTTTTCATGATTGTGAAAAGTTATGCATGGTGAGTTGTATGACAGCAATATTCTGGAGTTTAGAGCACATGGCATAGATCAGTTGCTGTTGTAGTATGTCAAACCATACAAAGCAGTATCGACTGCTACTTTAGCGAGATGGGTACGAATGGTTATGAATGAAGCCGGTGTGGCCTTTTCCAGGTTTGATGCCCATTGTTCGAAGTGTGCAATGGCCAGTAAGGTTTTTTGGGTTGGTGGATCTTTACCTGAGATCTTAAAGTCTGCAGATTGGTTGAATGCAAATACTTTTGCAAAATTCTATCTAAGACCTGTGGAGCATGTAAGTTGTGTGGCATTGGATGGCTTTAAACATGCATAATGGTAGCCTCTGGTCTTGTAATGAAATGACGATTCTCAAATTAACATGCATAGAGAATCTTGATTTCATTAAAGACAACGGAGGCTAACACTATCCCACCCTCCTCACCATTGAGGAGTGGATATAAGTAGTGGTGAAAATAATAGATTTGAAGAAATGTTATTAAAAATTTGAAGAGATAGTGAAATCCCAGCAGCAGTCGTCGCCCTAGACATTGAGAAAGCATTTGACACGCTGTGCTGGGAATACCTGTGGGAGGTCCTGAGAAGAATGGGGTTAGGTAAAGAATATATGACCTGGGTTATACTACTTTACCACCAGCCAAGAGCTCGAGTGTGAAATGGAGGTCTAATATCGGAGGCATTGAATATCGAGAGGAGCACGCGACAGGGGTGCCCCGTGTCCAAACTCCTTTTCGCACTGGTGATGGAACCGTTAGCAATCCGGCTGAGGAGAGATATGGCTCAATGGGGTATTGTCGTCGCTGGTCGTACTCATGTACTCTCCTTGTATGCAGATGATGCACTCCTATACATTTGCCAGCCGGAAGGGGCAATCCCAGCACTATTAGAGGTGCTGGCCTCTTTTGGCTCAGCGTTGGGCCTACATGTTAACCACCGGAAATCAGTTATTTTTCCACGGGGGACGCACTGGACCTCCCAGATGTGGGGTTTGGATGTGGAAGTGGTCATTTTCGTTATCGGAGTATACACGCAGCTCATCAGCCGCAAGACCAATTGCAAGACCAATATGCACTAAATATAGGCAGGGTCATAATGGGCCTGAAGGAATCGATTCGATTCTGGAATAAACTCCCCCTCTTGGTAATTGGAAGAGTGGCCGTGGTGAGAATGGTGATGCTCCCTCACTGTTTGTATGTACTCCAGAACCCCTTCTGTAGCATCCTGAAGTCCACTTTTGATACCCTGAACAGTCTCCTAATCTCATTGGTATGGGCCGGGGGACGCAGCAGGGTTAAACTTACAAAGACATGGACTTGGGGGAATGGAGGACCGCACTGTTGAAAAAGAGTTACTGGGGGAATGGAGCAACGGGACAGATTTGCCAAAATACCTCAGGATGGGATCACAGGCCCTAAGGACTGCCCACACATGATATGACGGGTGGCGGATGCCTGGGAGCAGGCAGTTACCCTGGTCCTTCGAAGGGCCCCCTACGCCAGTGCGCTCCCACTCCAGTGGCTACAGGGTTTCCATCGTATTCAGTAAGTAATGGACATTACAAAGTGGTGTGAAGGGGGATGCACGACGGCAGGAGACATGTATTCGAACGGGACCTTCTTAACATTCGACGAGGTGAGGGAGTGGTTCCAAGTGCCAGACGGTCATTTTTTGCATTATGCAAAAATATCGCGCATGGTCCGTGAAATATGGACCTCTTTTCCGGACGAGCCAAAGGAGTCTTACACGCTGGCATTGCTACTCGACCCGGGGTCAACCAGAGGGCTCATTTCACGCATATACAAAGCCCTGAAAGAAGATCGCATGGTCGACATGTCCATAGTAAGAGACAGAAGGGAGACAGACTTATCTTCCCTACCCACTGAGAGAGAATGGACGATGGCATTAGCACAGGTGTGTGAGCTAGCCAGTAATGCTAGGTTGAAACTTACCCAGTTTCACTATCTGCACTGCACATATTTGACACCCCAGCGATTGGCCCGGTTTACCCCAGGACAATCCTCGGCATGCCCAAGATGTGGTAAAGTCCCCGCCACATTTATTCACATGACATGGAGCTGTGTGCACCTACAAACATATTGGCAACAAGTGATCAGTCTCTCCGTATAACAGCAGCACTGTGAATAGAGGCGGCCATCAAACAGTGCCTACTAAGGGGCCTCCGACACCAAAAAAGGGGACCCGCATGCGGCACAAGTTCGCACTCCTAGGCCTAGTTTTAGCTAAATGTCGCATTGCAATACACTGGACACACACTGCGCCCCTCCCCCAGCCTAGATAGAAGGAAAGCTGACATGCGAGAGTGGGGTGTGGCGGAAGAGTGCCACTTGAGGGCAGTGCAAGTGGATGAGAATGAAGAGGAGGACCTGGAAAAATGGGGGCACATGCAGGAGGGATTATTGCCAGCGATAGACCAGAATGAAAGGCAGGTTGGCTCAACCCAGATGCAGAATCACGCTACACCTGTGCCTAATCCAGTGACCGAGGATGGGCCTCACACCTGAGTGTAAAGTATGACACAAAATGAGGGAACAGAAATGGGTGCTAGAACGACTGTCCAGTAACACATATTCCGATTCCTGAAGGCCACGCCCTAGATGATCTACTTAACCTATTCAAGATCTGGGTTCCGTTGCTAGTCGCTGCCAAGGTTTCTCTTGTTCAGTTATTATTTCAGAGTCTCATTAATCTTTTAAATTCCATTGGTTAATACTATGAAAAATGTTGTTCCACGCAATGATCTGTTACTGAAATAAGAGGGGGGTCTTACGCACCGTAAATATCCATAATGTACACAAAGATGGAGCTATAGAGCGGGCTACCGGACAGACTAATGGATTGCCAAGATATAACTTGTTAACTATGGCCCGTCAACGACACACTGTACCCTGTATATGGCGAATGCATAACATGATCTCTGTGCAATGTCATAAAAAAAGACAAGTTAAAAAAAAAATTGAAGAGATGTTATGTAATAATTAAGGTTATATTGAATATTTTATGGTTTCTGCATTGATCCCTTATTATAATCTATATGGTTGTATGCTATTTTGGAGTTCTATGGTTTCTTTCAGACAATGCTTTGTAAAGTTTGTCAATTGTAGAAGTTGTTTTCCTGTTTTGTCGCAGCCTAAAAAGAGGCGGATATCTGCATGCTCTGGATACTTATGTATTCTGAGCATTCTTTTTGCTTTGTGATGTATTGATATTGTTTAAAGGGCTGCACGTTGGGGCAGCAATAAAGGATTATTGTATAACATTAGCCTCTGTTGTCTTTAATGAAATCAAGATTCTCCATGCATATTAATTTAAGAAATCACCATTATTCTCACTCTGGCCTTCTCCCTCCTCTCTTCTATTTGACCCCCTTATGCATGATCTTTGACTAGGTCATTTCCTTCTCTAACTATATTTCCACCAATGCATGTCCCTATAGATTCCAGTTGTTCAACATTTGTAAGATACATTCTCGCTTTACTTTTCAAACAAACACTCTATTTCACACGTTGATAGTCTCATCATAGATAATCGCTCCTCCCTTCTTATTGCACTTCCTACCTATGCTTTCTATCCTGTCCAAACTGTTTTCAACCTGCTATATGCCTCCTTTTCATGGTTCCTCCAACAACTCTCCTCTTTCTCTCTCTAGCTGCCCTTCACTATATATCCATTATCTTCAAATTATTTCATGGTCTTACTACCCCCAATTGTCACAGTTTCCACTTGGTCCAGCTCAATGTGCTCTGGAAAGCTCTCTTTCCAGCTCTACATCTCCTCTACACAACTATTCAATTGGTACCTTAAAAGCCCTTATCTTGGACCTACTTCTCTAATCAGTTTTTATGATCTCATCAATCTATTTATTTTAAATATTTCTAGTGTGTGTGATTATCCGAAGGTATGCTCATGCTGGGTAAGTAAGCAGACAGCAAATGCTACCTGCAGTGTGAATAGTCAAGTGTTCTGGTGTTTCCTGAAGCTGAGCAAATTAGATTGACACCTTATTCTCTGGGGAAGACAATATCATGTGACTTTTGCCTGGTAGGCAAAAGATGTGCCTCCTTGTCAGGTTTTCTATTTTTTGGGAAGTTGAAGCAAGGATGCCCAGCAGCATAGAATTCTGGAAGGAGCGAACCAAGAGAACAATGCTTAATGAAATCTATGGCTTTGCAGAGCTTTAAAACGAATACAAAGACTTTTATTTCAACTATTTATAAGGGTGAGTCTTACCTGTACCATAGTTCTGAAGAATGTACTTAACCCCTGGTGTGCTCAGTGAAGTACAAAAACATGTCGCTAAATTATATGAAAAGTTCTGATTTACAACCTGGGGGTTTAATGTTGAGCATGGGAACACTGTGGAGGGACGGTTGAAAATAAGGCTTTGGAGACTTAGCCTGTTAGCGTATGATGGCTTTTATTAGTGATATTTAAGGTAAAGATATATATGAATGTGATCAGGAATCATAACCGGGGTTTTGTAGTCGAGTGGTCTTCTGTATAGTCTCTCTTTGTGGGTAGCGACACTGGGTAATGGACCTTCTCCTCTCCTTCCTTCCAGGCCCTGACTGATGGATGCCACCAGCGCCCCTCAAGAAATTGGAGAAGATTCAGCTAAGTGTTTTAATAAAGGTTGTAAATCAGACTAATCTGCTATGAAGTGAGTCATGGTTTCCTTAGTCCGGTCCCCAGTCATGATCCAGTATCTCCACTTCCGGGTGCTTCTGTCACTATCACCAGTGTCCTAAGTGCCTTGGCAAGAAATCCCCCTCCCCCCCAGGTCTTTGGGGTTGTCGCTGAGGTAATATGCAAGCTCTCAATCACTGTGATTCCCCTCCCTCTAGCATTGGCTTATTGACCTCAAACCCCTTCACACAATCGGTGCTCCTGCCTTTGCCTTTAGATGTCCTGGGCTGTGAAACAACGTGAATGCCCTTAAGGGGTATCTTATTCTCCCCCTTTCAAGGTGCTTCCCTGGGAGAGCCAGTATCCGCTCCCCTTTCCGTTTGCTCCCTGCTGTAGCCACACCTCTCCAGATTGGTGGCAGGCATCTCCAAGTGGACGTGTGCTGGTGGCGTCCACCACTCATCCGACCAGCTCTCGTCGTCTTCCTCCTCTTCCGTGGCGTCCTTGCCTCATACCGCCTTCCCTGTGTCTTGGAATCCTCCTCTAGTTTGTTCCTTGCCTTCCAGGGTCCCTTTGCAGTTCTTAAGATTTATAGCTGCGAAGGTTTCAGATTGCGTATGTGTGACATTTTCATAATTGCAGTGTAATTATGAGTGGCATTCAACAACTATGAGTGACACTTTCTCTCGAGCAAAATCAAGCAATGAAGACAACGGAAACCTATATAAATATCAGAAATTACGCTACTTTGAGCAACAAGAAACTTGAAGAACTACTGGAAAGGACCAGAAATGGAAGGGACTAGTTAGTGCTCATGTAACCTGATAGTAGCTAAACAACTATGTAACCATTATTGTTGCGGGGATTCTGCACATATACAGAGCTATGCACAGGATAATAGGACCTCGGTGTATAGTGGTGAACCAACCATGCACCTTAGTACCCACAATCCCAATCCGACTAGCTTTAGCGTCTCATTCGTTCTCCGTACTACAGCGAAGCTACCAATGATTAGACAACCCAGAACACGGTCTCTCTCAGGACTCGTGGGAGCAAGAACACTCTTTCATCACTCACTCATACTTGTCCACAACGTGCGTAATAAGAGACACAGTATAGTTTAAAATGTTTATTTCAACTATCGTGCTCTAAGATAAAGTACACGTGCCAGTACTATCAGCATAATGCATAATGATAAAATAATAAGCATGGTTACAATTCCATAGAATACAAACGGGGACAGCATTTTATAAAGACAGTGGATATAGGGCTAAATGGCCTTACCACCCTCCCCGTGCTATTAACTAGTTTATTATAAAAATAGAAGACCTCTGGGCTTTGTCAGGCGGACCCCCATACCTCAATATCTAGATGCAAGGTTTACATCATCAGACAAGCACAGCTCTTCTCCCTGGAAAGGTTTTTCTCCAAGTGCCACCAACAGGGAGATCACAATATTAAAAGCACACAAATTTCTCCAATGCAGCTGTACTGCGTGTTATGTCTAAGTGCGAGGGGCTGACCAGATCAGCAATAACAAGGGACGTTGTTTTTCGACCTTGTACATGGTGTGCAGACGAAACCCACAGGGAACATGAGAAAAGGTGAAAGGCAAAAAGGCAGACAGTTCTAATATAGCCGGGCACTAGCAGAGTTTGGAAAAACAAAGTCACAGAGTAACGTGTGCAAAAAAGGCATCATGGCAGCCAGGCCTAAACTAACTTAGCAATGTAGACAATGAGGCCACAAACCACACTACACCCTCCCCTGGTCAGTCCATAGGCCAAGACATAGGACGAAAACAGAGTTCAAATAGATGGAGCAGAATGTAAATGTCTATTTACGAAAAGTCCCCATGAAGGACAGTGAATGAAAAAAAGTTCAGGACAAAAAAAATTCCAGATAGGGCCAGAAATCAGGGCACTAAGAAAAAATAAAAATTCCAGAAAAGCAGTTCGCTGAAAGCGAAGGCCCCTAATCCAATAGAGTGTAGGTGCAGAAAACTGCCACACCTTCCAAGAGGACATCATTGGTATCGTCTGAAAACAGAGATGCCATCCAGTTCAACAAATCAAAACTGCATTCATGTTCCTCATAATAGGGAGCAGTGATCAGCATTGCGGGACAACTTGCGTGATACTCAATATAACTTTGTTGTAGGAGATTCTGAGCAGCCGCCCAGATATCCCATTGCGCCAAAACTCCAAGTGCAGCCGCACGCGCCATCAATCCAGCGCCGGAACAGTCCTGTTCATGGGCCACTAAGGGGCCCATCAACTGGCCAAAATCCGGGTCCGACAGAGACGTATTGGAGAGGCAAATATCCAAGGACCAAGAGAAAGGACATCGTAAGCAAGACATCACAGGTTGCACGCAAGTGAAATACGCAAAGCGAAAAGAAAGTCTATAGGACACACCGATGTGTCGCCAATGGTAGGATGCCGAAGCTGATGAGCATGCGTTCACGGAGCATCCGGAGTCGACCTTGGTCGAGCAGGCCCCCAGGACGTGCAGCCATTGCGCAGCAAACAAATTAAAAGTAATATTCCAGCAGCTAAGGCTAGGAGCAATGGGAAGCCGCCAAAGACGCTGGAAAAAATAGAATGAATAAAAGCCGGAATTACACCAAATATAGTTTGAAAGGAGGTAACAAGGCCAGAGCCCACAACTTTAAAAAAGTGCACAAGACCTTCGGTATTAGAAGCATTGAAAACGCGGTGAATCAGTTCACCGAAATGTTGTGGGAGGTTTGTGTTCAAAAGAGCCTGTATCTCACTGTGGGTACTAGCCACCTGGAGCACGAAGGTCTCCCGTGCAGAAGTGAGCATAACCTCCTGGTTCAATAATAGCGCCTTTATTCTGCTCAATTTATTGAAATCCGCCTTCAAAGTGGGTATGGAAGGCCAAATGGAACTATCTATCATGTCGTGCGGGGGTGGAAAAAGCACATTTTTGCAGCACACAACACGGTGGGAAACTGTTACAATGTAGGGGATGCCGGCCTGCATTCCACAGCAGTCTTGATTATTCAGAAGCAGATAGCTACCATTTGCAAGCACAGTGAAAGTAGGTGATATAACAGGAGCCGGAATGCCCTTCAAAACACAAGCAAGATTCGGAGCTGAAACATTACAAGCCCCGTGCAATTTAATGTTTTTACAAATTAGGGAATGACCCACTGTAGAATCGCAAGACTCTCCTGTGAGAAAAACCTCTTTGCCGTCCCTAAGGCATCTGTACATGAAAGGCAGGGACCAAAGTTCATGCAAGAAGGCACTGCCTAAAGGCTGAAAACGGCCAACAGGATAATGTTTCATGCATGAACTGAACTCAAATAAAGAAAAAGGCAATGCGATAACCCCGTGAACTAGCCACACCGCAGAGTCCAACTCCGCCACAGAGAATGGTAACGGCTCTATCTTTTCGATATGTAAGAGAGTGTATGTTGCATCTTTCATGGACATAAATTGCTGTTTTTCAGATAAATTAAACGGCAAGAATAAGGCAGACGTGTTTAAAAAATGCCAAGGAACTTTACCCATTTTCAGTGTTTGCAAAGTCCATGCAAACTGCATTACTGAACGCAATTGATTCTGACCATGATATAACACAGACACATCATCTTGTACAATATCAACAACAGATGAAACAATATTCTCTAATGTGTAAATGCGGGAAGACAGGGTATTAATACTATTGTCAACAACAGCAAGCACTTTTTCTAGATTTGCCTGATCGATTTCCCGTAAACAGGAAGCAGCTTCAATTTGCGAAAGCTTCCAAAGTTCATTGTAAGTCTCATAAATGAACCTTTTAGGTCGAGGACCACGAGGCCCTAGAACAAAATCGGACAGATCAATGTCGCCTGATAGGAGTGATAAATGTTGTTTTACAGAATCTAATGAAGAGTGCTGCAACCACTGTTTACACAATTTACCAACAGAATAAGTTGTAACAGTATGAGAGTCAGAAAACCTTGGATCTGGCCTATCCTGTTTGTAACCAGGAGCAGAGTTATGAAAACGCAGTTGGCAGGCATTTGATGCTACGGGCCAAGCCAACCAGGGTGACTGAACAAACGCTAGAGATATTAAACGAATTGTTTTGAAACAAAGCTTGCAGAGTTGGCAAGGGAAATATTAAAATGCAAGCTCTCGTTGGGAGTGGAAGACAATACGGGAATGGAGGGTGCATTCAACTGTTTGGAAGTAGCCAAACCCCAACAGGTTGTTTGATAGATCGTACGATTTAAAAATAAAATCTGGGCCGGGATAAGGCAAGCACGGTGTAAGGCTTCCGTACCGTGTACCTGCCATGATTTGGTGCCCCAAATAGATTTTAAGTCAATGGTGTCCTGCCAGTGCTCATAACCACCCACGGCTAATGCGTTCAAAAAGGAACTCGAATATAGCAATTTGGTGTGGGTCAACATGACCTTCTGAGTGGACGAAGTGATTCAATCTAAAATAATAGGACCCAGGGTTTGATCTATCAAAGTCTGTAAAGTAAGTAAATTTACTTTTAAGTGTTTGGGAGCTACCGGGCAAAGGGGCCGGACAATGTTCCCATTGGGTGTAATTAAAAGTACCCCGAAGCGTACTTGGTTTATGGAGAAAATGGTTGCCCCAATGCTGGTAACAATATAAATCAGCATAACTTGCAGAATTTAAGTACAAATCCTCAGCATTAAAAGCAGCATAATATTTCAAATCAGAGAATAACGATTCAACGGCATGCACATCCCAATCGTCAGAAAGAATATTACTTTTCACCACATCACCCATAGAAACACGGAGGACATTCGGTACATTAATAATCTCGGTTGGTCCATGAATTTGGAAATTTACAGCATCCCATACGATGCCATCAGCCACGGGGAAAGCGGAAATGTTCACAAATGTGTGGTCACGCTTCATGATGTGAGATGAAGAATGCGGAGCCAAAGTTCCAGCGACACAGTTAACTGCAGAGCGTTCAGGTAAATAATGACCATTAATGAGCAAGAAAAAAACCGTCACAAAGCCAATGGACATGAACAGAAAAATCAGGAACAGTACCAACCAGATGTATGTCCATGGTGGGACCAAAAAATTGTCTCTGAACCAGGATATAAAAATACTGAAGCTGGACGGAATAAGTGATGAGGTGGAAGCCGAATCAAAGGAAAAACGGGTTGGGCTCAGTGGTGTTGTAGGTAAATGAGCCACCGACTCGTTGGCGGGGTATGCATACTCGGTCTCCTCGTTGCAGGAGGAAGCCGGGAAGTTGAGCAGGCAATCAGGCAAATCGACCATCTCAATGGCAACATCAGTGTCTGTGTAAGATGGAGGGCCACAAACAGGAGTCCGTGAAATGGCTGGACATGATACCGCAGGTGTCACGCTATTCAGGATCGGCCAGACGTTGTAACTTGACATTGTCCACTGAGATGTATCTGTTGTCTTTGCGACCAGGAAGCGGTGGTAAGATGACTGTACGAGTACCCTTCAAGCCAAGGACAGGAACCGGTGCACGATAAGAGGGGCCAAATTCCTTTTTGTTCTCCACCTTCTCTCGGACCAGATCTCCAACCTTCGGAAGCCAGCCGGCAACCGGAATCTGCAACGCAGCGTCAGTGGCTGAAGGCAAGTGTTCGTTTGCAAGTTTGTCACGGGTCTCTTGTAAGTCCTGCAACATAGTAGAATGATTATCTACGTCAAAGATTGCGGCAGTCGCCGCCATGTCTAGACCATCAAGGTCAGGCACAAACATTTGTATGCCAAAGAGCATTTCGTATGGGGTCCGCCCACCCAGAGATCTTCTAGGGAGATTATTAAGTGCACGTTGCACGCCATACAAGTGGGCCAGCCAGTTCCTGCCAGTACCTAAGACCCTAGCTGTCAAGGATTGCTTTAAGTCACGGTTCATTCGCTCCACAATTGAATTGCCCTCAGGTCTATATGGAGACAAAAATTGCACCCGCACCCCCAGTGACCTCATAGCATCCTTGTACGCCTTAGAGGCGAACGCTGGACCTTGGTCGGAATGGAAGGTGCCACAGGCAAAAATTCCCACAAAGACACGCAAATCCCTGATGACATTTCAAGCGTCAGCACTGCGTTGTGGCCAGACCCAGATGAAACGTGTGCACGAGTCTACTGCAACTAAGATGTATTTATATGCAGTGTCAGAAGAAAATGGACCGCAGTGATCCAGGTAAACACACCCAAAAGGTTTGTTAGAAATGCAGAGCTGTGTTTGTGGTGGTCGTGTAACCGTTGAAGGCTTAATTTGCTGACAAACGTCACAAGAAAGCACATAAGTACGGGTCTGTTTATATAAACCACGCCACCAGTAACGCTGCTGCAAGATGGAAACAGTCGCAGACACGCCAGCATGGGCTGAAGCCAAGCCTTCGTGTGCGGCCGTTATCAAGGAAGGTCTGCGGTCCGCGTTGGGAATCAGCCGATCACCAACGTCTGGAATTCTTACGTAAGGAACCTGTTCGGGACTTAAGTGATAAGAGTACTTGGAAGGGAAACCCCGTGGGTAATTAGCACCTTCCTTTGTTGCAGCGATAGCTGCCAAAATCTCATTATCTACTTTTGTCATGGATCTTGTAACTGCTGCTACTGAGCACGTGGCTACTGCTGATTTGGCAGCTTCATCTGCCAAACTGTTACCGACAGCGTGTGCGCCCACACGCTGGTGGCCAAGAGTGTGAATCACCTGTGTGAGAGGCAGACGTTGTTTAAGATCTGCCACTCGAACCCAAAGCATTTTATGCTTAATTGTGCTGCCTTTAGCATCTCTATAGTCGTTTTGAGACCAAAAGAATAGGTTGTCATTAAAGGATTGAACACAGTAGTAAGAGTCGCATACAATAAGCGTCGTCACGTCTGGATTCGCGAACTCAAGTGCAAGCACCAAAGCACGCAGCTCGGCCAATTGTGCAGTACTGTCTCCTAGTGCCTGTGTGTGCACTACACTCGACTTGAACTCACCGTTCACCATAGTACCTGCAACAATAGCACATGCTGCGGAATAAGCATGCTTAGAACCCGTGGCCGGTTGCGCCGAACCATCGGTGTAAATGATACATTTGTACTCCTCAAGCGGCAGCAAAGACAGAGGAGGAGGATGAACAAATTCATACTGTAAGAACTCCTGTGTCTGAAGAGAGGAATCAAAGATAAAAGTGACATCCGGGGACGTCAGAGATGTAGCCCATTGAATCCAACGGGGGTGCAAAGCCTTAGAGTTCGGTACACTTGCCTTCGTCACTGCCTCAAGGGCAGGATATGGTGTTACCACCAATATGCGTTTTCCCTGTGCCAGTGCGCGTTCCTTAAGAATCGCCATTTGCACTGCAGTCAAAACTTTCTCCACAGAGGAAAAGCGCAACTCCGCTGAAGTGTAAAGATGCGACTTGTATGCAATAGGTACGGTGTCACCTTCGTTAAAGGTTAAGTACGTGAAACCCACTGCCCCTGGTACTATTCTAATCACCAGGTTTGTGTGGTTATCACGAGTCAACAAGAACTTAGATTCAAGTAGATCAGACTGCAAAGAGTGCAGTATAGAGGAATGCTCAGGAAGCCAGCATGACTTCGAAAAGTTAGGCTGTATCAAGGCATATAGAGGCTTGATACGCTGGGCATATTCGGGAATGTAAGTACGCCCGAAGTTTAGAAATCCCAGTAATGACTGAAGCTTCTTCAGGGTGGTCGGAGGGCGCAAAAGTGCGCACTTCTCCAAGAAATGGGGAGCTAAGCCCCTACCTTCATTGTTGAGCTCATAGCCCAAAAACAAAACGGTGAATTCAGCGATGTGAGATTTGGCAAAATTAAATTTGTATCCTAAGACCGCAAATTCAAGAATAATGCGGTCCACACGGGAAAGATGCGGCCATAATTCGTCGTCTGTCAGATAGATATCGTCGACGTACGAACACGCATCTGGGTCTATGCTGTCCAACAAAGAGACAACACGGGCGGCGAAGACACCCGGGCTGTTCTTGTAGCCCATGGGCAAACGCCGAAATTTAAATTGTTTTCCACCGGAAGTGAAAGCGCTCCATTGGCTGCACTCCGGGGACAAATTGTGCGTGTAAAATCCATTGGATAGGTCAAGTGTCGTTTTATATTTTTTACGAACAAGACTGTCTACAAGCGCAGAACTGTGGGTATTTTGTACCGCGAAGGTCCGACAATGAGAGTTCAAATGTCGGTAATCCAAAACTAAACGGTACGACCCATCGGGTTTAGAAACCGCAAAAAGGGGATTATTCATTGGTGATACGCATGTTTCAATTACTCCTTGATATTCTAACTGTGTCAGAATGTCTGAAACGGGACCTTTAGCTTCCCGCCGGAGGGGATATTGGGCTTGAGGCTGTGGCAGAGACCGCAATGGTATTTCATGGGAGGGTGAATCCTCATCCCAGCCCACGTGATTACGGTACAGTGCCGGGGCCTGGGCCACAGCCCATTCAGCTGCGAGAGCCTCCGCTTTGTCCTTGGGGACATGACGAGAAAAGCTCGGAAGGATGACCTCCTCCCCTCTACGGGCAGCAAGTACGAATGGGGGCGGCCAATCCGCCTCCGCCAACAAAATGTCGTAAGAAGAGGTCAGATTTTCCCAAAAATCCCTTTAATAACACGCTCAATGTCACCTTCAATTTGAATGACAATATTAAATAGTCTGTCAGGGGGTGCCACTCGGGTGTCAGCTGTCTCGACAGTAATGAATGTATCAGTTGCTGTCGCCTCCACATGAGGACGCAGTGCCTCCCGCACTATGGTAACTTCCGCGGCGCTGTCTAGCAGCGTCACTGCCCACGTCCAATTCAGGAGTCTCGTTCTCACCGTCTGTGGCATACCTCGCTGTTAATGCTGCAACTTTTTTCTTCTGAAACTGTGGGCGAGAACGTTGAAATTCTTCTGGTTTCCCTCGGCCTGGTTGTCGAGGTTGGTCTCGTCCCTGTGGGGCCTCACGACCCCTACCTCTATCCTGTCGATCTCCTCCACCAGTCTGGGAGGTCGATGGTGCCTGTGGAGAACGAGGAGAACGCGGGTCAGGGACTTGAAATCTATCTGGAGATTTAATTCTCGCTCGGTCGCGCAAATCATAAGTGCGTTCAGAAGATATGGAAACCGGGGATGCGGCACGCGACCCTGGTTTTGATTGTTGCTTTCCCTGTTTTTTCAACCTCCAGCTCTTTTTAGTAAAGAACGGTTTCTCATCTTTCTCAGACTGAGTTTTTTGTTGTGGGTTTGATTGAGTTTGCGTTTTAGCAAAAGGCTTAACCCCCAGACTATTGCGGCCAATGGTTTTATAAGCCTGTGCAATAATTTTCGGTAATTCGCGTGGCTTGTCCGGCTCCGGGACCAAAGCCAAAGCATTAGCGACTTGAAAGTTGACTGCATCACCCTTTACGTTCGCAAGGATTAGATCAGCCACCACATCGAACACTCCTACCAGTCTCATCCCCAATTCCACAGCCGCTTCAGGGCCATGTTCATCCTGCACTCGTTTAATTACAGAGGGGAGAACTGTCATGGAAGGAGTGCCGAAACACTTCGCATACACTGCTGCGAATACCTTGCCCCAGTTGTTGCATTCTGCCAACTCGGGAATTAAGTCTTTCGGCAAGCTAATCGTCAAAATCCTGTGTTTGTCCACAGGAGAAGTGTTTGGAAAAACTGCCTCCAGCTGGTCAAATTTTTCTGCAAGCCAATAAGGCAAATCATCTTTATTTTGTGGGCGCTTGCCCATCACCGAATTAACCATGACGGGACTTATGGTTACACCGCCCGGTCCAGCTGGATGCGCCGCAACTCCAGGAGGGGCTCCCTGGACGTTGCCTGTAACATATTGTACCAAAGCTCTGTGCACGCGGATTAAAGACGCATGCAAAATGCGCAGTTCATCTACTGGAACCGCTAAATGTCGTGGATGCGGGGTATACCCGGCCAAAACAGGCCATGTGGCCCCATCTATCGATAAGGGGCCTAAACGAATCGGGGTGACCGGATGTGGGAGGGCGCCATTAAACCAAACACGGTGTTGCCACGCCGTGAGCGGTACTTCAAGAGCCTGATAAGGCCGATAAACATTGGGTAGGGCAGTGGGAGCGTAAACATGAAACAAATTGTCAGCTCCTTCCACCGCCGGAAAAGTGACCCATGAGTAAAACACCTCAAAGTGGTAAGCCGGATCAGCCTGCACCACAAAGATGAGAGCGACACCCGCGTCGGGCACTCCATAAGCCAGTAAATGAGCCCGGAGCGCAGCGCGGCTATGTGCCGGTATATTTACATCCGCCATTAAGACCAAGAATGTTCGACAACCTAGTATGAGGCAGCGCAATATAGGGTTAACATAAACACCTTTTAATAACTTCAAGCTTGAAAGAACCTATAAAAACATCAATATAGGAGGTATCACCCTCACATACGTTTCCGGAAGCGTAAGCGAAGGTTATTGTGGACAAGCACAAGCACTACTCAAGCGTCTCGCAGATAAGAAGCCCACCACGTTGGTGGCGCCATGTTGCGGGGATTCTGCACATATACAGAGCTATGCACAGGATAATAGGACCTCGGTGTATAGTGGTGAACCAACCATGCACCTTAGTACCCACAATCCCAATCCGACTAGCTTTAGCGTCTCATTCGTTCTCCGTACTACAGCGAAGCTACCAATGATTAGACAACCCAGAACACGGTCTCTCTCAGGACTCGTGGGAGCAAGAACACTCTTTCATCACTCACTCATACTTGTCCACAACGTGCGTAATAAGAGACACAGTATAGTTTAAAATGTTTATTTCAACTATCGTGCTCTAAGATAAAGTACACGTGCCAGTACTATCAGCATAATGCATAATGATAAAATAATAAGCATGGTTACAATTCCATAGAATACAAACGGGGACAGCATTTTATAAAGACAGTGGATATAGGGCTAAATGGCCTTACCACCCTCCCCGTGCTATTAACTAGTTTATTATAAAAATAGAAGACCTCTGGGCTTTGTCAGGCGGACCCCCATACCTCAATATCTAGATGCAAGGTTTACATCATCAGACAAGCACAGCTCTTCTCCCTGGAAAGGTTTTTCTCCAAGTGCCACCAACAGGGAGATCACAATATTAAAAGCACACGAATTTCTCCAATGCAGCTGTACTGCGTGTTATGTCTAAGTGCGAGGGGCTGACCAGATCAGCAATAACAAGGGACGTTGTTTTTCGACCTTGTACATGGTGTGCAGACGAAACCCACAGGGAACATGAGTAAAGGTGAAAGGCAAAAAGGCAGACAGTTCTAATATAGCCGGGCACTAGCAGAGTCTGGAAAAACAAAGTCACAGAGTAACGTGTGCAAAAAAGGCATCATGGCAGTCAGGCCTAAGCTAACTTAGCAATGTAGACAATGAGGCCACAAACCACACTACATTATATTATCAGCCTACAGGATTGGTGATGTGAGCACAAGCAGTAGGAAAAAAGATCTAAAAATGGCAAATATGAACTGTGGCAAAGTACAAACATAGCTGCATTCGATTACCTAGATGGTTTTAATTACGCTCGGCATCCGGGTGCACACATGTGAAGGCCAGGGAGTGTGCCCTTCTCTCTGATCCGTAATCCGCTGGGTGTCGAGGCGTCACCTGTCCCCACTCTCATTGCTCTGACAGGAACAGGCTCTGGCTGTCGGTCCCAGTCACTCAATGTCAGCTGAGAGCAGAGCACTGCCCAGTCAGCTTCGGCACGAACGCAGCCTGAGGAGAGCAGTGAGCTACAGGCTCAAGCCGACGCTGTAAAATTATATATATTTGTAGTCCAGGAAGGTCGGATATTAAAGACCTGATAGTGACTAAGCCCCGTGTCGCTGACCAGTCTCCAGCAGCCCGGTCCTGGGTGGCCGCGGGGCATCATGATGATGGGTACTGGCGGCCCGGGGGGGCATAATGATTAGAGCCACTGGGGGCGCGGCATCATGATTAGAAGGACTGACGGCTAAGTCAGCGGCAGGCTGCAAAACTAAACTTCAGAACCTTAACGTCTGCCCCGCTCGCGCTGCGGGTGGCCCGGCCACGCCCACTAAGTCCTGTCGCAAATGGACGATGCTGCAGGCCTGTGACGCCATGACATCACGTGACTGCCGCCGCGGTGCTGCAGCCAGTGATGGCCACTGAGCTCAGCGTGATCAATGACATTTCATGCAAACCTTAGGAAATTCAACATCAGAGCAGCAGTGCACTGCACAATGTAGAACAGTCTTTCACACACACTGCAGCTGCCAGAGCAGAGCGTCTGTACTTTGCTCAATTAGTGTTAAAGCGGCGCTCAGCTTTCCCCACTTGTTGTCATTGTCACCAAGTTCAAGAAGGCGCTGAAATGCGTGACGTTGCATTTTAGTGGGGTGATGCGGACCACCGCACTAAAATGCGTTAGTCATTCCAAGACTGTTGCTGCAAGCAGGTACATGTGTTGCAACGCATGCTTCAGAAAGTGGGAGCCATTTACCTTTTTTGTTTTTTAGGTCGAGCTTTCGAGACCTCTTGTATATACTTTAGTATATACTTACTACTTTGTGGGCTTCAAAGCCCGCCTCTGCTTTTCATTTGTTTGTTTCAGTGTCCTTTAAATATCCTTGTTTCCTAGTGGTCAGCCCTTCCTCTTTGTCCCTCCTTTTGGTGGTTGGTTTCCTCCCACAGAGCAGGGACTAACTACTGTATTTTTACGCTTTGCTTGTTTATCTGTTCTTGGGGGGACTCTTTTTTTAAAATTTCTTTCCTGCTCGTGTTACATTGTGGGTGCATGCTCAGCTGCGGCGCTGTTTTATTATTGCATCTTCCCTCCTACTCCCTTCTTCCCCTGTTGTTGCTGCATGGTGCTGCTTCGGTCGTGAGCTTTTATTTTGTGTTAAACAGTGCCTTTTGCTGCTGGTTTTCTTCAGCCTCTGCTCGTTATCCAGTACACACGCTTTGTTTAGTTTCAAGGTTCGCTACTGTTGAAATCACGATGTTAAGGGAGATTTGCGTGTATTGCCGTACACCAATGTGACCAAAGATGACTGTCACTTTGAAACCTTAATATTACAGAGCGCTCAGAAATGCTTAGTGTTGATGTAATTAATCTAAGCAGAAAAGCAACAACTGTAAGGCAGCTCCCAAGCTCCGTTTGGAATGGAGAGCAATTTGCATTCATTGTTGTGGCTTTCACTCTGCCCCTTTAATTTTCTTGTTGGCTGTAGCAGGAATGCGGCTGTCCGCGGCCCCCGCAGGGGGCCAATTCAGCAGGGCAGCCCTTTAGTGCCATTTTGGGCACCGCCCACCCGCTCTAGTCGTTGGGGGGGTTCTGTAGGAGCCCTCTAGCCAGGTCGCCACTGTGGCGTCCTTCCGGTGCGCCAGGTGGGAGGAGGGCATATAAGCCTCCCCTGCCCCTCCTGGCGGTCTCTGTTCGCCAGCCACGCCGTCTTGTCGGGTCGTTGCTCGTCGCCGTCGTTTGTCGTTGGCGGGAGAGATCCGTATAGCGAGGTGAGTCGGTCCCCCTATTCCCCCCCCCACCTTTAACTCTGGTGTTCCGGGGGCCGGAGCGATGGGGGTCCTGTCTCGGCCTACCGGCCAGTTGTATCCAGCACCAGCTGTGGACCTCACCGTACCCACCCCCTGGTGTTCTCGCCTCAGCCCCGCTGGAGGAACGCTGGGTTGCGGGGCCGGCGGTGCGGCATAATGACGGGCTGGGGGCTGGAGCGAGGGGGTCCTGTTTCGTGAGCTCCCGTGGGCAATTGGTTAGGTGCGGTACTCATACAGGAGTACTGACACCGGGCCATGCCGAGGTTGGGGGTTCGTGCCTCACCGGGAGAACCTGAGTGGTTTAAGCTGCTCACTTAACGGGCCAGCCTCAGCCCTCTCTCCCGACTCTCGTTCTAGGAAGCGGCCGGAAAAGGGGAAAGCGGCGGTGGTGAAGGACCGCGAGATAAGGGGTGATCATTAGCCGATTATTAAGTGATTATCGGCGTGGACAATGTCGTTTGAGTCTCTTGTGCCTGTACCTTTGTTGTGGTAATGCCCCAGATGGCGCATTGCACTCTGCGGTCCGGGAGGGTTTAATGGAGTCCTCTGCCGTACGCCGCTCGGTGGGGGCATGGCGCGTGGCTGGGTACAGAGCAGCATAGTTTTGTGGTGTGCCGATTGCTGGCAGGAGGGTTGGGGGGCCCTGTCGAGGTAAACGTACCACGGAGCTAGCGGCGGTCTGCAGGAGCAATGGTCACAGTGTCACTCGGTTGCCGCTGACCGCGAGTGCGTAGGCCTGCTGCAGGGTCACTGCGCACGTTAAATGTAATGCCAATCGTAAATTGAATGATGGTTCTTGTTCTATTGCAGGACGTGGTAGCGTGGATTTGGACAGGGGCCCGTGCCAGGGCCAGCGGCCGCCACATTGATGTACTGTTTTCCCGGCGATTTGGGGGCAAAAAGAACGCCAGGTATGGGGGCCCGCGGCCTGGGTGTGCCTGGGCCCAACGGGGTTTTTGGGATGCCGGGACAGCCTGCCGTGGGTCAGCCGGGGCCCCGAGATAGTGGTATGGGCTTCGTTGGCTTTCCTTAATGTGGGGGCAGAGGCCATGCGGACGGAAAGGAAGGGGGGCACGTCCTGCCGAGTGCCAGCTGGATAGAGGATGGCCTCCCTCATTGCTGTGTTTTGGGGCTCTTCGTCGTCGCTCTCCCTTGTTCTTACGTGGGATGATGTTACCCTGCGTGGCGGGGGAAGGGCGCGTTGTGGAGAGTAATGGGCAATGGCGCCGCGGTTTTAATGGCGGCGCGGCACACTGCCGGCCGGCAGCTCTGTCCGCTAGTCGTCGCGCGGCAGGCAGCTGCTTTCATGGATAGCAAGGCGCGCACACGTATGCAGATTGGATATTAACATGCGCAACACTCCCCGCGGGTTTCGATGCCAGGCTATAGACCTAGGTGAAATTCGCATTAGTGTCCCAGTCGACCAAAACTTGGCATCACTAACTGCAATTACGCCACCGTTTAGAATGCGTGTGGCGTTGTTGGCCGGCCTCTTTGGTTTTGAGGTGAGTGCATGGGGGTTGCTGCATGCGGCGGGCGAGCGCCCCCCCCCTCACTGCTGTGATCAGTGTCCGGTGCGGCGGTCGTGTGACGCTCCAGTCGTGCGTCTTTGGTTGTGGTGGTTGGGCCTGCGTGGCAGGTGCTCCGCTAGCCCTAACCCCCCACATTTGGAGGCGGTTGCTCGGTCGGGTTATCTCCAGGAGAACACCTGGCAGAACAGGCCCAGTGTGTGCTAACCACCGCAGGTAGCTGCCGGGCTCGCATTCCTGACGGGGAGTAGCGCTGCCGGCTATGTTTTAACAAAAACCTGCAGCTGAGCAGGGTCCTTGTGTTTAGTGAGGCGGAATTTTGGGTAGTCCGCAACGGGCTCAGATGTAGGGCCCGCTCGGTGCATAAAAGGGCCGGCCACAATATGGGTTTTAAGTGCGGTTGCGGTGAGGTTTTTCTGGTTACACTGCAACAGTGCCACAGCAGCTGAAGCGTTGCAGGGTGTAGTGGCCTGCTTGCGATTGGTGCCCCAGTGGTTAGGTTTACGTTGTTGACATCGGTGCACACTGGACCCGTGGCCGGGCGGCCACGGCCTTCTGGCGTGGCTTATGAGGGGGGAGCGGTAGCGGAGCGAGACTGATATTGGGCGGTGCTCCCTCCTCCCTTATATTCTCATGGGTCCCCGCGGCTCGCCGCCGGACAGTTGCGGCTCAGGATTTCCAAGCGGTGCTAATGTATAGTCCGACACGACTCTTGCAGAGGATGAGCCGAGCGGGCGTCGGCACCGGGGCTCGGACCCCGGCCCGCGCAGGCCTGAGATTACGGGTGGGAGGGGGTCTGCATTCCCGCGGGGATCTGTGGTGGCAGTGAGCATCGCGGGGCTCCTTCCCCAGTTCAGTCAGGCCTCTACTCGTCAGTTAGGGGGGGCACGGAGCCGGTGGTTTGCGCTAGGGGAGGGCAGCGAGCGCCGCGTGGCTCCCCCTCCCCCTTTAGGGTTGGCGTTCCTATAGTCCAGATGTTAAGTAGCGCTAGCGGTGTAAGAATTCGGCCGCAGGAACCAACTCCTCTATTGGGTCTCTGGCGCCCAACACTTCTTACTGTGTCTCGCTGAGTAGTGCGTTTCGTCCTCGAGAAGAGCAGTGGCGCTGGGGGCCGGGGTCAGGGCTCTGGCGGAAGTGTCTCGCATACAGCAATATGCCTTGAGCGCGATGCGAAGACACTGCAGGAGTTAAGGTAGCAGAGTGTCCGGCAGAAGTTGTGCATTGGGCAGGAAAAGCACCTCCGGGGAAGACCTGGCTGTGGGGGAGTTGAGAAGCAAACCTTATTCCTGGGTGATTCCTTCAGCCCGTTTTGCCATTTGTCTAAGAGACGGCAAGAGTCTAAGACATTTATGCAGTATAGCTCGATTTTGATGAGTCTCTATCGTAGTTGCTGATCGATGTTTGGGTTGTTGGGCTGCCCTGGTATCTTATGCTTATCCCCTGGGGCGAGCTGCGTGCTGGGGCACATGTCGCCATCAGATAGACAAAGGCCCTCATCTGCCTCGCCGGTATTTTCGCAGCACTTAATTCGAGCCGATGGTTTGGTAGCGCTTGGCACGGTCGCAGGCACTTATGAATGTGGCCACATGGTGGCGCGGTTTGTGCGATTTGTTTGTGTGATTTGAAGATGGAGCACAAGGTTGTTGTTAATTCAGTGTACATTGAAAATAACTAGTGCCTACTCCAAGAAGTCTATTGTCTGGCTGGGGACATATCACATCGGTTTTGCTTGGTACCCACGCCCTCCGTTGGTCCCATGCGCGCTTGCTAACGATATTCCTTATGCCGCGCTGTCTTTGACTCTCATTTGCGTTGATCCCTCGCCCACATATGCATTCCTTTACGCCACTATGTTTAACCTACAACTACCAGCAAGCACGTTAGTTATATTTTATGAGGCTTGAACCTGGCATTATAAAAATAGGCATTCCGTATGGAAAATGCGGAGTAGGCTCTTGGGCCAAATTTGGCATAGTGTACAGGGAGACGGCTCAGCAGGGAGTAAACTGCCAAATTACCATCACTGTATATTAATTAGTTGGTTCTAAATAAAGTTGCATTGTATGTTTCGGAATGATGGAAAGAGAACACCTCCGCTGGTTTTTATTGTGTTCCAAGGAAAGCACGGACCTATCAGATTCTTTACCCTCTATGGTGCCGTAGGTGTTTAGGCCACCATATGGCACTGATTTCGGGGATTCTTACGGCACAGATGCGTTTAAAGCTAGTGTCCATGAATGCACAAATTTCTGATTTTCTCATGAGCACTTCATGACACCGAGGTTAGCCTCACATGGAGCAACAGCATTTTGCAGGCAATACCTCCCGGTTATAACTTGCCAGTGTAGATAATTATTCAGTAATAATGGAGCGCGGCTTGCGTGGATATTCCTGTGCAAAAATACAAAAAACACTAGTCCCCTGTATAAAAGGCAGACATGAATCTAGTGGCTAGCGGGTCAGGGCACCCCCTGTAGGGGTACGTGCTTTACCCATGGTCACAGGTCATTCCCGGCAGGCTCACCTAGCTTCTCATCCTCCTGAGGTCGATCACCATTAAGTTGAGTATCAATAAACACATGTTATGGGGATATACTTCCGTTCTCACCATCCCAGGAGCTTCATAAAAGGTGTGCAGTCTTTCAACAGCCTGGGAAGATGTGGTTGGGGCACAAATGCCGACAATCACCAGTGCAGTTGGCATTTTATTTCAGATGGGGCAGGCATAGTTGCTCATGTTGTACTCCATGTCCTCATATCCAAATACATTGGCTAACTTTTTGGCACGCTGGGATACCTTGGCACTGTTATGGGATACATATGCTGGGGGAGGGACGCCAGCATGGCGGCACAGCATCCGTCAGTGCAGATGACGGATGGGTTTGCAGGCTATAAGGGCATGGTGATCCACCCATGTCTTGGTTTAGGCGAGGTGGCACACCGAGCGGCCTTGTAGGGCATGAGATAGCGTAAATTCACTCCATGTCTACATGTTATTGGCTGATGCAGCACTTGGTCATCAGTCTGTACCCTCGTACTGGGGATCATCCAGGTAAAGGGGCACATTAGGGCTTAGTCACCCCAGAATGATATGCACAAACTGGCACACGGTGCGTTAGGGTTTGTATCACACAGAACTGGGGGTGCCTCATTGGGCACACTCACTGCCTGTGCATTGTGCTTTGGCCGGTTTGTTTAATCTTTTCATAGGGAAGTGATATGTGAGGTACTTAATTGCTCACAGCCTGGCACATTAAGGTGGGCGCAAAGCGGGTTGTTATCCATTAAATGTTTTATAATAAATGCTTTGGGGCACTTGCAGCAGTGAGGGAGCTTCCTGAGGACTTGAGGGTTAGTAGCACTCCCCTCCCCCAGGCACACAGGGCTTTCAGCAGAATGGCTGCAGGCTCGAGCAGGTCAGAGGGGGATTTCTGTGCAGTGCTTGTAGAAGGTCATGTACCATTAAGGGCATGTTCTACGAAAGGGCAGGTTACTGCGAAGGGTGTTCCGAAGTTTTGGGGTCAAACTGGGTTGGAGCAGTAAAGTTAAAGTCAAAGCACAAACCGGCTACAATGTATTAAGGAACATTTGGCATTCCCAGTATTCAAGAAAGGGCAGGGATTGATACATATTGTCCCCTCATGTTCCCACGGTCTTGTATGCTCCCTGGTATACTAGCAGAAGTTCAGGAGGGCTAGACTTCACCTAGGGTGGTGACTGGCTTAATTCGATGGGCAAATCCAAAGGTTTCACATTTACTAACGTGTGAAAATTTCAGCTGCCGTTGCATAGTTTTATTCATATGCACAGTATTATTAATTTAAATAATAGATGTATTGACTAGTACGACCAGCGGACGTTCTCACGCCAAGGCATTTGGCAGCGGTGAGTGTTGCTATGCTGTAAGGATATCAAGGTTAAATATGACTGCCAGGCATCAGTAGCACGGAGCGGCTTGCAGCCAGAGGCGATATCCGATGCAAGGGGCAGCTGTTAGATTAGAGCCCTACTCAGAGGGACCGCCTTAAGTGCTGGGAGGTCTGTTGGCACTGCATTTCAATGGAAGCCATTGTTTAGCGGGCTGCTCTGAGCAGGGCATTTGCAGGCATAAGTAACAGTATCAGCTGCCAGTTCAAACGTGCATCTTTCACTAATTTCCTCAGACAACTGGGACAGGAAGTAAGGCGGGCTGGATAACTCTTGCTTCTACCTGCATTGGCACATCTTGTCAGGAGTGACTGTCAAAGGGATGGCACTTAAGCCAGGTAATGTTAGCACCCATCCACACCAAGCCGATTGTTTAAGGTCACCCTTGGGCTGCGTTACACAGCCCAGTATTAGGCCCTAGTGGGTCAGTGCCATGAATTACTAAATTGAACTGAACAGGAGGCGTGACGTGGGTTACACTAGCAGAAGTTTGGGGAAGAGCTAAACTCCACCCATGGTCATGGTGTAGTCTTAAGTAGATGGAGTTGTCACTCTTATTTGACCAGGGGTTCGATGCTACATGAGGGCATCGCTGCGCTGCGGCCAGAGCACGGTCATGGTGTTTCCCAGGGGGCAGCAAGTAAAGGCAAGGCTCTTTCCAAATCTGGCACCAGAACACAAGGTAGTCGGGGCCAACTTGTCTGTTGGGTGACTTGGGTAGGCACCTGTGTAGTTGTCACTCCACAAAGGGGTGAGTTGTCCCCAATAGTGGGCACAATACATATATGTGTGTCTCTGGCCTTACAGCTGTGTCGAGCCTGTCTCAGTTAGAGGTACGCCCAGGTGGAAATTGTGTACTTAAGGTTTGCAGGACCAATGCGGTTTGTGGTATCTCCTAGCGGACCCACTGAAGGTGTACTGCAGCTAAACAGGGAACTGGGAAGCTTGGTTTCTGTCACTTTGGCAGGTTTAAAGCATCCAGGGTCGGAGATGGACAGTAGGTACTGTGCATCTGTGATCCGACGGCAGTTAGGCAAGCGGGTGCGCTGCGTAAGTTGTAATTGCATGAAAGGGTGAGGTGTCTCCAGTAGTGGGCGCAAGGCATATATTGTTTCAAACCAGCTTTGATACCATTAAGGTGTTCACCAGGGTAGCAAGCAAAGGGGTTTGTGCATCCGTCTGGGCAACGGGGCGAAATAAGTGCACCCCAGAACCAAGGGCAGGTGATATGATCCTGCAGTTAGGCGCAAACGCCCGCCCGGTGAGTAATAGATGCCTCGCTGGGTGGTGACGCTGTCAGCCAACAGTGTGCTGCCGTCCCAAGTAATGGGGCAACGACCTTATTCCCATGGGGAGGAGGGCACTATTACAAACCAGGAAGTATGACTTGGGTGAAATCAGCAAACGCATGGGTCAATGCGAACTCTGGTGGTCGGAAATCATCCCTCGCAGAAACTGGCGCGGGGCCAGGTCTAGCGTGGCGGCCGAACATTCGCGTAAAAGGGTCAATGGTGCCATGCGCAAGTTCACAGACCAGAGGGGCCTGGGTTTCATCAGGCACGAGCTGATTCAGTCCAGAGTAGAGGGATACTTTGAGAATGATGGGGTCCACTTATCTCCGGTGGGGATGGACCTGTTCCTGCTTGACCTGCAGGAGGCACTGGAAATAGCAGGCTGTAGGTGACAGTATAGCTCGCATGTGGGGGGGCTCTGGCGACGACGGGAGCCGCCTCCAGAGCTGTGGCGGAGTTACAGGGCGATCTGGAAGGAGACTGGTACAGTAAGGGTACCTCTGCGGCAGACCGGTACAGTAAGGGTACCTCTGCGCGGCACAGTAGGGGTGCCAGAGCCAAAGACCAGGAGCCTCAGGGCAGGTTCCTGGAAAACCGCGACGGCGCCCCGTTAGTCCTTCGGGCGGTTGGGGGCCTGACCAACCGGGGGTTTGCCCTGATACGCTCCGCCCTGAAAAGGGCGTGAGTAGAAGAGACCAACGTGTCACGTGATCCGGAAGAGGATCATCAAAGGTAGCACTGACGGCGTGTCCCACAGTGCTGGCTCACCAGGCAGGCGGGGGCAGCATAGGTTGGCACAGCTGCCCGCCCTTGGATCGCCCGTAAGATAACCCACATATTGCATACTCTTGTATGGAATAAACCTGCAGCAATATTTTCCCATAACAAAAGTTGTCTTGTGTATTTATTCATTCTTGCATGCTCAGACTGGGGGTGGGAGAAGTTGCCAATAATGGCACTATGCGGCTGTCCGTGGCCCCCGCAGGGGGCTAATTCAGCAGGGCGGCCCTTTAGTGCCATTTTGGGCACCGCCCACCCGCTCTAGTCGTTGGGGGGTTCTGTAGGAGCCCTCTAGCCAGGTCGCCACTGTGGCGTGCTTCCGGTGCGCCAGGTGGGAGGAGGGCATATAAGCCTCCCCCGCCCCTCCTGGCGGTCTCTGTTCGCCAGCCACGCCGTCTCCCACCCCACCTCTTACCCGGCGTCCTGGCTGGTGGACAGGGTATTCTGAATGTTTTAATGTTTTCCTTTTGTGTTGCAGGCGGAGTTACAGGGCGATCTGGAAGCAGACTGGTACAGTAAGGGTACCTCTGCGGCAGACCGGTACAGTAAGGGTACCTCTGCGCGGCACAGTAGGGGTGCCAGAGCCAAAGACCAGGAGCCTCAGGGCAGGTTCCTGGAAAACCGCGACGGCGCCCCGTTAGTCCTTCGGGCGGTTGGGGGCCTGACCAACCGGGGTTTGCCCTGATACGCTCCGCCCTGAAAAGGGCGTGAGTAGAAGAGACCAACGTGTCACGTGATCCGGAAGAGGATCATCAAAGGTAGCACTGACGGCGTGTCCCACATTGCTGGCTCACCAGGCGGGCGGGGGCAGCATAGGTTGGCACAGCTGCCCGCCCTTGGATCGCCCGTAAGATAACCCACATATTGCATACTCTTGTATGGAATAAACCTGCAGCAATATTTTCCCATAACAAAAGTTGTCTTGTGTATTTATTCATTCTTTCATGCTCAGACTGGGGGTGGGAGAAGTTGCCGATAATGGCACTAAAGACCAGCTGTTGTGGTCCGATCGGAGCTGCTGTGACCGGGGTGCTCTGCTGCTTCGTGAGTCTTTCATTTTTAACAGGTCATTTACATTTCCAAGAACCTTTTTAAGGAATAAAAGTGTTTCAATATCAAACCACTTTTAGTGTTCACTCGCTTCTCTCCTACCAGTGATTTCGCAGTCAGTCTTCCCTCTCCTTGCCCTTGTTTGCACTGCCCCTGCTGCCCTCCCTCCGTGGTCTTGCTGCCTCTTCGTGGGTTGGGTCCCACTCCCACCTATGCACAAACATGCTCTGTAACAGCACTGTCCATTAAAGCATACAAAACGTGGCCAGGTACGTGTGAGCCATTTACTGAATTCCTAGCTTTTCAAATTCCTTCCTCGTCTCGGATAATTGATACTTACACCGTCTTGCCTCGATAACCCCTCCCTGTAGGAGGGCAGCCCAGAGCTGCTCATCTACGGAGTAATCTCTCTCTGCTTGTAACTTTTCTCTTTTTTTCCGGCAACATGGCAACTAGGATCAGTAGTGTCAAACTGCTGAAAATGCTGCTGCCAGTATGTTATGAGTATAGTAGCCCGGCAGAGATATTCGGGTATTTCCAACCTATCCTTGAATTGCCGGTGCTTGTAAATGAGCAGAGTAAAAGTGCCAGTGCTTGAATATTGCATCTCAACTCATGCATCCCATTGAAAGCCATGCAGAATTGTTCCAACTGTCATCTAAGACTATTACAATTCTTAAGCAGGGCCGGTATTTTCAGATACATTTATTGCAATCAGGCTGCACTCGTATACTAATAGAGCAGTGTTGCAATAGTGCCGCAAAATGCTTTTAAAAACTGGTTGACAAATACTGTTACTCATATTATCATCGCAACTCGGCTGAAAATGGAGACGTGCTTGTTTTGTTGTCTTTCTATATTCTCTCACATTTGGTTCTTAACATCCCCCACCCCACCCCTTTTGCTCTTGGTGCCTGCACCCGCCCCTCCCTCCTGCTTGCCCTGTGCCCAGCAATGGCTAGAGAATTTCTCTGCTCTGGAATCTCCCCAAAGCTGGAAACATGCAAGTAGCATTAAAGATAATTTTAAAAATCTATCTTTTAGTTCATGTTTCCAATGCCTCGAGACATACAAGGTAGAAGCTCACAAGTTAACTGATATTGTTTGTGTTATTTGCTGCCAGGCATAATCCACAGGCCTCACTAGACATGCAGCTAGCTGTATGATTGGGAACATTATCACACGTTGGAAATGTATGTTGCTATTCAATGGTTGTTCATTGACTTTATCAGTCAAGACATTGGTTAAAACTTTGGTTATGAGTAACTTTTATTGGCGAGTGCAAAACGGGATAACTACTGCAATACCTTGTTTTGATTGCTTTCCATGCAGCCTTAAACACTGTTCTTCAGTAAGGGATTAAACTGTGCATTTCTAGTCAGCATGACACTTGCTACCTATCACATTTTTACACTAGTGCACCATGTTTAATCACACTGAAGGGCAGATTTTCTGTCGAGGTCCAGATTTTAATGTTCATCAGTGGATTTCAGTTAGGAAGAAAACATATTAAATTCAATCAATAAGCAATTTGTATAGCGCGCTAATCACCCAGGGGGAGGGAGGGGTATAAAAGTAAATATCCCATCATGCACCACAACACAAAATACCATTCCACATAATTACACTCCCATGCCACATAATTCCAGTACACTCAATACCATATAATTACTATCCACATAATTCCACTGCATACTATGACATGTAATTCCGCTCCACAAATCCACTCCACACTACACAATTCCACAACTAAAAATTCCAATCCAAACCACATATTTCCACTACAGACCACATACAGACACTCCATAACCCATTGGTAAAAGGCTTTGACATTTACAATGCCAATAGCTCTAACTCAAACAAATGCAAGACCTATTGCATTTCCAATGCTTGTTACTTTAGCATTCCGAATTGGCCAATGGCTATGTTGAAATAATCAAAAAGAAATTAATAAATACTGAGCTCCAGAGCCCGGTGTCTTCATCTGGCGGAATCCTGTTGCTGGGGATGCCATCCTCACCCTAAATAGCCCCGAGGATACTATTCACCCCAGAGCTTTAAGTGGGCGGGGTCCTGCCGGTGCTCAGTACCAGCAGTTCTTAAAAGCAGGTGCCGAGAAGGGTCCCTATCAGGCTTTTTATTTTTTCAGGGAGGAGGAAAAAAAAGCTTAACTCTGCAATAGTACCATCCTTCACTGCTTTCGATGTAACTTCAAATTGACTCATTTTTCAGTTTTATATAGCGCAAACATGAGCACCAGTTACATTACACAAGAACATATTCATGTTTTGAACCACAGGATGTTGAGCCGACGTGAGGCTCGAACCTGCTTTCTCAGCTCGAAAGTCGGCAGCTCTAGCCTTACACCACAACCTCGCCCACAAGAACGGAAGCATTTTCAATATTATATGCAACGTAGTCATAGTTGCTGCTGATTTATCTTATGCAATCTACAACCACTGACAAAGCCAGTAGCCCTGGCTTGGTGTAGGTGTAATTTTACTTGTGGTGTTATATATCTGGATGAATGGACAGACACAGCAAAACACCAGTGGGGCAGCACACTATGCTAAGTACAGATTTTTAGCTTAAAGTTCTAAGCCATGCCCTTAATTATATCGGCCACGCCCCTATGAGAGACCCCCCAATTTTTTCATCCCACTTAAAGCCCTGACTCAGCCGTGGTGTTCGCGCTGAGTCTACAGTGGTTGTAGGAAGGCCAGGGTGAGCTCGGGATACAACCGGCGGTCCAAGCGTGAGATAGCGGTGCCTACGGTGTGAGGGAGAGGAGGGGGAGCCGGAGAAGTAAAAGCCCCAGGGATTAAAGGTGAATCCTTGTGGTGGCGAGGGAACGGAGTCATGCAGGTGAGTCCTCGAGACCCAAACACTGTAGCGGATGGCGCACAGCCTCCCTTTGACGGTTGAAACTGGGCTTCGTGGACACTCCCTGGCCACAATAGGCACTGCTGCTGCAGCGCAGTTGTGGAAGCGGCCCGATTCCAATGCCAGCGGGGAGACTGGCCCAGGGGCTCAAGGTACAGCTGCAGAGGGTATGGCCTCAAGGACAGTGGTGGCTGCCTTCCAGCCAGTGATACCGTTGGCGCATGTACAGCCGGCTGAGTCAGACGTCCAAGTCAGTGGGCCAGGGCATGTAGAGGCGCCTGGTCACTCCTTGCTGGACCCACGTTGACCTGTTCCCTCTCCCCCCAGAATACAAGATTACTTTACTTGGGACCCGGATGCCCATGGAGAGCAATACCTGGACATTGGGCCGCCCATCCCTAGGGCCCTGAACAGGGACTGAGGTAACTGGTGCTGTGTGGGCCTGGGGTTTCCAGTCCCTCCTCCTACAACCCAACTGGGCTCTCTGCCCTCCCAGGGAGGAAGAGACTGGGGCCCCTGAAACCCTATGGCTGGGGCAGAGCAGAAGCAAACATGAGGTGAGATAAACCTCCAGCATCCCAAGGCCAGACTAAGATCGACAGGTTCACAACACCAACACCAGAAGGTGGCAAAGGATATGGTGATAAGGGAGCGGACCAATAAGGTGAAGACTTAATGAACAATAATGTAATCCTTCAAGCTAGCCAAGCCTCTCGAACATCATTGGAAACTGTTGGAAAGTGGATTATTAGTAGTGGTAAATATGCATATACCACTGGCAATAAGGCAACTAACACAATATAGGGCTCAGAATAGGTCTTAGAAAATTATTCCCATGCTCAACCCTTGCTAGCTTGGCAGCGAGCAGGCAGGCTTAACTTCAGAGACGGGTATGTAAAGCATTTAAAAACACCAATTCAGTAAATAATTAAGACACAACACACAATAAAAATCCAACACCATTTTATAAAAATAGGAAATATTTTTATCTTCATTCAAAATCACACCAAAATGAAAAAAAATCCAATGTAGGGAACTAGAGCTATGAATTTTTAAAGATTAAAGACTTTCTAGTGCTTAGAAACCAACAGTCCCACTTCTGGACATTTGGTCGTCTCTGGCCAGGACAAAGTCAAAGTTTGAGGCGCACCGCAATGGAGCCCTGGTCGGATACACTAAGTGGGAGGCCCCGGCCAAGATTTTACCTTCACACTTAGAAATTTGTTTGGAGGATTTCTCAACAGACGTCGTGCAGCCTCCTCCAGCAGGCAGGATTCAGTGAGGGTTCAAAGTGTCCAAAACACAATCCAAGGGTCTGGATTCTCCAAGATGGTCCCTGAAAGGTTGGGACCACAATTCCCACAATGCACCTGGACAACACCCTTAAAAGTCCACTGGAAACACTCCAGGCAGGGGACTCTTGGTGGAATTGATGCAGGGGAGCTATGTTAACCTGTGACTTGCGGGGAGCCCACTCTTTAAATTCTCTTGAAACAAGGTACATCCAAAGGGCTGTAGTTCCAGATAATCCAGCAGGCGCAGTCTTTTCAGAGTGCAGGGCCTGATGGTGCAAATCAAGTTTGCAGCTAGGCGTCCCCTCTTTATTCCTCTTGAAGCAAGGTACATCCAAAGTGCTGGAGTTCCAGATAATGCAGCAGGCACAGTCTTTTCAGAGTGCAGGGCCTGATGGTGCAAATCAAGTTTCCAGCTAGGCAATTCTTCTTCTCTCATTTTCAAGCAGCAGAGTTGAGAGGCACTGCCACTCTCAGATACTTATTCAGTGTTCTCTGGGGTCACACAGGAGGGAACTCCTGTCTAATGAGGTGCAGGGCAACACGCCAGAGCATGACCACTTCCTCCAAAGTGTGGCACAATGGTCTACTAGAAAGCACTATTTCTCCAAAATTCAATATGTCAGAATTTTCAGCAGAGGAGCAAAAGCTAGTTAAACCAACCTCCAGGAGAGTTCATCTCCATAGGCTCCCTCCCACTGGCATCTGCTCATTCCTGCCTTAAGCCTGCCATCTGGCTGGGTTCAAAGGTAGTGCTGTAACAGGACCTGACTTACATTGTCTGTTCCCTCCCCCCTTTGAAGAGGATGTTTTACGACCCCTCCCCCTGCCATAGCATTTCTATGTAGCAGAACCCTTCTCTTCCCAGCATGGGTCTCTGACCCCCTGGGCTACGTATCACCTTATCAAAGCAGCCTGGCTAATCCACATAACTCTGGCCAATCAGGCCGGATCCATATAGGGCTGAATTTTGGGCTTACAGACAAGAAAGTCTTATAACTTATTGTCTGTACATTTTAGGATAAATTCAACAATAGCACATTATTGGATTTATCAATACTGTTCTATTGAGTCCTTGAATGATATTTTCATGGCTTCCCTGTCTTCAGTTATTAATCAAGAACTTCTTTCCATGTTAACCTATGCGGCTGGGGATCTGCAATGGAAAAAATTAACGGAACAATTTCTCCAAAACCAGGGCTTATAAAACATGTTTTATAAGGACCCTGTTTATATCTACATGACCCCCACACCTGGAAAACATAGGGAAGACTTTAGGGGTTCTGAATATGTCAAAATATTGCAGACCCTCACACCACAGTGCTCCTACCACAAAAGTCGATTTTGAGAAGCGCTTTACTACAATGTGGGGAGTGAAATGTGCAATTTCACTAACCCCATGGCATATAAAAATAATTTTATAAGAATCCTCCTTCTCCGTACCTGACCCCACTCCTGGGACACCTAGGGGGGACCTTGGGGGTACCTAATATGCCCAAACATTGTAGTTTATTCATTTTTAAGTGCTCCAAACACCAAAGTCGAGTTTGGGCAGAATTTGCATTTTAAAAGCAGTCTTGCAACACAGGGCTGCTTTTAAACTGACCTCAGGCTTCAGCAGTGCACACATGCAAGTTCAGAAAGGCTGCTGGCCTTTAAACTGCCATGCCCTATTATATACTAGGGGCTTAAAGGTAGTTTCAATCCCCCTGCCCTATTATGTACTAGGGACTTATAGGGGAGGTCATGCCAATCTTAGGGGTACCCTAACTATAGTGTACCCTAGTGTATGTAGGTGTTTTGACTGTATTCTAAGTGCGTTTTCAGCATAGGCCTGGGCCTGGTTGGCCAGAGCCCAGTGTCAGAGTCAGTGTCAGTTACTACCAGTCGGCAAAATGTTGGGGGGTGCCCAGGGCACAGGATGACTTTGCAACATAGCCCCCCCAAATGAAAGGTGATGGGTTACTAACCTACACCCTGGTAGTCCTCATCAGCTAAGTGGAAAAACCTGGCATTGGCATGGGCAACCCCAGGTTTGTGTTCCACTGTAAAGTCCATTCCCTGTGGGGAAATGTACCACATTAACAGCTTTGGATTCTCCCCCCTCATCTGCATGAGCCATCTGAGAGGCCTGTGGTCAGTTTGAACACGAAAGTAAGGCCCAAACAAATATGGTCTCAGCTTTTTCCGGGACCAAACCACAGCAAAAGCCTCTCTCTCAATGGCACTCCACCTCTGCTCTCTGGGAAGAGGTTTACTGCCAATAAAGGCAACTGGCTGATCTAGGCCTTCTTTATTTAGCTGTGACAATACTGCCCCAATCCCTTGCTCTGAAGCATCAGTCTAAACCACAAATTCCTTTGTGTAGTCAGCGGCCAGTAACACTGGTGCTGAACACATAGCAGCTTTCTGAGTGTCAAAAGACTTATGGCACTCCGTGGTCCAGGCCACCTTTTTGGGCCTCTTTTTAGAAGTCAGTTTTGTCAGGGGCCGCACAATGGTCCCATAATTTTGAACAAACCTTCAACAAAACCCTGTCAGTCCAAGGAATGCCCTGACCTGAGTCTGGGTAACAGGAGCTGTCCAATCCAAAATAGTTAGGATTTTGGCTTTGAGAGGCTGTACATGGCCTCCACCTACCAGGTGGCCCAGGTACACCACAGAACTCTGCCCTATTTTGCACTTACTTGACTTAGCAGTCAGGCCTGCCTGCTGCATGGCCTGAAGCACTTCCCTGAGGCGGCTTAAGTGATCCCCCGGCTGAACTGTATACAGCTATATCATCAAGATAAGCTGCGCTGAACTGCTCCAACCCAGACAAGATCCTGTTCACCAACCTTTGGAAGGTGGCAGGTGCATTCTTTAAGCCAAAGGGCATAACCTTGAACTGAATGTCCCTCTGGTGTAGAGAATGCTGACCTCTCCTTTGCTCAATCAGTGAGGGCAATCTGCTAGTAACCTGAAGGCAAATCAAAAGTACTCAGATACTTAGGAGCCCCTAACCTGTAAATGAGCTCATCAGCTCTAGGTATAGGGTGAGCATCAGTCTTTGTGATTGTATTCAGTCCTCTGTAGTCCACACAGAACTTTAACTTCTTGGGTCCCCTCTGAGGATTAGGTTTGGGCACCAGCACCACTGGACTGGCCCATGGACTTTCAGACAGTTCAATCACCCCCATTTCCAGCATTTTAGCTACCTTAGCTTTAATGCTGGCTCTGACCTGGTCAGACAACCTGTACAGTTTATTTATGACAAGTAGGCTGTCACCAGTGTTAATGCGGTGCACACACCACTCAGTGATGTCTGGGGTCAAATAGAACAGACCAGCAAACTGCTCCAGCACCTGCTTACAGTCTCTGTGTTGCTGGTATGTCAATTTTGTAGAGAGTATAACTCACTCCAATGAACCATCTTCCACATTAGTGGAGAGGAGGTCAGGCACTGGCTCAGTTTCCTCCTCCACTACCTCATTAGTGACCAGTAACATGGTCATAGCTGCCCTGTCATGGTGGGGTTTCACTCTGTTGACATGCAGGACCCTATGAGGGTGCCTGGGGTGCCAGGGTCAACCAAATAGGTAACCCCACCCTTCTTTTCTAAGATTGGATAGGGCCCACTCCATTTGTCATGGAGAGCCCTGGGAGCGACAGGCTCCAACACCCACACCAATGGTCCTGGAGTATACCCAGGCATAGTAGCCTTCTGATCATACCAGTGCTTCATGCGCTCCTGGCTAGCGTCCAATTTCCTGCTTGCCTTATACATGTACTCTGCCATTCGAGATCTCAGGCCTAGCACATAATCAAGCACATTGTCCTTTGCTTTTTTGAGAGGCTTCTCAAAAGACTCTCAGCAGGCACAATGCCCCCCTCACAAGGTGTCAAAACAACAACTCAGAGGGATTGAAACCAACCCCTTTCTGTGGCACCTCTCTGTCCCCTTTCTGTGGCACCTTTCTGTAGGCAAACAGTAGGCATGGGAGGAGAACACCCCATATCCTCCTGAGTTTCTCTGACAACCCATTTATCATGCCCTTCAGGGTCTTGTTGAACCTCTCAACTAGACCATTTGTTTGTGGGTGATAGGGGGTGGTGAACTTGTAGTTGGCATCACACTTATCCCACATAGCAGTCAGATAGCTGGATAGAAAGTTTGTGCCCCTATCTGACACCACCTCTTTCAGAAAACCAACTCTGGTGAACACACCAAGCAGTGCTCTAGCCACTGCCGGAGCATCTATGGTTTTAAGAGGGATTGCTTCAGGGTACCTAGAGGCATGGTCCACTACCACCAAGATATACCTATTACCTGATGTAGTAGGTGGGTCCAGAGGACCTACAGTATTCATCCCCACACTTTCAAAAGGAACCCCAAACACTAGCAGGGGTATTAGGGGAGCCTTTGTCTTGCCCCCTGCCTTGCCACTGGCCTGACAGGTGACACAGGAGCTTCAAAACTCCTTTACCTTTTCAGACATATGGGGCCAGTAGAAATGGTTCAGCAACCGGTTCTATGTCTTTGTTTGTCCCAAATGTCCTGCCATGGGGATATCATGGCCCAAAGTCAGGATGAACTCTCTGTACTTCTGGGGCACCATCAACTTCCTGGTGGCCCCCTCGTTGAGGTTTCTGGCCTCAGTATAAAGCAGTCCATCTTCCCAGTAGATTCTGTGAAACCCACTGTCATCCCCTGCCTAGAAGCAATCCGCCTCAAGCTCTCAAGGGTGGGACAGTCTCTCTGTCCTTTACAGAACTCCTCTCTGGAGGGTCCACCTGCTCCGGTCAGTTCTGCCAAATCTGACATCTCTGGCAGGGATGGAATCCCTCCCTCAGAGGCCAGATCCTTCCCATCAGGGTTGGATTCCTCCTGCACCTCTGGAGTTCCCTGGGCTGGCTCACCAGGCCCAGTACCCTTGTCCTTGGATCATTATTCCAGGGTTCACATGTCCAGCCTTTCCCTTCAGGCTAGTCTGTTACCTAGTTACAGCACATACCCACTCAGGGAGCTCCAATATTTTTATATGGAGACCTCTCTCCATCTCTGACCACTCAGAGGCTTCCAGATCAATGCCCAGTAAACACTGGACTAGGAGCACAGTAGACACAGATACCTTCATAGGGCCTGTCACACCTCCCCATTCCAAATCCACCACAGCCATAGGATGGAGTTTGGTAGAGCTGTCTGCATAAGTCACCTGGCGAAACTCACCAGGTAGCAACCTCTCTGGAGGCACCAGCTCATCCAGGACCATAGTTACACTAGCCCCTGTGTCTCTGATAGCCTCAACCTCAGTCCCATTCACTTCAGGCCTCTGCCTGTACTTGTCCATGTTTGGAGGTAAGGCAGCAAGGGTTGCAATATTCACTCCACCCAGGGACACTAAGGTGGCTTCCCCCACTACCTACCCCTATGTGGGACATCACCTTCCACCCTCACACTGTCAATCCCTGGGGCTGGCCTTTAGTGGGGGGCTTTTTGATGAAGACAGCATCTTCACTTTTGTGCCCTGGCTGGTTACTGTCGAAGCCCTTACCCATCTTGGAGGGATCAAAGAACCTACCATTCTTTCCCTGATACCCCCTCTCTTTGAATTTGGGTTGCCTCAGGCCCCCTCCTTGCTCAGGTTTTTGTGAGTCTTTGGAGGACTCCTTTTGTTTTTGGCCTTCTTTTCCCTGGGCTTCCCCCTGGGGAGAGACCTGTCCTTTTTTTTCTGGTCACAACCCACCCCCCCCCCGGTGCTGAATGGAAACCCAGGTTCTCACCCACTCATCAGCTGCTTCCCCCAGCTCTCTAGGGTCTGTCAGCTTAGAGTCCACTAGATACTGGTGTAACATCTCTTCTGCACAATGAGTCAAAATATGTTCTTTCAACAACAAATTACACAATCCCTCAAATGTGCCAACCTGGTTCCCAACAATCCAGCCCTCTTGTGCCTTCACTGAGACGTCCACAAAGTCTTCCCAAGACTTTGAACTCACTTTCTGGGTGTCTCTAAACTTCACCCTGTACTATTCTGGAGTGGACCCTACTCATTCTAAGGGCCCTCTCAAAGGCTGCTAGCCACTTATCAATGTCATCCCCCTCTGTGTACTTTAGAACTATATCCGTGGGAAGTTTGTGATCAAATCCTCCACCCCTGGACAGCTCAAACTCATCATTTTCACTGCCACCATTTCTTTTCTCCTCCTCCCTCTCCCATCTCTTCTTAGCTAATTACAATTTCTCCTTTTCCAAAGCAATGGAAGCTAGTTGGGCCTCAAGCTGCCTTTCTGCAAGGGACAGGAATGTTTCCTGGGTAGGGGGCCCTGGAATTGCACAGCTAACACTGGAAACAATGGAGGAGGCATCATCCTCACCCTCCTCCTGGGGGACATTGGGTGGTGCTCTTCGCCCCACCCTTCATTCTCTGGGGCTGGCCTGGCCCAGGCATTCAGGGACCTAACCAACTCTGCCTTTCTAATCTTGTGAGCAGAAGGTAGCCCCCTAGCCTTACACAAAACCCTAAGCTCAGCCACTCTGAGTTTAGTTAGTACAGCCAGCTGCAGCTCCATGGTATCCCTAGTTTTGGGTCACAACAACTAGCAATCAGAGTTAGAACAATTTAGGAAAAATCAAAACAATGGATTAAAAATCAGATTAGTCCAAATTCCAAAAATTAAAAACTCAATCTTTAGTTCCAGGACAACATAGAGAATTTTTACAATCTTAATTCACTTTACTGAAAGGTGTACTTTTTAAACACAAGTCCTCATGCACAGCGCTGAACACCAAAATGTTGGGAAGTGAATTATTGGTAGTGGTAAATATGCATATACCACTGGCAATAAGGCCACTAACACAATATAGGGCTCAGAATAGGCCTCACCGGTTGGTAGCTTGGCTGAGAGCAGGCAGGCTTAACCTCAGAGACAGGTATGTAAAGCATTTAAAAACACCAATTCAGTAAATAATTAACGCACAATAAAAATCCAATACCAATTTATAAAAATAGGAAATATTTTATCTTCAAAGTGACACCAAAATTAAACAAAATCCACTGTAGGGAACTAAAGATGAATTTTTAAAGACTAAACACTTTCACCAATAGTTCCACTTCTGGACATTTGGTCGTCTCTGGCCGGGACAAAGTCAAAGTTTGAGGCTGACCGCGATGGAGCCTTGGTCGGATACACGAAGCGGGAGGCCCCGGTCAAGATTTTACCTTCACACTTAGAAACTTTTCTGGAGGATTTCTCACCAGACGTCGTGCAGCCTCCTCCAGCAGGCCGGATTCGGTGAGGGTTCAAAGTGTCCAAAACACAATCCAAGGGTCTGGAATCTACAAGATGGTCCTTGAAAGGTTGGGACCATAATTCCCACAATGCACCTGGACAACATCCTTAAAAGTCCACTGGGTACATTCCAGGCAGGGGACTCTTGGTGGAGTTGATGCAGGAGAGCTCTGTTAACCTGTAGCTTGCAGGAAGCCCACTCTTTATCCCTCTTAAAACAAGGCACATCCCTGCAATGGCTGGGGTGGGTGGTGAGTTTAGAGGGATTTGTAAGCTGGGACTGTGGGATTGGTATTTCAACACTGGGAGATATCTGGAAGGGTTCATTTATGAAGACATATGCAGACCTGCAGGATGAATGTCAGCTTCATAAGTCTAGACCATGCCATAACTACATAAGAGACTGCCTTGAAAGAGATCCCGAACTTCAGCCCTATGGAAGCAAAACTCCTTATGAAAACACAAGGAAAGGGAGGTATTTCCCATATTTATAGATCCTTGATTCTTAATGAACCTGATCAATGCATGCTCAAAAGGGAGTGATAGTTACCTAAGAAGGGTAAACCCAATACTAGTCTCTGGGACCTGGGTAAAGGACAGTACATAAGAACAGTGGTCCCAGAAGCGACCATACAATTCAAAGGCCAAAATTACAACGTGATTATAGAAACTAAGACACAAGGTATTTTGTTGCTCCTAGTGTTTAATTCACACAGAGCATTAGTCTATTATTGACATAGTTCATATTATATTCAATGATATCCCTAGGTGGGAAAAGGGAAAGGAGGGAAAGTGGAGTGAAGGTGATCCAAGTGAGGTAAGGGTAGTGACTTCAAAAGTATAGTTCGAATCAAAACAAAACAATTTAATATTCAAAAGACATATGGCTCCTTGATTGAGCCTATTAATCAAAATATACACAAAACAACTTGTATCGCCATGATAATAATTAACACAGTACAAAATCTCTGGTGTTAAAACTGGCTTGATAAAGAAATGTCGACGTTTCGACCCCAATATATCCGTAGGCTATTCAAATCCTTATGCCGGGGTCTTCATCAGGACTGTGGTGTGAGGATGGGTGAGGGGATCTAGGGAAGAGCATGAAAGTGACTTAGAAAAATATATGTATAGTGTCATAAAGATCACAACAGATATGTTAAAGAATGGTAAAAAATGGTAGATTACCATAGACCGCCCTAGGAGGCTGGAGTTATGCTAGGGCCTACGTGGCTCCTAAAGACCGGGAGAGATAAAACAGCACCTGTGAAAATAAGGTGCATTGTCAATATTTGAAAATTGAGTAATGTTGCCATGTTCTATGTAAAAGAAAAGGCATCACTCACTGATAGTGTGGAAATCACTGTTGAGAGCCTAATTAATCGGCTGAAGGTATATATAATATTCTGAAAGAGGGAAATGAGAAAAGAGGGCTAAACAGGACCATGCAAAAATGCCCACAGAAATAATGGCACAACATGAAATTACGCGCCTACCGTCTAGCCTTCGTAAGGAAGAAATGTAAGTCATAAGAAACAAGTCAGCACAACTAAGCACCGGTTTGAGCCAATACATTGTTGGCAAAAGGCAGAATAAAACACTAATCAGCCAAAGTAAACACGAGAGCACTGACTGATCGTAATGCTCTGAAAGCAGACTTAAACACAACCAGATGGTTACAGTTTGAAAGGAAGATGGAGACGCACGCTTAAAAATACATCCGAGTGGGTTACAAAAACAGAAAAGTGTTAAGAAATGCAACAAATTATCGCACTAACAGAGAGGGACGAACGCATTAGAAAAGCCTAGTTACCTTTATTAGAAATACTGGCTGGAACATTCAAGTTTCCAACGTGCCTACAAATAGATTTAAGAAGAAAGGAGGTTTTAATAAAAAGGAGTGTGCTCACAGAAGGCAGACCGTCAAGGTCAGGTTACCTCAATAGCACTCGCGCTGGCAGTTAACTCACCGCAGTTCTGTTGAAATGAATCCTTACGAACGGGCGACACGAAGGGCTGGATTCTACTTAGTTAAATAGGAAAATAAATCACGCATGACAAGGCAGTGCGTGCAGGCGCTGAGTGCTGCCTCAACACGAGAGGAGAGGTGGGGGCACTGAAGACAGACTTGGAACTTCAGAAACTTTGCAATGTGTCAGAAAAAAATTGTTGAGGCTAACGTAAAAAAAGGGGTGTGTTACCAAGGTCATGGTTGGAATGAAATGTAACTAAAAGGGTGTTTTAAAAAATCTATATTGGCATATACAGTGTTAGTTAACATACCAAAGGTATATTACCATATTAATAGCGACATGCGAAAAAAGGGAAGGACCCCGGCTGGAATAGAATACCACTTGAGGGATGTCTTGACAGAGTGGCATATGCAGTAATTGTTTAACTTAGCAAAACATTATCTTTTAGACATAAGCAGTATTGGGTTATGTGCAGTATTTGGTTAACATTTCAAAAAAGTATATTTACATAATTAGGGCATATGCAGTATTAGGTTAGCATTACAAAAAAGTATATTTACAATTTGAATGAATAGTAATGAGTTCAAACATTTCATATGCTCATGAAGTGTGCATGGACTTCATATGGTATCCAGTCAATAGATTGATCAGAAAGAACAACATAGAAGGTTAATACATGGCTGCTTAACTTTATGCAATATTTATCCGCTCTACCCCGATTGTAAATCTGCTGCATTAATTACAGAAAGAATAAAAAGAAGAAGAAAACTGTACATATTCAGAACGTGCATAGGTCAGGCAAACACTTAAAACATTACCAGAAGGAGAACACAGTACCTAACCCATATCAATAGACACAGTAAAGAACAGAGGGATCTGTAGTTAAATTGACTCAATATACATGTCTGAAAGGTAACTATGCATTATTCCACAGGCAGGCAGGCAAATTGGGCGTGACTAATTTCCAATTCATTTAGACCATTCCTAATGGAGTCCAGAAGGGGCATCCATTTGCATTCTCTCAAATTTAAAATTGCGCCACTATTACCTCCCCTTGGGCCCAGTGACGCTCTTTCCAATACTACCCATCGTAATTCGTCAGGGCTATGACACATATTTGAAAAATGCTCCACCAAAGGTGCTCCCTGCACGCCACATCTAATTTGGCTGCAGTGCTGGAGAATTCGGGCTTTGATCTTTTGTTGGGTTTGTCCTACGTAAATGAAATCGCAAGGGCATAGGATAGCATAGATCACATTGTTGGTATTACAATTGGAAAGGAAATTTAAAGTAATAACATGGTCTTTGTAGTTAAATTCTTTCGTTTGGATTGTTGTGGGGCAGGCCTTACATTTCCCACATCTGAAATGTCCCAATACAGGTTCCACATGGATGTAATGGTGGGTGTTTCAGGAGTTTCTAAAAAGGAACAAACCACATGTTCTTTAATGCTTTTGGCCTTTTTAAAGGAATGCATAGGAGGATTGTCTTGTCCGATGTCGTCTGAAATTAGACCCCAATGTTTGTTAATGGTTTTCTTAATGGCATGGCTTTGAGTTGAAAATGTTGTTACACATATCATCCTTTCCTGAAGTCCATCATCCCTCTCGTTAGGTTCGAGCAGATCTTCGCGTGGGCTGTACCAGGCCCTTTTCTGTGCCCGCTTAGTAAGTCTTCTGGGGTATCCACGTTCCATGAGGCGGTTTAGTAAGTCATCCGATTGGGCCATGTAGTCAGTCTTTTTTTAACAGTTTCTGCGGATCCGTAAAAACTGCCCAAAGGGAGATTATCTCGGAGTCCCCTGGGTGATGGCTATTGTATCTAAGCAAAGAGTTTCTCTCCGCAGGTTTGCGATATAGGGTAGTGTAGAGGTGATCATCCTCAGATTTGATGGTAATGTCCAAGAAATCGATTTCCTTGGGATCAAAGTGAATGGTGAATTGGATATCAGGGCTCCTCTCATTCAGCCAGGAATGGAATGAAACCAGTTCAGTTTGATCTCCAGTCCAAATCAAGAGTATATCATCAATATACCGCCTCCATAAGGATCCAAACTTCTTCTTTTTTGATGGTCATTTCTATTTTCAAACGAAAGGAGTAGCTATGGGCGCTGCCTTCGCCCCTGATCTAGCCATCCTCTTTATGGACCATTTTGAGAGATCTTTCATATTTGGGGCAGACAACCCATATCTGGACAAGATATCCTTATGGAGGCGGTATATTGATGATATACTCTTGATTTGGACTGGAGATCAAACTGAACTGGTTTCATTCCATTCCTGGCTGAATGAGAGGAGCCCTGATATCCAATTCACCATTCACTTTGATCCCAAGGAAATCGATTTCTTGGACATTACCATCAAATCTGAGGATGATCACCTCTACACTACCCTATATCGCAAACCTCGTGGAGAGAAACTCTTAGCTTAGATACAATAGCCATCACCCAAGGAGACTCCGAGATAATCTCCTTTGGGCAGTTTTTACGGATCCGCAGAAACTGTTCAAAAGACTGACTACATGGCCCAATCGGATGACTTACTAAACCGCCTCATGGAACGTGGATATCCCAAAGACTTACTGAGCGGGCACAGAAAAGGGCCTGGTACAGCCCACGCGAAGATCTGCTCGAACCTAAAGAGAGGGATGATGGACTTCAGGAAAGGATGATATGTGTAACAACATTTTCAACTCAAAGCCATGCCATTAAGAAAACCATTAACAAACATTGGGGTCTAATTTCAGACGACATCGGACAAGACAATCCTCCTATGCATTCCTTTAAAAAGGCCAAAAGCATTAAAGAACATGTGGTTCGTTCCTTTTAGAAACTCCTGAAACACCCACCATTACATCCATGTGGAACTTACCACCTGTATTGGGACATTTCAAATGTGGGAAATGTAAGGCCTGCCTCACAACAATCCAAACGAAAGAATTTAACTACAAAGACCATGTTATTACTTTAAATTTCCTTTCCAATTGTAATACCAACAATGTGATCTATGCTATCCTATGCCCTTGCGATTTCATTTACGTAGGACAAACCCAACAAAGATCAAAGCCCGATTCTCCAGCACTGCAGCCGAATTAGATGTGGCGTGCAGGGAGCACCTTTGGTGGAGCATTTTTCAAATATGAGTCATAGCCCTGACGAATTACGATGGGTAGTATTGGAAAGAGCGTCACTGGGCCCAAGGGGAGGTAATATTGGCGCAATTTTAAATTTGAGAGAATGCAAATGGATGTCCCTTCTGGACTCCAATAGGAATGGTCTAAATGAATTGGAAATTAGTCACGCCCAATTTGCCTGCCTGCCTGTGGAATAATGCATAGTTACTTTTCAGACACGTATATTGAGTCAATTTAACTACAGATCCCTCTGTTCTTTACTGTGTCTATTGATATGGGTTAGGTACTGTGTTCTCCTTCTGGTAATGTTTTAAGTGTTTGCCTGACCTATGCACGTTCTGAATATGTACAGTTTTCTTCTTCTTTTATTTTTCTGTAATTAATGCAGCAGATTTACAATCGGGGTAGAGCGGATAAATATTGCATAAAGTTAAGCAGCCATGTATTAACCTTCTATGTTGTTCTTTCTGATCAATCTATTGACTGGATACCATATGAAGTCCATGCACACTTCATGAGCATATGAAATGTTTGAACTCATTACTATTCATTCAAATTGTAAATATACTTTTTGTAATGCTAACCTAATACTGCATATGCCCTAATTATGTAAATATACTTTTTGAAATGTTAACCAAATACTGCACATAACCCAAAACTGCTTATGTCTAAAAGATAATGTTTTGCTAAGTTAAACAATTACTGCATATGCCACTCTGTCAAGACATCCCTCAAGTGGTATTCTATTCCAGCCGGGGTCCTTCCCTTTTTTCGCATGTCGCTATTAATATGGTAATATACCTTTGGTATGTTAACTAACACTGTATATGCCAATATAGATTTTTTAAAACACCCTTTTAGTTACATTTCATTTCAACCATGACCTTGGTAACACACCCCTTTTTTTTACGTTAGCCTCAACAATTTTTTTCTGACACATTGCAAAGTTTCTGAAGTTCCAAGTCTGTCTTCAGTGCCTCCACCTCTCCTCTCGTGTTGAGGCAGCACTCAGCGCCTGCAAGCACTGCCTTGTCATGCGTGATTTATTGTCCTATTTAACTAAGTAGAATCCAGCCCTTCGTGTCGCCCGTTCGTAAGGATTCATTTCAACAGAACTGCGGTGAGTTAACTGCCAGCGCGAGTGCTATTGAGGTGACCTGACCTTGACGGTCTGCCTTCTGTGAGCATACTCCTTTTATTAAAACCTCCTTTCTTCTTAAATCTATTTGTAGGCACGTTGGAAACTTGAATGTTCCAGCCAGTATTTCTAATAAAGGTAACTAGGCTTTTCTAATGCGTTCGTCCCTCTCTGTTAGTGCGATAATTTGTTGCATTTCTTAACACTTTTCTGTTTTTGTAACCCACTCGGATGTATTTTTAAACGCGCGTCTCCATCTTCCTTTCAAACTGTAACCATCTGGTTGTGTTTAAGTCTGCTTTCAGAGCATTACGATCAGTCAGTGCTCTCGTGTTTACTTTGGCTGATTAGTGTTTTATTCTGCCTTTTGCCAACAATGTATTGGCTCAAACCGGTGCTTAGTTGTGCTGACTTGTTTCTTATGACTTACATTTCTTCCTTACGAAGGCTACACTGTAGGCGCGTAATTTCATGTTGTGCCATTATTTCTGTGGGCATTTTTGCATGGTCCTGTTTAGCCCTCTTTCTCATTTCCTCTTTCAGAATATTATATATGCCTTCAGCCGATTAATTAGGCTCTCAACAGTGATTTCCACACTATCAGTGAGTGATGCCTTTTCTTTTTCATAGAACATGGCAACATTACTCAATTTTCAAATATTGACAATGCACCTTATTTTCACAGGTGCTGTTTTATCTCTCCCGGTCTTTAGGAGCCACGTAGGCCCTAGCATAACTCCAGCCTCCTAGGGCGTCCTATGGTAATCTACCATTTTTTAGCATTCTTTAACATATCTGTTGTGATCTTTATGACACTATACATATATTTTTCTAAGTCACTTTCATGCTCTTCCCTAGATCCCTCACCCACCCTCACACCACAGTCCTGATGAAGACCCCGGCATAAGGATTTGAATAGCCTACGGATATATTGGGGTCGAAACGTCGACATTTCTTTATCAAGCCAGTTTTGACACCAGAGATTTAGTACTGTGTTAATTATTATCATGGCGATACAAGTTGTTTTGTGTATATTTTGATTAATAGGCTCAATCAAGGAGCCACATGTCTTTTGAATATTAAATTGTTTTGTTTTGATTCGAACTATACTTTTGAAGTCACTACCCTTACCTCACTTGAATCACCTTCACTCCACTTTCCCTCCTTTCCCTTTTCCCACCTAGGGATATCATTGTATATAATATGAACTATGTCAATAATAGACTAATGCTCTGTGTGAATTAAACACTAGGAGCAACAAAATACCTTGTGTCTTAGTTTTTATAATCACGTTGTAATTTTGGCCTTTGAATTGTATGGTCGCTTTCTGGGACCACTGTTCTTATGTACAAATGGGAGTGATGGCTAAGCCCCCTTAAAGACAGTGAGTGGAGGGAAGCCATGATGGCCCTATTGTCCTGTTTACTTATCATACAGACACTGTATTTACACACCACCTACCTGTCACCTTTAAAGCTGTGGAGGGCTGGAAAAAGACCAGCTTCTATGTGTTTTCCTCTGACTCGTCACAATGGGTGACGTCTATCACATGGTGTGGTCATGCCCGGTAATCATGGTCTAATGTACAGCTGCATTTAATACCCTATCCTGATAGTGAGGCAGAATATTGTACCCACACCTCGTGCTGCTCTATTAAGTCTCCTGCAGGATATGGGGGGATTTTGGAGAGATTGCAGCTTGGTGGGCCTAGGCACGTTGATAGATAAAACTGATACAGCAGGCCATTGGACCTTCCCTTGTCCGCCTTCGCTAGCAGCATGGCGTAGGGCCATGGACTGAAATGCGAATATGGAGGAATCAGTATATGAAGCCCAGGATGTCCTAAAAAATATATTACATTTTGTGGTAAATGGTAGAGGTACTACAGACTGCTGCAATTATCATTACAGCTGAAAATTTTGAGTGTATTACTGTTTTTAAGGTCTGGTATAGATGTACTTGTCTGACTTGTACTGCACTACTTGATGTAAAAGTTAAAAACTCAATAAATTTGGCTTCTGAAAAATATTAATAAAGAGCACGGGAGCGCAAAACGGAATGCGGTATTTCCATGAGTTTAAAGTAACATACTGTTTTGAAAAAACAAATAGGAGTATCTTTAACGTCTGTTTTAACATCTGTAGCTTCTTCCCATCCATATTTTTACAAACTTATGCTAGCATTTGTCTTTTTCATTTTAGTATGCTGCCTTCATTACTTGAATCAATAAGAAACATCAAGTGTTCAACAAGTCTACATTCCTGCATTCTGCCTCAAGTGCTCCTATACTTGGAGATCTGAGCTAGATCAAAGTTTTCTCTATCATAAGACCCTGTCATGTCACCCCCCCCTCCAGAGATGTGTACTCTCAGCACCAAAAACCCATAGACACTAACATAGGGAGCCTGCCCCCTTCCCTCATAAATATCATTAGCACTACTGCTTATCCTACTTTTAATGGCAGCCCCTGCTTATAGTCTGACTGATGATTCTATTAGACTAATGATGACAGTAGTAATATTACTTCGATTACTATTAACATCATTTAACACACGGCCAATATTTACTGCATGTTTGGACCCCCTCGGTAATCATATAAACTACATAATGCTAGCCACTAGAATCCCCAATGGTTAAGAAAGAGTGGTTGAAGAGTTTCCACTTATTACCACTATGAACGTGTCTATTGCTCTTAAAAGAGCTACTACTGTAGCTTGGTGATTTAGCAGGACACATACGGTCAGGACACGTGTCAATAGGCCTTCTCCACGATATCCAAAATACTGACGAGGAAGCACACTTGAAGAGAAATACTCTAAGCGCCAGTCATAGCATGGGAAGTGTGCCATGATAGGCAAACCTGCCTCCTTTTCAAGTTCCCTTAACTATTTATAGGGGTGAGTCCTACCTGGACCGTAGCCCTGACGAATGCACTAAACCCCTGGTGGGCACAGTGAATGCACAAAAGCATGTCGTTAAATGATATGAAGGGTTCTGATTTATAACCTGGGGTGCTAATATGCAGCCAAGGCCCAAATAAACGGATTTTCCCCTACCCTCACACAAGTGCAGCAGGTTTGATGGTGACTTTTGAGGGACATTAATAGTTCAAGTTGCAAGAGATCCGGTGGATAGTGTGCTTAAATGTAAGCAGCAACATCTCAGCTGGAAGAGATTACAACAGGACAAACAGGATTTAGGTAAACACACAATAGCCCCACCTACGCCACACCATACAAACAACCTTTGCAACACAGAGGTAACTTTAGATGAAAGAGGTCACATGACTCGGGTGAGGGTTTTTTTCCTTGTCCTTTTCTTGGTTGACATCATACTTTACAGAATGCAAGCCCTTCTTCGGGCATGGGTAGGCCTGAGCACAAGAAATACTGTTCGATATATCAATATACCACTTCAGCTATACTGGCACCAAACAATTATGAGTGCACCACCAAGATCAGAAATCCACAGTTTGTCATGTGCATTGCCTCTCTGCATTTCATTCCATTGTTTACAGTTGTCTCTAAATCGATTTTCAATCTTCTTAATTACTTTATAACAGAATTAGACTCCAATAGCATACAGAGCTGGACCAAGTGCATATATTAACAGGTAGCACAGTGTAAGCACATCTCACTGAAAGTCAGCTGTTGTGCAGGAGAAGCGCTTAAAGAAACAATCCTTCAGACAAATCCTGAGGCTTCCCCAGCCGCTGCCCTTCAGTGTCTTATCTGAGGGGGCTCTGGTGTCACTCCCCACAATAAGGAAGAAGACAGAGAAGGCCCAAAAAGGCTTGTGATAAAAGCCATGCGAGAGCTACTAATGGCTTTACCAATGTGTTTTAACCATGTTGTAGGCCAGCGTGGCAGCTGTATAGCATGGCTAAACCTTAGTGGCATAGAGGAGAGAGGTGAAGTGGAGTGACGGAGAGTGGCATGGAGTGGCTGAGAGTGGAGTGGTGTACAGTGTCTAGGTATGTCGCAGAGTGGAGCAGAGAGGAGTGCATAGAGTGGAGTAGAGTGTCGTGGAGTAAAGTGTTGTGGAGTGGTGTACAGTGGAGTATGCCAAGGGGTACATACAATATGACAGCGCCAGAAATTTGCCATGGATACGTCAGCCATAGTCATTGGTACCTCTAAAAATTCCATCCGGTATACAAGGGTCAGCATTTTGCTTTTGGCACCACCAATAAAATGAGTACAAGATCTCTTATGATAAGAATAACCTTAAATATCAATTCTAGCATTTTGCTATGAATGCACCATATTATGCTAAGAATTATGTGCATTATGTTAGGGCCTTCGGCCAGGTGCTGCAGTGCATGTTCTGTGTCCCTGCCGCTGGGTATGGCTGAGCTAGCAGCTTTCTCATTCAGGCAGTTCGAGTCCCCATAGCCAATAAAGATGTTTTTATAAAAGAATATCAGGACCTGCAGTTTGCCATAGGTAACACCTCCCATTCATATGCCATTAGTGCACTCGTCCATAAGGCAAGAATAACCTCCAGTATGCCAGACCAGCAGCACACTTATAAGCATAACACACATACACTCACTCACAAACACATACACACACATTTTCACACACACACTGATTCTCACTATACCTCTTGCACTAGTTCATACATTTGTACTCTGTCACACCCACATGTTCCAGGGGAGAGCTAAACACAATAAGAGGCCTGGATCTGAGACAGACGATGGAACGAGCAAATGGGAAGCTTATATGCGGGCTAAAGCCCACAGACTGAAAACAACATGTCTCTTTGAAACAGCACATGTGGTGTCTAGCCAAGACCTAAAAAAAAGTAAAAAGAAAAGAAAAACACAAATAGTACCTTGTGTTAAGGGGCATCGCCACTCACAGTAAGAAGCTCTGAAACTATTACATATACGACACACATAAGCAGGTCTAGCCAAAGAAAACAGTGTTCAGTGAGAGGAGGGGTGCCATGAGACAGCCCTGCCAAGTACCACGCATTAGGCGTTAGACTAACGCATATCAGTGTGGTGGTCCGCATCACTGCACTGAAATGCGAAGTAACACATTTATAGCGCCTCCTGGGCTGCCAACAAGCCAGAGCGCTGCTAAATTAACACAGTGACAGAAAGCTGTCAGTGCGTGGTACGTGCTGCGTGCAGGCTGGCTTGGGGGCTGGCTCAGCTAGCGCTGGGCTCAGGAAGGTGAGGTTACAATGTTGCTAATTCACCCGCAGCATGGCTGCGCAGACAGTTTCCATGTGTTGTGTGCTATGAACGATTTGTGTGCTCTGCCTCGGAGCAACTGTGTTAATGTGACAATGCCGTCTCGCGCGACCCGTCCTCTGCCAAAGTGATGGTGCCTCAACAGGCACTACAACCTGCAGCACTGCAGTAAGCCCAGAAGCCCCGAGGCCATGACCAAAATGCTGCGCCGGAGCCAGTCCTGCACCGCAACTGCTGCAGCAGGGGGGAGTCATCGGGGCAGGCTGGCCCGTAATGTGACAGCGCTGCAGTGCTCACCGCGCTACAGTAAGTTTCACACCTTTTAAGTAGCAGATTGTTTGTCACTTTATCTAGACCTGATCTGTTGTATTCCGGTCTCTCTCACTCAGCTCTTGGCACTGAAAGACACAAGCTCCTCTTCATCAGGCACTGTCACTCTTGCAGACTAGTCCATGCCCTCTTTGGCTCCCTCTCAAAGTTGCTAGGGGATAGCTTTGAGCTGTGCCATTCCTCTTTTTGCAGAGCCCTGCAACACTGTTACCTGTAGGCAGGGCCGGCGCTAGGCATGGGCAGTGTGGGCAGCTGCCCAGGGCCTCGCGCTCAGCTGAAAGACAGGGGGCCCCGCTTCACTGTGAAATGCCACACTTTCACAGATTGCCCACCTGCTCCTCCAGGGCCCCCTCCCCACACAATCACAATACACATGCAAGACCTCTCGAGTCGACCTTGCTGGTCAGGGCGTGTTGGCATTCCTGGGGGTGCAGGGGTGGGGGAAGGGACAAACAGAGTGGGGAAGGCACAGCAGCCAGGCCAGCAATTATGGCTCACAGTGTCAGGGGCGGGGCAGCACCTCTGTTAAGTACCGGCCATTCCCTTTCTGCATTTTGTTGCTAGGTGACAGAAGGCCCCTTTGTTTCCAGGACCAGCCGGACACAGGTAAGGTGAGGTGGGTGAGGGGAGGAGGGAGTAGCCAGATCAACTGGCTTTTGTTAACTTTTGCATCATCCATTTTTTTAATGGGAATGTGTATTTAAATTGTATGTAGAACTGCCTGTGCTAGGGCAGTGTTTTACGAAATGCCTCGTTACTGCTTCGAAGGCCCAGGGGAGGGGGCCCCCTTTCCCTGGGCCTCTAAGCACTATAGCAAGCTGCAAGGTCCAGGTGTGGGGGCCCCCTTCCCTGGGCCTTGTAGCCAGTACTCCCTCTTTCCTTTCCTTTATTTGTTCCCCTGTGAAATGAATCCCAAAAATAAAAACACTTTTGCTGGAAAGGTCGTCTTTTTTCTGACATTTTTCACTTCCAAAGTGCAGCCTTGGGATGGAGAGAAATAAAAGGTTCAAAATGTAAAAAATAACTAAAGCAAGACAGAGTGGATCGAAAAGGGGCCAGATTGATTTTATTCACACCCAAAACACATTAGTGCCACTTTACAGAGTTTGCCAGTGAAGCGCTACTTTTGTTTTCTTCTCTTTCTCTGAACATCATTGTTTTCCCCGGGTGGGGAAGTGCACCATTCCTGGATGTACTGCAATAACTGCTTGATGGGCAGATTGGAAAACAAAATGCATACTGCGGCTCTGTATTCACGAATGTGGTCTTTTTAAGCCATATTGCTTACGTTTTGTAAGGATATAAGCAATGGACATTGAAACTGGTCCCTTCTGGCCCTGTAGTCATGGCCTTAACTTTTCATGCAAAAGCACTCATTGATTTCTGAATAATAAGTGCAAAAGCGTTAAGGTAACCATGTTGTTCCTGCTTACATTTCACATGCTTTTACTTAATCTTACATTCCTTATGAGTGTTTGCTTTTTCCAGGATGTTGTCACTTTTTTCTTTTAGGCAGCATATTGCTCTTGTCTAGTGCCTAATTTGAATTGAGTCGCCTCCAGGTGTTTATAGCGGGGCGCAATTGGGTTGTAGTTGAAGGCAGTGCGAGTTTCTCTCAGTGGGGCAGTATGGTGTTCAGTGGGGGAGAGGATGTGGCACTATGGTCAGAGCTGCCGAATTTGGAACTGGGGAACCAGGTTCAGCCTTCATGACCAGTCCACCAGACCACTCTCCTGAGAGAGCACATTTCCATGCTAGTCCTTAGAAGGCCCCGAAAGACCTTAGAAGAATGGTGTCTGAGTACCAGCAGGTGGACCATAGCGGTGGCAAGTGTGGGTTAACCTTGAAGGCCTGTCCACTACAACCCCTATTGAAGCTCACCTCGAGTCTTCGAAGCAGCACACCCTAGAACAACAGTGACTCTGTCATTGAGGTCACAGGACCCTTGAGCAGGAAGGCTCTAGGGTGGTACGACCGATGAGATCGCACTGAGCGCTGACTTCGGGTGGGGGCGTCATGTTTGCGAGTATATTAGGTTTCTAAAAGCACTTGCTGCCTCCTTCCTGGCCTCCAGCAATTTTCGGCAACAATAAAAATGTCATGATAACTCCGGTGATTAATGTTCTTCCTAGAGAGAGATGGAGTTTTGTCAAGTGGAAGTTTTGATTTGTGGAAAGGTAGCGCAGAGGGTTAATGTGCCTGCTGCAAAGAACATGTACCATGCAGATCACTAAGTCCACATAATGTAAATAGGCCAGTGGGTTACTGCTTTTGTCAGAGAGATCCTATTGTTACTTGAAGTTTATAAGTCAAAATCCTAACATAGAACAATGAGCTATTAACTGTCATCTAAGAGCTGCATGCAAACTGCAAGGTATAAATTACAGCGTTATGGTTTTTCCCCAGTCTTTAATTATCCTAATGTTGCAAAAAGGGTTCATTTGGACAGAAATCAATTCTGGTTATTAAAGAGAGCCCCCAACCATGGTATTACGTTCTAAATTCAGAGTTTGTGTTTCTCCAGATCAATCACTATTAAACTATACTGCCTACTAGTGTATGATTGTCATGTGACTCCTAGTCCTTTGTCTTATGTAACATTACCTATTGTGATTTACACAGGTATGATTGAATGTCTCTGTGTATTGTGTGATATAAAGGTCTCTGACACCCTACACTGGTATCAGTGGCGCTGTAAATCAAATTAAACGCATCTGAGCAAGAATGTGGTTTTGGAGACTTGAGGGGCACTGTTAAAGGGTGGTAGTGAGGGAATCTGTGGCAGAGGGAGTCATTGGGGGGCACCAACATTGTCGCACAGGGCTCCACCAGCGCTAAAGGCGGCCACTTCTACTTCCTACAGTTCTAACTCCAAATCAAAAACGTTGATTTGAAAACCCCTTGAATCTGAAGCATACCTTCAAGTCAATGTATGATTTAGCAGTGGTCTCGGTTGTTCTAAGTCTTTTTTATTTATGTACAATCTTTATTTGTTTGCAATGGTGTCTTGTAATTTTGTACTATATGTGCTGTGTTTTGCACCTAACATAATTCTGGCGAGTAAAGAGCCCACACACAAAAAGATTGTCCTACGTCTCTTAGCATGTGCGTGTGGGATACTAGTGAGAGGATTTACGTTAAAACAAATTACGAAGTATTAATGTCATCCTAAGGTAGCACAATAATGGCACAGAAAGATAAGGGAGCCTTTTGAAATTTGCAATTATATCCATGGTGTGAGAGGTTTTCTCTTGTGTCATTTTATATTTTGAATGATCCCGCCCCTCATTACCTCAACAGGATCTCCCCCCTTTATGAGGCAGAACTGGAAATTGTATCATGCACTCATCTGGAAACAATCAGTTAACGAGGAGTAAATAATTTACATCTTTGTGAGACCTGCACCTATCTTTTCCATCCAATGTGACAAATGTAATCCATTTAATACAGTTTTAAAATATATGGACTTATTTCATTTGTATATTTATTTTTTGTCCATGTTACTGATATCCACGTTAGGTCTCTTCAGGGATGCCAAATAAGATCAATAGTCCTGCGATGTCACTTTCTGTGATGTCACTTCTTGTGATGTTACCAAGGGCGGCTCCTCCACTAGGGCGGAGGAGTGTCGCCCCACTGCTTTCTCACAGTGCGAGAAGCAGAAACACAAAATGCTAAAACTACCATTTCATGTTTCTGCTTCTCGCACTGCGAGAAAGCCGAAGTGTTTAGGTGGGGGCGGGCGGGTCTGCTTTAGGGCAGGGGAGGAGTGCCTTGCCCACTGCTAAGGGCGCTGACTGTTTGGTTGGCCCTCCGGGGCCGACCAAACCAGGCATGCGCACTCTGGCCTTTCTCCATGTAGGCTGCAATGCACCCTACATGGAGAAAATGGCCTCCCCATAGGCGCCTGGCTGGTCGGCGTCCCGACCAATCACAATGCTGCCATTGCAGCATTGTGATTGGCTTAGGGGAGGGAGGCTGCCTGCTTCCTGTTCCTGCCAGAGGCAGGAAAGCAGGAGAGTAGGTCAGGAGCAGAGACGACGCGAGACCCGGGAAGGTAAGTTTATTTTTATTTTTAAATTACCCCCCCCGCGCGAACCCCCGCAAGACCTCCCATTCGCGAGTCATGCCGGCCGCGACTGGATGTTACATGCAAATTAGAGGGGCCTCACATCTTCCCTTTCGCCCGGGGCCCCAGAAGTTCTAGGACCGGCCCTGCCTGTAGGGCCATCCTGGCACTCTGAAGCAGTGCGCTGCCTCCCTTCCAGCAGACTCAATGGAAACCTGTACAGCCTGCACCTACCTAACATTCATCAATGTCTCTGTAAGGAGGACCCTCGCTTTAGTAGTTCGTTAGGTGAAGAGGCTATGAGCGTGGTTGGGCTGAAGTGATGGGGCACAATTCGGGTTATTCAGTGGAGAAGGGGTGGGTGTCTGTCTGATGCTGGTCTGGTCAATTTGTGTGTTGTCGGAATATACTTGTGTGTTAAGCATTGCAACACCCATAGCCAGGAAAACTCTGCAAATGGAGAGTCGTCTAATTGCGGGGATTGCAGTTGTAGCGCTTCTGTAACTGTCTGTTACCATCCAATGCCATATTTCTACTATACAGCGCTCTTGCACTTTTGGATAATGTTCGCACATAAATAGATAAATAAAACTTGTAGTTCCTCCTTCTTCCCCAACCCCCACTGTACCAAAGACTCCGTTTCTGGAATGTCAGGCCATCTCCTGTCATAGAGGCACTATCTGTCCGCTGAAGGTGCTAGAGCACCGCAGGTGAAGCCTCAAACCTTTCACCATCTCAGCCATGCTCTGTCAACATTTACACCCGAGTCATGGCATAAGAAGGGAGGGCTTCTAGGCACTATTGGAGCAAAGTCAGGACACAGGCAGTGAGGGCTTCTAGGCACTGTTAGAACCGAGTTCGGGTACAACAATAATGGAAAATAAACAGAGAAAGCAAAGAGAAAACCACAGGCAGGGCTGTATCTGTAGTCGGTCCCATTCTCACCAGTAGAGAAGCTGACATTCCTTAAGGTACAAGAGCATTTTACCTTTCTTCATTTCTTTAAGCATGCATTGACAATGCTGCAATCATTAGATATATTACTATATTAAAATAACTTTAACATTGTTATCCAGATCTGCAGTGGTACTTTTTAAATAAAAAGATAACCTTTTATTTGATTATTCTATTTAAAATCTCTTCTCTGCTTATAACATTCTAGTAGTCTCCATATATGACTAAGCAACACGTTTGCATTCTTGCACCTGGGCATGTAGTGTACTCTGAAGAGCATTGTCTGTGAAGGGAGATTAGTTTGTCTAAGTATGTTCTATTTTAATAGCACAAACCTAGGCAGTGGAGCGAGATGCATGGTCAAAGCAAGGCAGAAATACAATCAGTGAGTGATTGGAGAGGTACCTGAGATCTGGGAGGAGACGTGTAATATCACTGCATTGTGCTGTTGTGTTCTTTAAAAAGGTGCGTCTACAACGCGGTGTTGAGGCAGTCCTGATGGATACAGGGATGTTTTTGCAGATCCTTGATGCATAGATGGAGAAGGTCTACTACCGGTTTTATCATTTTTTTTTAGAGTTTTTGGTCGACAGTCTGGTCAGCACCCGTTTAGCTTAACTACATGTGTTTGAACACATGATTCTAAAGACCATCACATTGCTCAAATGAGTGTAATTTCTGAAATGTATATGTTTCCCTCATCTTCATTGCTTGATTTTGCTTGCGAGAAAATGTCACTCATAGTCCTTGAAATGTCACTCATAATTACAGGGTAATTATGAAAATGTCACACATAGCAATCTGAAACTTTGGCAGCTATGAAATGTCTCCACATGAAATGTCACTATAGACTAATGAGTGGAAAATCCACCAGGTCGGTGGAAAGCGCACAAACGTTACTTCCAGTTTGTATCAAAAGCTTTAGAGAGGGCTGGCTCCCTGTGTATGAGCAAGTCAAATGGGCGGTAACTGGTCATAAAGACCGGGGCGAGCAGAGGATGAGGGTAGGTCTGCCATACTTGACGCACACTGAAAACCCGGCAGCTGTTCGCCACCTCTGCCTTGACCATTGAGGCATTACCAGATCGATTCACAGGGTTTGACGATCATTTTAATAATGAAACAAGTAGGTACCTCCGTTTAGAGGGGTACCTCTCGTAATGATTTGAGTGTGGGGTAGTCCCATTACTCTTCTGGTCCTGAAGAAGCACCATGGATCATTTAAAGACCACAGAGGCGCGAAACACGTCGACCCGATTTTACATCACTTACATTCACTGAGCTACAAGCATAACCCCTAAGTAGCACTAAACTATTCTCGTTTTTAGGTCGAGCCTGGGTTTGCGCATGCGCTGCGAACCATGCTGTATTGGAATATGTACTTGAAGCCCCACCTATATTTGTCATTGGCTTGTGTCACTGTCCTTCGCAAATGCTGGCTTCTGATTCGTTATTAGGCTTGTTAGTCCCTCCTCAGTACTGCCTTGTCTTCATTTGTAACCTCCCATGAGGACTGGCCCTTTTACTTTGGTTGTTACACCGTGCGTCTACTTTAGTCTGTAAGCAGTTATCCTTAACAAGTTTCTCTTACTACAGAAGGGCAGAGGGGTCAAGCATTTGGAATGCAATAGGTCTCGCATTTGTGAGTGTTTCAGTGATTGGCTTTGTAAATGACAATGCCTTTTATTTATGTTTTAAAAGCCAAAACATAAATGTTAGAAATGGGATTTTTGGTAGGCTAGGGCGTGGGCCAAAGCCAGGCAAAAACCACCACTCTATGTCGGGATAAGGGAGTTACACTTCTAAAATAACCCCTGCTCACCCCCTTGGTAGCTTGGCACGAGCAGCCAGGCTTATCTTAGAGGCAGTGTGTAAAGCATTTGCACATAACCGACAGTGTTCGCACCACAAAAGGACACCACACCAGTTTAGAAAAATATCCAATATTTTTATATAATTAAGACAAGACCAAAAACGATAAGAATCCACAATACTATACTTAAAAGTTCACAGTTCCAAAAATACGCTAATTAAAAAGAGTTCCTTGTGTGGATAGCTCCGTCCGGGCTACCACGGCGTCGTGAACAACAAATCCAACAGTTCTGGCTGGTCGCGGGGTTGCGGGCCAGCTACGGTGTCGGGAAGACCCGCAAAACAGTACCTGTGAGAAATGCAGGGCGTTGAGGCCCTTGAAGTCACTCGGGTTGCAGGTCGAGCTCCTCTCTGGTGGAATCAGGAGCGCTGGCGCCGGCAGGCGTCGGGTGCTGCGGTGCGAAGTGCAGCAGTGCGGCATGCGGTGCCCCCAGGTCGCGGTGCGAGCAGCGGCTCGGTGGCAGCGTCAGATGGCGTCGTCGGTGAGACCAGGGTCGTGGTGCGAGATGAAGGCGGTGCTCGCCACGGTGCTAGCAGGCCTCAGTGCAAGCAGCGGCGTCGTCGTTGCTGAAGCGATGTTGTCGGCTGACGAACTGGAGTTGATGGCGCCGGCGTCGGTAGGCGTCGGTAGGCCAAGGCTGCGGTGCAGGATGAGGGCGGTGCGTCGTGTGACTTACGAGCGGTGCCCTCGAACCACGGTGCAAGCAGCGGCGTCGATTTCGACGGGAAGTGGCGGCGTCAGGCAGGCCAAGGCGTCCTCGAGAAGCAAGGCGATGCGGAGTGCGGTGCCCACAGGTCGCGGTGCGAGCAGCGGCTCGGTGGTGGCGTCAACAGGCGTCGTCGGTGAGACCAGGGTTGCGGTGCGGCGTTGCGGCGGTGCCCTCTGCGGGGCCTTCAGGACACGGAGTCGGCAGTGGTGTCGTAGACGTCGTCGAGTTGGTGTTCTTCGGGTTGCAGCACAAAACACACAGTCCCCAGTGCTGCGGGTAGAAGAACTTGAAGTCTTTGCTGTTCCTGAGACTTCGTGAACAGGGGGCAAGCTCTACCTCAAGCCATTGGAGAGACTCACAAATTAGGTTGCAGAAAGTCCAGTCCAGGCCTTTCACTGCCCAAGACAGGAGCAGCCACTGCGGTCAGCCCAGCAAAGCACCCAGCAAAGCAGTCGTTCCTTTTCGCAGCTTCTCTGGCTCTTCTTCTTGGCAGTCTTCTTGTTCCAGATGAGTTCTGAAGTTCAGGGGTCTGGGACCCAGCATTTATGTCCTAAAATCCTTTGATCTCTTAGGCAGAGAGGGCCTGTGCCCGGTCAGGCCAGTTCTGCCTTCTCTGGTGTGAATTCCTGGCAGGAGGGGGGAGACGGCATTTGTCAGAGACAGAGCAGGCCCTTTGAGGTGCAAGGAAATCTCCTCCCCCTTCCCCCATCGCAGCTCAGGTCTCTTCAGCCCTTTCCTGACCTACCTAGACCATCTGGCGCCCCTCCCGCTCCCCCAACCTTCTGTCATCCAAAACCCAGACAGGCAATCCACATTCCAGCAGAGGCACACGGAATGACTGAGCAAGAAAATACCCACTTTCTAAAAGTGGTATTTTCAAACACAGAATGTAAAAATCACCTTCACTAAAAGATGCATCTTTAGATTCTGAGTCCAGGCATACTAAATTTTATTTTCTTACCGAATTCCCTGGGCCAGTTATGTTTATAAGATGTTATAAACAAACCTCCCATTCTGTCATATGGGGAACTGGTAGCCTTGCAATAGGGAAAAACGAAATTGGCTGTAATTCACTATTAGGACATGCCACACACACCAGGGCATGTCCAACCTTTCACATACATTGCACCCTGCCCACAGGGGTACCTTGGGCCTACCTGAGGGATGTCTGACATGTAAGAAAAGGGAAGGTTAGGGACCGGCCAGTGTGTGCACTGGCCAAGTCGACACGGCAGTTACAAACTGCGCGCAGACTCTGCAATGGCAGGTCTGGGTTACCGTTTTCAGGGCTACTCACGGGGGTAGCACAACCAGTGCTGCAGGCCCCCGGGTAGCATTTGATTCACTGGCCCTGGCACACGCAGTGCACTTTACTAGGGGCTAACAGGTAAATCAAATATCCAATCATGGAAACACCAATCCATAACACAATTTACACAGAGAGCATATGCACTTTAGCACTGATTAGCAGTGGTAAAGTGCCCAGAATCCTAAAACCAACACAAACAGGTCAGGGAAAAATAGGAGGAAAAAGCAAAAGTTTGGGGATAACCCTGCAAAAAGGGATATTTCCAACACAACCCCCTTCCAGCCTAAAGCCAGGGGAGACCAATCCATACCCCGATGGGCTTCCCTGCTTGAGGCAATAGAACACGGAACGTGGCCCGCAACAGCAGGGTTTCCTTCCCGTTCTACGCCTTCCTGAACCTAGTTGGATCTCTCTATCCATACTCTCAGGGCCCACTAAGCTGACCCATGGGGGACCCCTCTCCTTACCTGTGGACCCCATCTGTGCAGCACCTAAACTTACTTGGCTCACAGATGTGTCCCAACAGGCAGACAGTACCCACATGGCCAACATAATGGTGTGGCCCAGCCCACCCCAGGAGCGTGACTCCTGTCCCCCTCCCAGGGGCAACTCTGTCCACCAGGACCGCCAGCCACAGTGGCCACTGACAAATGTCAGTGATGAGAGCCAGGCCTTTTGCCTTTCAGGCCGCTCCAACCGCTGTGGCGTCAGAAAGTGGGAGGCGGTCGCCCCAGGTGCCTGGCACCCTTTCTCCACTCTCTCCCCCGCCAAGTCAGGTACGGCCTCCTGACACTGGCCCACCAGCCCAGGGTCTGTACCCTGTGGCTGGACAGGAGACTGGGGTGGGCTCTCCCACACCCTCTCCTTCTCCCCGGGGTTCGGTACCCTCCCACCTGGAGCGGTACCCCCTTCCCAGAGTTGTTAGGGCACCTGTGGCAGGTGTCCTGCGCAATTCGCCCCCCAGTTCAGGGGTGCTATCCGGCAACTGGTACACCAGCCCAGGGTCTGTACCCTGAGGCTGACCAGAGGTCTCGGGCGAGGCTCTCCTCCCAGGAGAAACACCCTCAGAACCGAAGACTGTCAGGACGCTGGAACCAGCCCTCCCAAACAATTCTTCCACCAGTGCAGGGCCTTGACCCTGCAACTGATCCACCACCCTCGGATCGAACCCTCAGGTTGAACCGGGGTCAGAGGCAAGGACTCCCTCCCTCTGCACCCCCTTCCAGAGTTCCGCACCCTCCCCCCAGGAGAAGCACCCTCAGAACCAAAAACTGTCAGAACGCTGGAATCAGCCCTCCCCAACAATTCTTCCACCAGCTTAGGGCCTTGACCCTGCAACTGATCCACCAACCGAGGATCTAAACCCATGGGTTGAACCGGGGTCAGAGGCGAGGTCTCCCTCCCTCTGCACCCCCTTCCAGAGATCTGCACCCTCCCACCTGGAGGGGTATCCCTAGAAGACAAACCGGTCAGGACACTGCTTACAGTCGTCCTTCCCTCCAGGTCAGGCCCTCAGCCCTCAGCCTTTTGTAGCTCCTCTCTTCTGGCGAGGCCCCTGATTTGGATTTTGAGGTTTTTGCAGATCGCCTTCAATCCCTTAACATTGTAGGTTTCTAACCTCTCCTCCTCAAAGGCCACTTCCACGGGTGCAACAGATGATGCAATTGATTCAGGCATGTTGTACTGGAAAGTTCAAGTTCAAAACCAATGGAAAGGCAAAAATAGACCCAAAAAAACAGTATGTGGTACGTAATGGTCTGCGATATGGTAGTAGTGCCCACCAATCACTGTAAGTCAAGTGCAAACGCAAGTCCTATCCTCACCGCTGACAACCAATGTTAGAAATGGGATTTTTGGTAGGCTAGGGCGTGGGCCAAAGCCAGGCAAAAACCACCACTCTAGTCAGGATAAGGGAGTTACACTTCTAAAATAACCCCTGCTCACCCCCTTGGTAGCTTGGCACGAGCAGCCAGGATTATCTTAGAGGCAGTGTGTAAAGCATTTGCACATAACCAACAGTAATACAGTGTTCGCACCACAAAAGGACACCACACCAGTTTAGAAAAATATCCAATATTTTTATATAATTAAGACAAGACCAAAAACGATAAGAATCCACAATACTATACTTAAAAGTTCACAGTTCCAAAAATACGCTAATTAAAAAGAGTTCCTTGTGTGGATAGCTCCGTCCGGGCTACCACGGCGTCATGAACAACAAATCCAACAGCTCTGGCTGGTCGCGGGGTCGCGGGCCAGCTACGGTGTCGGGAAGACCCGCAAAACAGTACCTGTGAGAAATGCAGGGCGTTGAGGCCCTTGAAGTCACTTGCGTTGCAGGTCGAGCTCCTCTCTGGTGGAATCAGGAGCGCTGGCACCGGCAGGCGTCGGGTGCTGCGGTGCGAAGTGCAGCGGTGCGGCGCCCCCAAGTCGCGGTGCGAGCAGCGGCACGGTGGCGGCGTCAGATGGCGTCGTCGGTGAGACCAGGGTCGCGGTGCGAGATGAAGGCGGTGCTCGCCACGGTGCTAGCAGGCCTCAGTGCAAGCAGCGGCGTCGTCGTTGCTGAAGCGATGTCGTCGGCTGACGAACTGGAGTTGATGGCGCCGGCGTCGGTAGGCCAAGGCTGCGGTGCAGGATGAGGGCGGTGCGTCGTGTGACTTACGAGCGGTGCCCTCGAACCACGGTGCAAGCAGCGGCGTCGATTTTGGCGGGAAGTGGCGGCGTCAGGCAGGCCAAGGCGTCCTCGTGAAGCAAGGCGGTGCGGAGTGCGTTGCCCACAGGTCGCGGTGCAAGCAGCGGCTCGGTGGCGGCGTCAACAGGCGTCATCGGTGAGACCAGGGTCGCGGTGCGGCATTGCGGCGGTGCCCTCTGCGGTGCCAAAGCTTTGTTGTGAAGCGAGGCGGTGCGGAGTGCGGTGCCAACAGGTCGCGGTGCAAGCAGCGGCTCAGTGGCGGCGTCAACAGGCGTCGTCGGTGAGACCAAGTTTGCGGTGCGGCGTTGCGGCGGTGCCCTCTGCGGTGCCAAAGCTTCGGCGTGAAGCGAGGCGGTGCGGAGTGTGGTGCCCACAGGTCGCGGTGCAAGCAGCGGCTTGGTGGCGGCGTCAACAGGCGTCGTCGGTGAGACCAGGGTTGCGGTGCGACGGTGCCCTCTGCGGTGCCTTCAGGACACGGAGTCGGCAGTGGCGTCGTAGACGTCGTCGAGTTGGTGTTCTTCGGGTTGCAGCACAAAACACACAGTCCCCAGTGCTGCGGGTCAAAGAACTTGAAGTCTTTGCTGTTCCTGAGACTTCGTGAACAGGGGGCAAGCTCTACCTCAAGCCCTTGGAGAGACTCACAAATTAGGTTGCAGAAAGTCCAGTCCAGGCCTTTCACTGCCCAAGACAGAAGCAGCCACTGCGGTCAGCCCAGCAAAGCACCCAGCAAAGCAGTCGTTCCTTTTCGCAGCTTCTCCGGCTCTTCTTCTTGGCAGTCTTCTTGTTCCAGATGAGTTCTGAAGTTCAGGGGTCTGGGACCCAGCATTTATGTCCTAAAATCCTTTGATCTCTTAGGCAGAGAGGGCCTGTGCCCGGTCAGGCCAGTTCTGCCTTCTCTGGTGTGAATTCCTGGCAGGAGGGGGAGACGGCATTTGTCAGAGACAGAGCAGGCCCTTTGAGGTGCAAGGAAATCTCCTCCCCCTTCCCCCATCGCAGCTCAGGTCTCTTCAGCCCTTTCCTGACCTACCTAGACCATCTGGCGCCCCTCCCGCTCCCCCAACCTTCTGTCATCCAAAACCCAGACAGGCAATCCACATTCCAGCAGAGGCACACGGAATGACTGAGCAAGAAAATAACCCACTTTCTAAAAGTGGTATTTTCAAACACAGAATGTAAAAATCACCTTCACTAAAAGATGCATCTTTAGATTCTGAGTCCAGGCATACTAAATTTTATTTTCTTACCGAATTCCCTGGGCCAGTTATGTTTATAAGATGTTATAAACAAACCTCCCATTCTGTCCTATGGGGAACTGGTAGCCTTGCAATAGTGAAAACGAAATTGGCTGTAATTCACTATTAGGACATGCCACACACACCAGGGCATGTCCTACCTTTCACATACATTGCACCCTGCCCACAGGGGTACCTTGGGCCTACCTGAGGGATGTCTGACATGTAAGAAAAGGGAAGGTTAGGAACCGGCCAGTGTGTGCACTGGCCAAGTCGACATGGCAGTTACAAACTGCGCGCAGACTCTGCAATGGCAGGTGTGGGTTACCGTTTTCAGGGCTACTCACGGGGGTAGCACAACCAGTGCTGCAGGCCCCCGGGTAGCATTTGATTCACCGGCCCTGGCACACGCAGTGCACTTTACTAGGGGCTAACAGGTAAATCAAATATCCAATCATGGAAACACCAATCCATAACACAATTTACACAGAGAGCATATGCATTTTAGCACTGATTAGCAGTGGTAAAGTGCCCAGAGTCCTAAAACCAACACAAACAGGTCAGGGAAAAATAGGAGTAAAAAGCAAAAAGTTTGGGGATAACCCTGCAAAAAGGGCTATTTCCAACACAACCCCCTTCCAGCCTAAAGCCAGGGGAGACCAATCCATACCCCGATGGGCTTCCCTGCTTGAGGCGATAGAACACGGAACCTGGCCCGCAACAGCAGGGTTTCCTTCCCGTTCTACGCCTTCCTGAACCTAGTTGGATCTCGCTATCCATACTCTCAGGGCCCACTAAGCTGACCCATGGGGGACCCCTCTCCTCACCTGTGGACCCCATCTGTGCAGCACCTAAACTTACTTGGCTCACAGATGTGTTCCAACAGGCAGACAGTACCCACATGGCCAACATAATGGTGTGGCCCAGCCCACCCCCGGGGTGTGACTCCTGTCCCCCTCCCAGGGGCAACTCTGTCCATCAGGACCGCCAGCCACAGTGGCCACTGACAAATGTCAATGATGAGAGCCAGGCCTTATGCCTTTCAGGCCACTCCAACCGATGTGGCGTCAGAAAGTGGGAGGCGGTAGCCCCAGGTGCCTGGCACCCTTTCTCCACTCTCTCCCCCGCCAAGTCAGGTACAGCCTCCTGACACTGGCCCACCAGCCCAGGGTCTGTACCCTGTGGCTGGACAGGAGACTGGGGTGGGCTCTCCCACACCCTCTCCTTCTCCCCGGGGTTTGGTACCCTCCAACCTGGAGCGGTACCCCCTTCCAGAATTGTTAGGGCACCTGTGGCAGGTGTCCTGCGCAGTCGCCCCCAGTTCAGGGGTGCTATCCGGCAACTGGTACACCAGCCCAGGGTCTGTACCCTGAGGCTGACCAGAGGTCTCGGGCGAGGCTCTCCTCCCAGGAGAAACACCCTCAGAACCGAAGACTGTCAGGACGCTGGAACCAGCCCTCCCAAACAATTCTTCCACCAGTGCAGGGCCTTGACCCTGCAGCTGATCCACCACCCTCGGATCGAACCCTCAGGTTGAACCGGGGTCAGAGGCGAGGACTCTCTCCTCTGCACCCCCTTCCAGAGTTCCGCACCCTCCCCCAGGAGAAGCACCCTCAGAACCAAAAACTGTCAGGACGCTGGAATCAGCCCTCCCCAACAATTCTTCCACCAGCTTAGGGCCTTGACCCTGCAACTGATCCACCACCCGAGGATCTAAACCCATGGGTTGAACCGGGGTCAGATGCGAGGACTCCATCCCTCTGCACCCCCTTCCAGAGTTCTGCACCCTCCCACCTGGAGTGGTACCCCTAGAAGACAAACCGGTCAGGACACTGCTTACAGTCGTCCTTACCTCCAGGTCAGGCAGGACCTGAACCTGGCCTCCCAAACCAGGGACTAAACCCTGCAGCTGAGCACCTTCCCGGCGCACCAGGACTTCCTTGGGAGCACGCATGCCCCCCCTGAGGGTAACACAGGACTCATGTGTTGTGTGACAGTCTGCCTGGCGCAGATCTCCCGACCCCTGTCCATCTGACAGTGCGCGAAGATCCCCCAGGACAGAAGTGGTGTCACCATGGTCACTCCTAGGAGGCTCAACCCTTCTGGCTGGCCCCTGACCCATTGGTTCTCCCACTGGGGAACACATCCCCCTCTCACCCCTCCGTCTGGGCTTCTGCACCCTCCACTTAGGAGCAGCACCGCCAGACACCAGAACCGCTGGAGCTCTGTTTACAGACCCTCCATGTTCTCCTGACACTAGGAGATCCCCCTCAACGGACGGCCTACCAGTACAGCCTAGGCTCCCCACCTGGGGTTCCCTCCTGGAACCACCCAGCCTCTGGGACCGGGTTTTGGGCACCTTGGGCCGCAGCCCCTTCCCACTCCTTCTCCGCGGAGACAGGACGTGAGTCCCTACACCCTTCCCACGACAGCAGGACCTATCTGGGCTACCAAAAACCATTCCCACCACCCTCGGTTGGGAAATACCTAAGCCACTTCCTTCCGGGTCACCCCTAGATGCTTCCCCTGACCCTCGGGAATCCACCAAAAGGTCTGCCTCCAGTGCAAGCTCCCTGGGGTCAGAGAACTCACAATCCACTGGGTGTTGGCATAGCTCTGGAAAACAGGGACTTAAAATATGCTCTCCAACAATTGAATCACACAGCCCCACACAGGCGTTAACCAAACTACCCTTCACCCAACCATCCAGTGCCTCAGAAAAGTACCCCACACCATTCTCACAAGACTGGTGAGACAGTGTCTGACTGTTGCTGGCCCTCAACCCATACTCTTCTGGCTGGTCTCCATACTCTCGTACTAGGGCTTCTATCCTGGGGGAACCCCTCTCCCTGTACCTCTCATCTAGAGTCAGCAAGAGTGTCCATCCCACTACCAGGAAAAGGAACCCCTGTGCCAGTTCCCCAAGCCACCTCAGGGACACTGCGTACCACTGGAGTAGTCTCATAATCCTGAACCCCCTGGTGAATGTCAACCCCTTCCTTGAAGTAGGGCCCGAAATCTGTGTGTGTGTGTGTACCTCCTCCTCAGTACTGGACCTAACACTTTTGCTGCCACCATCTATGCTGGGCCTAGCCATACTGGCTTCCGAGTCCAGCTCTCTCATTTTAATGTTATGGTCTAACATCATCCTTTTCTCCTCCAGGGCTAACTTAAGCTTCTCCAGTTCCACAGCAATTCTCCTTGCTTCCCGTCTGTCCTCCAGCTCCTCTGGGGACAAGCGGCTGCTGCCTGGTTTGAGGCGCCCCCCTCCCCACAAGCACAGCCACCCTTGGAATAGGCACCTCTGCCTCCATGCCAAGATCCCCAGACAGCTCACTAGCATGTCTGGCTGCTACCCAGGCCCTCAGCGCCTTTTGTAGCTCCTCTCTTCTGGTGAGGCCCCTGATTTGGATTTTTTTTTTTTTTTTTTTTTATTTATTATAGCACAGCAGCTTATCCAAAATAAACATACAGAAATTATCTGAGTAATATACAAACTTATAATACAATAACCGATATATATGGTCATACAAAAAGATTCAGACCCAATAAGCGATATACCTAACATCACTAATACATCATTACCGGTTCATTAAACAGCCGGAGGAGTAAAAAAAAAAAACACAAAACCAGTGCCGTCCATGCTATCCGCTGCAAGCTATCATTTATGATTGACTTTCCTTCCACCTATAAATGGGGCCCCAGATCCGTTTACCGAGCAATCTGCCCTTTTTACCCTTTCTCTCGTAGATTCCCTTTTCAAGATTAAATATAGACAGCAACCTGGCGAGCCACTGCTGAAACGTTGGTGGTGCCTTATCAAGCCAGGCTGTAGCTCAGTAGATTCGCATTACTGACATAGCCACAAAAATGAAGCTTTCAGGTGGGTCTGACCTGTCCTCATTACTTATCCCCAACAAGATTATAGATGGGGTGAGACAGACTCTAATATCTAATGTTTTGTCAAGAAACACTTCTATCTTATTCCTCAGGGTTTGCAATTGGGGGCATGACGCAAACATGTGAATTATCTCCGCGTCCGTGCCGTCACACCGAGGGCACCGAATTCCTGTCTGCCCCCCCCTTTGTGCAATCCGTGCAGGTGTATAGTATAAGGAGAAAATTGTTTTGTACTGTTGAGCTTGAAGCCCTGCGGAACAAAGAAGAGTTTGGCCTAGCTCTAAAGAGACCTTAAAACTATCCTTATCTATGCCAAGTTTATCTGCCCATTTCTTCTCATATTTCCCGAGATCATCCTGTTTGAATATGGAAAGTTCAGCGTATATCCTCCGAATAGTACAGTCTTCCCTTCCTCTGATTACCTCCATAATTTTGTTATCGCTGAACCCACAAGGCCCCCCCTTTTTCCTACCTATAAAACTACGAATTTGAAGATATTTAAAAAAGTTTCTTTTGTTGATACCAAAGCTATTCTGTATATCTACAAACTGCCGAATTCCATAGGGCCCCATTAAATCTCCCAGTCTCCGGATCCCACACCCTTCCCATTCCGCCATTGTGGAGTCTGAAAAGATTTCGCCAGGGAGGGTGGGGTTTCGGAAAAGCTGCGTATAGCCATTTAACCGGCCAAGGCCGGTTTTTTACGGAATACTGTCCAGATTTTGTATGCAGCCATCAGGGTCTTGAACCTAGTTCTCTTAAAGTAACTAGGCTCAGTGAATTTCAAAAAACAATTCTGAGCATCTTCTCAGAGCAAAATTGCATATATTTCAGTTGGATCCGGCCTGACCCAAGGTCCAGTCACATCTCCCCCAATTAACCCACACATATACTGAAAAGCTGCCGCCCAATAATACATTTTAAAATCAGGAACAGCCCATCCACCTCTTTCCCTTGGCAAAGACATATACCGCAGTGCCCTCCTGGTCTTCCCATGTGCCCAGATAAATCTATTAACCATATACTCCAGTGCCGTGAACCATTTTTTCTCAAATTCGAGCGGAATAGCCCTAAATAAATACAGGATTTTTGGCAGAAAGATCATCTTCACCACGTTACACCGCCCCACTAGTGACAGATGCAGGTTATGTGTTCTATCAAAATCCTTCTTCGCCTTACTGATTATTGGCCCGATGTTTCTTTCTACGGTCTTCCCCAAGTCTGCTGAGACCCTTATCCCTAGATAAACAGCAGAGTCTGTTACCCGTACATCATCACACACCACCCCCGCATTCTTAATTATTTGAGTCTTAGATTTATTTAAAACATACCCTGATACCTGACCGAACTCTTGAGCTTCTGTCTCCATTACAATGAAAGCATCCGCTGGACTAGGGGTAACCAACGCAATGTCATCTGCATATGCCAGGGTTTTATATTCCAAACCGTGAAATCTCATAGGGATAATGCCTTCATTTGCCTCCAATCTCCGAATAAGAGGATCAATATATATCGCAAAAAGCAATGGTGAACACGGGCAACCCTGCCGTGTACCACGCTTAATTGCAAGTGGTGCCGTATAGCCCCCATTCACTTTGAGTCGAGCTGTTGGATCTTTATATAGAGCCTGAACTGCACTGACGAAGCCTCCCCCGATACCATAGTGCTTCATAGCCGCCCAGAGGTAGTCCCAGGAGACCCGGTCAAATGCCTTTTCGGCGTCCATTAGCATAACCGCCATGGGGTCCCCTGAGACTTCCGCCGCGTCAAACAGGGTTATAGCCCGGCGAACATGCTGCGTTGTGCCTCTCCCTGGAATAAAGCCATGCTGATTGGGGTTAACCATCTTACTAATTATGTTGCTTAACCTGGTCGCCAAAGTTTTAGAGAAGATTTTAGCATCACAGTTCATAAGTGTTATTGGCCTATATGACCCTGGTTCTCTGAATGGTTTCCCCTTTTTCAAAAAGACTACAATATATGCACCGGCCCATGTTGCTGGAACAGAGCTACCTAATTGGGCTTGAGATATTATCTCCACAAGATCAGGTCCGATTACTTCTAGAAAGGTTTTTATAAAATTCTAGCGGTATCTGGTCGGGCCCTGCTGCCTTGCCCGAGGGGAGGCTGCCTAAGGTGGCATAGATCTCTTCTGCTGTCAGTGGAGCTTCCAATGCCTCCCTGTCCTCGTCGGCAATTGGATGTACTAAAATTTCATTAAGATACTTTTGTACTAGGAGGGGATCCTGCGCCTGTTCTTCATTATATAATTTGGCATAAAAGTGCCTGAATATCTCTCGAATCCCTATTGAATCACTGACTATAATCCCACATTCGTCCATTATTTCCCTAATCTCTCCAACAGCATCTTTCTGCCTTATGCGCACAGCTAATGTGTGCCCGACCCGTTCACTAAACTCATAGCATTGCTCCTTTCTTGCGAGAAAAGTTGCTGCTGCCTTAGAAGCAATGCAGTCCTGAGCTTCGGATTTGGCTAAGGCCAATCTAAGCAGAATAGTATCGAGTGGTGCCCCCGAAGCGATCGCCACATTCAGCTCCTCTTCTATTTCCGTTATTACCTTACACATCTGCTTCTGAAGCAGTGCCTCTCGCTTCTGTCTATGCAAACTGTAACTAAGCGTCTCACCTCGCACCCCAGCTTAAAGTGCATCCCAGACTACCCCTGGGCTAGCGCTGTTTCTGTTAATATCCATAAAACCCATAATCCATTCCTTCATGTGAATTAGGTATCCGGGATCTTTCAGGAGCCCTCTCTCAAAAGTACATATCCGCTCTGGTCTCCCCCCCATTGGAATATCCATTGTTAACACTAATGGATTGTGATCTGAGATAATCCGGGGAGCTTCTCAATCTGACACCGGGGGCTAATTGATTAGAAATAAAAAGTAGTCGAGTCTAACAACCAACTTGTGTGGAGCCGAATAATATGTGCTGCCAGGATCATCAGGCTTTAATCTGGCCCACAAATCAACCAATAAGTTGTTCCGGGCTAGGCTGGAGATTGCGCGAAACACCTTTTTCTTCCGGCCCGCATACCTATCCCCAGTCTCAGTCCATAGTCCACCCAGTCCGTTTATATTAAAATCTCCGCACATAATAACTGGTACAGGCCAGGAGGCTAGTTCTAGGTCTAAAAATTCAAAGATATCGGGGTCATCCTCAGTCGAGCCATACACAGAACAGATAGTAAGCGTCACACCCAATATTGTACACTCCACTAGCACCCATCTACCCCATTTATCCTCTAGCTTCCTCCTAACTATTATATCACTGCGTCTAGAGAGTATGGCGACCCCTCTAGTCTTGGTCCCTTGCCTAGTGTGTGCGATGAGGCGAAAACCAAGCTGTTCCATGAGACTACCTCTTGTGCCCTCTATATGAGTCTCTTGAAGACATAGAAGATTTAAACGCATTGTTCTCAGTATCGCTGCCACCCGCTGTCTTTTGGCCTGATCGTTTAAGCCACAGACATTAATTGAGGCTATTCGTAAACCCATTAATGAACATCAAACTGCAGGCCGGCCCAATTATCCCTTAAATTCATCTTTGAGATTTTTATTTTAATTCCTAGCTTTCCCCTTTCCAGTGTCTTGTTGCTCTTCATATGTTTGACCATATGTCTTAGATACCATGCTGTGCTGTACCATACCCTCACCCCCCTACAACCCCACCCCCCACCCCCCGTCCCACCCCTTCCCCCTCACGGGCAAATAGGTCAAGCATGACCTATGTGTGGCAGCCGGAACCCATAGCTTGCATCGCAGCCACCCCCTCCCCCCCGTTCTCCCTTGAAATGCCACTGTGCTCAATGTGAAAAACTAACCCGGCTTATTAAAAAAACATCAAAAAACAGTATTTCCGCCTACAATATACATAGTACATTTTTACATTAAACCACCTCAATGGGTATAGCCAACGGAGGAATCCTGTTGCTATAGCTACCCTCAGAAGTTGAGTCAGACTACAGCTTAAACAGCTACGAGTCACACACCTCCGCCCGCCCCCTTTTGGTTCTGCAGCTCAACCAAAAAGGCTTGAGCCTTGATCTCAGAAAAAAACATTCGGATATGACCATTGGATATATCTTTTAGCCGAGCCGGATACAGTAAGTAGGCCTCACTGCCAGTTCCCTGAAAGGGGTTTATCAGCTGCCGGAGCCTCCATCTCCTCTCAACCGTAGCGTGACAAAAGTCAGGGCGGGCAAAAAATGTATGGCCCTCGAATGTACGTCTGGCATCTGGTCTTGCTTTATCAATAATAGCCTGTCTAAGAAGGTAGTTGCCGACGTACACTAGGACAGCCCTAGGCCGCTCCCCTTGGCCGGCTGATCCACCTCTTTTTAGGGTCAGAGGGAACCGATGTGCCCTCTGGACCTCGGCGTCCCAGTTCCACGAAGCCAGATCAGGAAATGCCCCCTTCAGGAGGGTCACTATGAATGCCCTTGCGTCTCCTCCCTCGATGTTTTCTGCCAATCCCAAAAGTCTAATGTTATTCCTTCTTTGCCTGTTCTCGAAATCTTCGAGCTTCCACTGTAGATCCTCAGTTAATTTCTCCTGGGATTCCTTGAAGGTCTGCCATTCCTTAACCTCATCCTCTAGTCTGCCAGTCCTTTCTTCAACATGGGTGACCCTATCTGCCATATCCTCATATAGTTTATTAACCTTGCGCAGTGAGGCCTGCAGTTTTTTAGTTGCCTGCTGCGCCCTGCGGCTCTCCAATCTGGCCTCCCCCTGCATCTGCTTGAGGCGATAGAACACGGAACCTGGCCCGCAACAGCAGGGTTTCCTTCCTGATCTACGCCTTCCTGAACCTAGTTGGATCTGTCTATCCATACTCTCAGGGCCCACTAAGCTGACCCATGGGGGACCCCTCTCCTCACCTGTGGACCCCATCTGTGCAGCACCTAAACTTACTTGGCTCACAGATGTGTCCCAACAGGCAGACAGTACCCACATGGCCAACATAATGGTGTGGCCCAGCCCACCCCAGGAGCGTGACTCCTGTCCCCCTCCCAAGGGCAACTCTGTCCACCAGGACCGCCAGCCACAGTGGCCACTGACAAATGTCAGTGATGAGAGCCAGGCCTTATGCCTTTCAGGCCACTCCAACCGCTGTGGCGTCAGAAAGTGGGAGGCGGTAGCCCCAGGTGCCTGGCACCCTTTCTCCACTCTCTCCCCCGCCAAGTCAGGTACGGCCTCCTGACACTGGCCCACCAGCCCAGGGTCTGTACCCTGTGGCTGGACAGGAGACTGGGGTGGGCTCTCCCACACCCTCTCCTTCTCCCCGGGGTTCGGTACCGTCCCACCTGGAGCGGTACCCCCTTCCAGAGTTGTTAGGGCACCTGTGGCAGGTGTCCTGCGCAGTCGCCCCCAGTTCAGGGGTGCTATCCGGCAACTGGTACACCAGCCCAGGGTCTGTACCCTGAGGCTGACCAGAGGTCTCGGGCGAGGCTCTCCTCCCAGGAGAAACACCCTCAGAACCGAAGACTGTCAGGACGCTGGAACCAGCCCTCCCAAACAATTCTTCCACCAGTGCAGGGCCTTGACCCTGCAACTGATCCACCACCCTCGGATCGAACCCTCAGGTTGAACCGGGGTCAGAGCGAGGACTCCCTCCCTCTGCACCCCCTTCCAGAGTTCCGCACCCTCCCCCAGGAGAAGCACCCTCAGAACCAAAAACTGTCAGAACGCTGGAATCAGCCCTCCACAACAATTCTTCCACCAGCTTAGGGCCTTGACCCTGCAACTGATCCACCACCCGAGGATCTAAACCCATGGGTTGAACCGGGGTCAGAGGCGAGGACTCCCTCCCTCTGCACCCCCTTCCAGAGTTCTGCACCCTCTCACCTGGAGTGGTATCCCTAGAAGACAAACCGGTCAGGACACTGCTTACAGTCGTCCTTCCCTCCAGGTCAGGCCCTCAGCGCCTTTTGTAGCTCCTCTCTTCTGGCGAGGCCCCTGATTTGGATTTTGAGGTTTTTGCAGATCGCCTTCAATCCCTTAACATTGTAGGTTTCTAACCTCTCCTCCTCAAAGGCCACTTCCAAGGGTGCAACAGATGATGCAATTGATTCAGGCATGTTGTACTGGAAAGTTCAAGATCAAAACCAATGGAAAGGCAAAGATAGACCAAAAAAAACAGTATGTGGTACGTAATGGTCTGCGATATGGTAGTAGTGCCCACCAATCACTGTAAGTCAAGTGCAAACGAAAGTCCTATCCTCACCGCTGACAACCAATGTTAGAAATGGGATTTTTGGTAGGCTAGGGCGTGGGCCAAAGCCAGGCAAAAACCACCACTCTAGTCAGGATAAGGGAGTTACACTTCTAAAATAACCCCTGCTCACCCCTTGGTAGCTTGGCACGAGCAGCCAGGCTTATCTTAGAGGCAGTGTGTAAAGCATTTGCACATAACCGACAGTAATACAGTGTTCGCACCACAAAGGACACCACACCAGTTTAGAAAAATATCCAATATTTTTATATAATTAAGACAAGACCAAAAACGATAAGAATCCACAATACTATACTTAAAAGTTCACAGTTCCAAAAATACGCTAATTAAAAGAGTTCCTTGTGTGGATAGCTCCGTCCGGGCTACCACGGCGTCGTGAACAACAAATCCAACAGTTCTGGCTGGTCGCGGGGTCGCGGGCCAGCTACGGTGTCGGGAAGACCCGCAAAACAGTACCTGTGAGAAATGCAGGGCGTTGAGGCCCTTGAAGTCACTCGCGTTGCAGGTCGAGCTCCTCTCTGGTGGAATCAGGAGCGCTGGCGCCGGCAGGCGTTGGGTGCTGCGGTGCGAAGTGCAGCGGTGCGGCGTGCGGTGCCCCCAGGTCGCGGTGCGAGCAGTGGCTCGGTGGCAGCGTCAGATGGCGTCGTCGGTGAGACCAGGGTCGCGGTGCGAGATGAAGGCGGTGCTCGCCACGGTGCTAGCAGGCCTCAGTGCAAGCAGCGGCGTCGTCGTTGCTGAAGCGATGTCGTCGGCTGACGAACTGGAGTTGATGGCGCCGGCGTCGGTAGGCGTTGGTAGTCCAAGGCTGCGGTGCAGGATGAGGGCGGTGCGTCATGTGACTTACGAGCGGTGCCCTCGAACCACGGTGCAAGCAGCGGCGTCGATTTCGGCGGGAAGTGGCGGCGTCAGGCAGGCCAAGGCGTCCTCGAGAAGCAAGGCGGTGCGGAGTGCGGTGCCCACAGGTTGCGGTGTGAGCAGCGGCTCGGTGGCGGCGTCAACAGGCATCGTCAGTGAGACCAGGGTCGTGGTGCGGCGTTGCGGTGGTGCCAAAGCTTTGTCGTGAAGCGAGGCGGTGCGGAGTGCGGTGCCCACAGGTCGCGGTGCAAGCAGCGGCTCGGTGGCGGCGTCAACAGGCATCGTGGGTGTGACCAGGGTTGCAGTGCGGCGGTGCCCTCTGTGGGGTCTTCAGGACACGGAGTCGGCAGTGGCGTCGTAGGCCTCGTCGAGATGGTGTTCTTCGGGTTGCAGCACAAAACACACAGTCCCCAGTGCTGTGGGTCGAAGAACTTGAAGTCTTTGCTGTTCCTGAGACTTCGTGAACAGGGGGCAAGCTCTACCTCAAGCCCTTGGAGAGACTCACAAATTAGGTTGCAGAAAGTCCAGTCCAGGCCTTTCACTGCCCAAGACAGAAGCAGCCACTGCGGTCAGCCCAGCAAAGCACCCAGCAAAGCAGACGTTCCTTTTCGCAGCTTCTCCGGCTCGTCTTCTTGGCAGTCTTCTTGTTCCAGATGAGTTCTGAAGTTCAGGGGTCTGGGACCCAGCATTTATGTCCTAAAATCCTTTGATCTCTTAGGCAGAGAGGGCCTGTGCCCGGTCAGGCCAGTTCTGCCTTCTCTGGTGTGAATTCCTGGCAGGAGGGGAGACGGCATTTGTCAGAGACAGAGCAGGCCCTTTGAGGTGCAAGGAAATCTCCTCCCCCTTCCCCCATCGCAGCTCAAGTCTCTTCAGCCCTTTCCTGACCTACCTAGACCATCTGGCGCCCCTCCCGCTCCCCCAACCTTCTGTCATCCAAAACCCAGACAGGCAATCCACATTCCAGCAGAAGCACACAGAATGACTGAGCAAGAAAATACCCACTTTCTAAAAGTGGTATTTTCAAACACAGAATGTAAAAATCACCTTCACTAAAAGATGCATCTTTAGATTCTGAGTCCAGGCATACTACATTTTATTTTCTTACCGAATTCCCTGGGCCAGTTATGTTTATAAGATGTTATAAACAAACCTCCCATTCTGTCCTATGGGGAACTGGTAGCCTTGCAATAGTGAAAAACGAAATTGGCTGTAATTCACTATTAGGACATGCCACACACACCAGGGCATGTCCAACCTTTCACATACATTGCACCCTGCCCACAGGGGTACCTTGGGCCTACCTGAGGGATGTCTGACATGTAAGAAAAGGGAAGGTTAGGGATCGGCCAGTGTGTGCACTGGCCAAGTCGACATGGCAGTTACAAACTGCGCGCAGACTCTGCAATGGCAGGTCTGGGTTACCGTTTTCAGGGCTACTCACGGGGTAGCACAACCAGTGCTGCAGGCCCCGGGTAGCATTTGATTCACTGGCCCTGGCACACGCAGTGCACTTTACTAGGGGCTAACAGGTAAATCAAATATCCAATCATGGAAACACCAATCCATAACACAATTTACACAGAGAGCATATGCACTTTAGCACTGATTAGCAGTGGTAAAGTGCCCAGAATCCTAAAACCAACACAAACAGGTCAGGGAAAAATAGGAGGAAAAAGCAAAAAGTTTGGGGATAACCCTGCAAAAGGGCTATTTCCAACACAACCCCCTTCCAGCCTAAAGCCAGGGAGACCAATCCATACCCCGATGGGTTTCCCTGCTTGAGGCGATAGAACTACGGAACCTGGCCCGCAACAGCAGGGTTTCCTTCCCGATCTACGCCTTCCTGAACCTAGTTGGATCTGTCTATCCATACTCTCAGGGCCCACTAAGCTGACCCTTGGGGGACCCCTCTCCTCACCTGTGGACCCCATCTGTGCAGCACCTAAACTTACTTGGCTCACAGATGTGTCCCAACAGGCAGACAGTACCCACATGGCCAACATAATGGTGTGGCCCAGCCCACCCCAGGAGCGTGACTCCTGTCCCCCTCCCAAGGGCAACTCTGTCCACCAGGACCGCCAGCCACAGTGGCCACTGACAAATGTCAGTGATGAGAGCCAGGCCTTATGCCTTTCAGGCCACTCCAACCGCTGTGGCGTCAGAAAGTGGGAGGCGGTAGCCCCAGGTGCCTGGCACCCTTTCTCCACTCTCTCCCCCGCCAAGTCAGGTACGGCCTCCTGACACTGGCCCACCAGCCCAGGGTCTGTACCCTGTGGCTGGACAGGAGACTGGGGTGGGCTCTCCCACACCCTCTCCTTCTCCCCGGGGTTCGGTACCGTCCCACCTGGAGCGGTACCCCCTTCCAGAAGTGTTAGGGCACCTGTGGCAGGTGTCCTGCGCAGTCGCCCCCAGTTCAGGGGTGCTATCCGGCAACTGGTACACCAGCCCAGGGTCTGTACCCTGAGGCTGACCAGAGGTCTCGGGCGAGGCTCTCCTCCCAGGAGAAACACCCTCAGAACCGAAGACTGTCAGGACGCTGGAACCAGCCCTCCCAAACAATTCTTCCACCAGTGCAGGGCCTTGACCCTGCAACTGATCCACCACCCTCGGATCGAACCCTCAGGTTGAACCGGGGTCAGAGGCGAGGACTCCCTCCCTCTGCACCCCCTTCCAGAGTTCCGCACCCTCCCCCAGGAGAAGCACCCTCAGAACCAAAAACTGTCAGAACGCTGGAATCAGCCCTCCCCAACAATTCTTCCACCAGCTTAGGGCCTTGACCCTGCAACTGATCCACCACCGAGGATCTAAACCCATGGGTTGAACCGGGGTCAGAGGCGAGGACTCCCTCCCTCTGCACCCCCTTCCAGAGTTCTGCACCCTCTCACCTGGAGTGGTATCCCTAGAAGACAAACCGGTCAGGACACTGCTTACAGTCGTCCTTCCCTCCAGGTCAGGCCCTCAGCGCCTTTTGTAGCTCCTCTCTTCTGGCGAGGCCCCTGATTTGGATTTTGAGGTTTTTGCAGATCGCCTTCAATCCCTTAACATTGTAGGTTTCTAACCTCTCCTCCTCAAAGGCCACTTCCAAGGGTGCAACAGATGATGCAATTGATTCAGGCATGTTGTACTGGAAAGTTCAAGATCAAAACCAATGGAAAGGCAAAGATAGACCAAAAAAACAGTATGTGGTACGTAATGGTCTGCGATATGGTAGTAGTGCCCACCAATCACTGTAAGTCAAGTGCAAACGAAAGTCCTATCCTCACCGCTGACAACCAATGTTAGAAATGGGATTTTTGGTAGGCTAGGGCGTGGGCCAAAGCCAGGCAAAAACCACCACTCTAGTCAGGATAAGGGAGTTACACTTCTAAAATAACCCCTGCTCACCCCCTTGGTAGCTTGGCACGAGCAGCCAGGCTTATCTTAGAGGCAGTGTGTAAAGCATTTGCACATAACCGACAGTAATACAGTGTTCGCACCACAAAGGACACCACACCAGTTTAGAAAAATATCCAATATTTTTATATAATTAAGACAAGACCAAAAACGATAAGAATCCACAATACTATACTTAAAAGTTCACAGTTCCAAAAATACGCTAATTAAAAGAGTTCCTTGTGTGGATAGCTCCGTCCGGGCTACCACGGCGTCGTGAACAACAAATCCAACAGTTCTGGCTGGTCGCGGGGTCGCGGGCCAGCTACGGTGTCGGGAAGACCCGCAAAACAGTACCTGTGAGAAATGCAGGGCGTTGAGGCCCTTGAAGTCACTCGCGTTGCAGGTCGAGCTCCTCTCTGGTGGAATCAGGAGCGCTGGCGCCGGCAGGCGTTGGGTGCTGCGGTGCGAAGTGCAGCGGTGCGGCGTGCGGTGCCCCCAGGTCGCGGTGCGAGCAGTGGCTCGGTGGCAGCGTCAGATGGCGTCGTCGGTGAGACCAGGGTCGCGGTGCGAGATGAAGGCGGTGCTCGCCACGGTGCTAGCAGGCCTCAGTGCAAGCAGCGGCGTCGTCGTTGCTGAAGCGATGTCATCGGCTGACGAACTGGAGTTGATGGCGCCGGCGTCGGTAGGCGTTGGTAGTCCAAGGCTGCGGTGCAGGATGAGGGCGGTGCGTCATGTGACTTACGAGCGGTGCCCTCGAACCACGGTGCAAGCAGCGGCGTCGATTTCGGCGGGAAGTGGCGGCGTCAGGCAGGCCAAGGCGTCCTCGAGAAGCAAGGCGGTGCGGAGTGCGGTGCCCACAGGTTGCGGTGTGAGCAGCGGCTCGGTGGCGGCGTCAACAGGCATCGTCGGTGAGACCAGGGTCGTGGTGCGGCATTGCGGTGGTGCCAAAGCTTTGTCGTGAAGTGAGGCGGTGCGGAGTGCGGTGCCCACAGGTCGCGGTGCAAGCAGCGGCTCGGTGGCGGCGTCAACAGGCATCGTCGGTGAGACCAGGGTTGCAGTGCGGCGGTGCCCTCTGCGGGGTCTTCAGGACACGGAGTCGGCAGTGGCGTCGTAGGCGTCGTCGAGTTGGTGTTCTTCGGGTTGCAGCACAAAACACACAGTCCCCAGTGCTGTGGGTCGAAGAACTTGAAGTCTTTGCTGTTCCTGAGACTTCGTGAACAGGGGCAAGCTCTACCTCAAGCCCTTGGAGAGACTCACAAATTAGGTTGCAGAAAGTCCAGTCCAGGCCTTTCACTGCCCAAGACAGAAGCAGCCACTGCGGTCAGCCCAGCAAAGCACCCAGCAAAGCAGACGTTCCTTTTCGCAGCTTCTCCGGCTCGTCTTCTTGGCAGTCTTCTTGTTCCAGATGAGTTCTGAAGTTCAGGGGTCTGGGACCCAGCATTTATGTCCTAAAATCCTTTGATCTCTTAGGCAGAGAGGGCCTGTGCCCGGTCAGGCCAGTTCTGCCTTCTCTGGTGTGAATTCCTGGCAGGAGGGGAGACGGCATTTGTCAGAGACAGAGCAGGCCCTTTGAGGTGCAAGGAAATCTCCTCCCCCTTCCCCCATCGCAGCTCAAGTCTCTTCAGCCCTTTCCTGACCTACCTAGACCATCTGGCGCCCCTCCCGCTCCCCCAACCTTCTGTCATCCAAAACCCAGACAGGCAATCCACATTCCAGCAGAAGCACACGGAATGACTGAGCAAGAAAATACCCACTTTCTAAAAGTGGTATTTTCAAACACAGAATGTAAAAATCACCTTCACTAAAAGATGCATCTTTAGATTCTGAGTCCAGGCATACTACATTTTATTTTCTTACCGAATTCCCTGGGCCAGTTATGTTTATAAGATGTTATAAACAAACCTCCCATTCTGTCCTATGGGGAACTGGTAGCCTTGCAATAGTGAAAAACGAAATTGGCTGTAATTCACTATTAGGACATGCCACACACACCAGGGCATGTCCAACCTTTCACATACATTGCACCCTGCCCACAGGGGTACCTTGGGCCTACCTGAGGGATGTCTGACATGTAAGAAAAGGGAAGGTTAGGGATCGGCCAGTGTGTGCACTGGCCAAGTCGACATGGCAGTTACAAACTGCGCGCAGACTCTGCAATGGCAGGTCTGGGTTACCGTTTTCAGGGCTACTCACGGGGTAGCACAACCAGTGCTGCAGGCCCCGGGTAGCATTTGATTCACTGGCCCTGGCACACGCAGTGCACTTTACTAGGGGCTAACAGGTAAATCAAATATCCAATCATGGAAACACCAATCCATAACACAATTTACACAGAGAGCATATGCACTTTAGCACTGATTAGCAGTGGTAAAGTGCCCAAATCCTAAAACCAACACAAACAGGTCAGGGAAAAATAGGAGGAAAAAGCAAAAAGTTTGGGGATAACCCTGCAAAAGGGCTATTTCCAACACAACCCCCTTCCAGCCTAAAGCCAGGGAGACCAATCCATACCCCGATGGGTTTCCCTGCTTGAGGCGATAGAACTACGGAACCTGGCCCGCAACAGCAGGGTTTCCTTCCCGATCTACGCCTTCCTGAACCTAGTTGGATCTGTCTATCCATACTCTCAGGGCCCACTAAGCTGACCCTTGGGGGACCCCTCTCCTCACCTGTGGACCCCATCTGTGCAGCACCTAAACTTACTTGGCTCACAGATGTGTCCCAACAGGCAGACAGTACCCACATGGCCAACATAATGGTGTGGCCCAGCCCACCCCAGGAGCGTGACTCCTGTCCCCCTCCCAAGGGCAACTCTGTCCACCAGGACCGCCAGCCACAGTGGCCACTGACAAATGTCAGTGATGAGAGCCAGGCCTTATGCCTTTCAGGCCACTCCAACCGCTGTGGCGTCAGAAAGTGGGAGGCGGTAGCCCCAGGTGCCTGGCACCCTTTCTCCACTCTCTCCCCCGCCAAGTCAGGTACGGCCTCCTGACACTGGCCCACCAGCCCAGGGTCTGTACCCTGTGGCTGGACAGGAGACTGGGGTGGGCTCTCCCACACCCTCTCCTTCTCCCCGGGGTTCGGTACCGTCCCACCTGGAGCGGTACCCCCTTCCAGAATTGTTAGGGCACCTGTGGCAGGTGTCCTGCGCAGTCGCCCCCAGTTCAGGGGTGCTATCCGGCAACTGGTACACCAGCCCAGGGTCTGTACCCTGAGGCTGACCAGAGGTCTCGGGCGAGGCTCTCCTCCCAGGAGAAACACCCTCAGAACCGAAGACTGTCAGGACGCTGGAACCAGCCCTCCCAAACAATTCTTCCACCAGTGCAGGGCCTTGACCCTGCAACTGATCCACCACCCTCGGATCGAACCCTCAGGTTGAACCGGGGTCAGAGGCGAGACTCCCTCCCTCTGCACCCCCTTCCAGAGTTCGGCACCCTCCCCCCAGGAGAAGCACCCTCAGAACCAAAAACTGTCAGAACGCTGGAATCAGCCCTCCCCAACAATTCTTCCACCAGCTTAGGGCCTTGACCCTGCAACTGATCCACCACCGAGGATCTAAACCCATGGGTTGAACCGGGGTCAGAGGCGAGGACTCCCTCCCTCTGCACCCCCTTCCAGAGTTCTGCACCCTCTCACCTGGAGTGGTATCCCTAGAAGACAAACCGGTCAGGACACTGCTTACAGTCGTCCTTCCCTCCAGGTCAGGCCCTCAGCGCCTTTTGTAGCTCCTCTCTTCTGGCGAGGCCCCTGATTTGGATTTTGAGGTTTTTGCAGATCGCCTTCAATCCCTTAACATTGTAGGTTTCTAACCTCTCCTCCTCAAAGGCCACTTCCAAGGGTGCAACAGATGATGCAATTGATTCAGGCATGTTGTACTGGAAAGTTCAAGATCAAAACCAATGGAAAGGCAAAGATAGACCAAAAAAAACAGTATGTGGTACGTAATGGTCTGCGATATGGTAGTAGTGCCCACCAATCACTGTAAGTCAAGTGCAAACGAAGGTCCTATCCTCACCGCTGACAACCAATGTTAGAAATGGGATTTTTGGTAGGCTAGGGCGTGGGCCAAAGCCAGGCAAAAACCACCACTCTAGTCAGGATAAGGGAGTTACACTTCTAAAATAACCCCTGCTCACCCCCTTGGTAGCTTGGCACGAGCAGCCAGGCTTATCTTAGAGGCAGTGTGTAAAGCATTTGCACATAACCGACAGTAATACAGTGTTCGCACCACAAAAGGACACCACACCAGTTTAGAAAAATATCCAATATTTTTATATAATTAAGACAAGACCAAAAACGATAAGAATCCACAATACTATACTTAAAAGTTCACAGTTCCAAAAATACGCTAATTAAAAGAGTTCCTTGTGTGGATAGCTCCGTCCGGGCTACCACGGCGTCGTGAACAACAAATCCAACAGTTCTGGCTGGTCGCGGGGTCGCGGGCCAGTTACGGTGTCGGGAAGACCCGCAAAACAGTACCTGTGAGAAATGCAGGGCGTTGAGGCCCTTGAAGTCACTCGCGTTGCAGGTCGAGCTCCTCTCTGGTGGAATCAGGAGCGCTGGCGCCGGCAGGCGTTGGGTGCTGCGGTGCGAAGTGCAGCGGTGCGGCGTGCGGTGCCCCCAGGTCGCGGTGCGAGCAGTGGCTCGGTGGCAGCGTCAGATGGCGTCGTCGGTGAGACCAGGATCGCGGTGCGAGATGAAGGCGGTGCTCGCCACGGTGCTAGCAGGCCTCAGTGCAAGCAGCGGCGTCGTCGTTGCTGAAGCGATGTCGTCGGCTGACGAACTGGAGTTGATGGCGCCGGCGTCGGTAGGCGTTGGTAGTCCAAGGCTGCGGTGCAGGATGAGGGCGGTGCGTCATGTGACTTACGAGCGGTGCCCTCGAACCACGGTGCAAGCAGCGGCGTCGATTTCGGCGGGAAGTGGCGGCGTCAGGCAGGCCAAGGCGTCCTCGAGAAGCAAGGCGGTGCGGAGTGCGGTGCCCACAGGTTGCGGTGTGAGCAGCGGCTCGGTGGCGGCGTCAACAGGCATCGTCGGTGAGACCAGGGTCGTGGTGCGGCGTTGCGGTGGTGCCAAAGCTTTGTCGTGAAGCGAGGCGGTGCGGAGTGCGGTGCCCACAGGTCGCGGTGCAAGCAGCGGCTCGGTGGCGGCGTCAACAGGCATCGTCGGTGAGACCAGGGTTGCAGTGCGGCGGTGCCCTCTGCGGGGTCTTCAGGACACGGAGTCGGCAGTGGCGTCGTAGGCGTCGTCGAGTTGGTGTTCTTCGGGTTGCAGCACAAAACACACAGTCCCCAGTGCTGTGGGTCGAAGAACTTGAAGTCTTTGCTGTTCCTGAGACTTCGTGAACAGGGGGCAGGCTCTACCTCAAGCCCTTGGAGAGACTCACAAATTAGGTTGCAGAAAGTCCAGTCCAGGCCTTTCACTGCCCAAGACAGAAGCAGCCACTGCGGTCAGCCCAGCAAAGCACCCAGCAAAGCAGACGTTCCTTTTCGCAGCTTCTCCGGCTCGTCTTCTTGGCAGTCTTCTTGTTCCAGATGAGTTCTGAAGTTCAGGGGTCTGGGACCCAGCATTTATGTCCTAAAATCCTTTGATCTCTTAGGCAGAGAGGGCCTGTGCCCGGTCAGGCCAGTTCTGCCTTCTCTGGTGTGAATTCCTGGCAGGAGGGGAGACGGCATTTGTCAGAGACAGAGCAGGCCCTTTGAGGTGCAAGGAAATCTCCTCCCCCTTCCCCCATCGCAGCTCAAGTCTCTTCAGCCCTTTCCTGACCTACCTAGACCATCTGGCGCCCCTCCCGCTCCCCCAACCTTCTGTCATCCAAAACCCAGACAGGCAATCCACATTCCAGCAGAGGCACACGGAATGACTGAGCAAGAAAATACCCACTTTCTAAAAGTGGTATTTTCAAACACAGAATGTAAAAATCACCTTCACTAAAAGATGCATCTTTAGATTCTGAGTCCAGGCATACTACATTTTATTTTCTTACCGAATTCCCTGGGCCAGTTATGTTTATAAGATGTTATAAACAAACCTCCCATTCTGTCCTATGGGGAACTGGTAGCCTTGCAATAGTGAAAAGCGAAATTGGCTGTAATTCACTATTAGGACATGCCACACACAACAGGGCATGTCCAACCTTTCACATACATTGCACCCTGCCCACAGGGGTACCTTGGGCCTACCTGAGGGATGTCTGACATGTAAGAAAAGGGAAGGTTAGGGATCGGCCAGTGTGTGCACTGGCCAAGTCGACATGGCAGTTACAAACTGCACGCAGACTCTGCAATGGCAGGTCTGGGTTACCGTTTTCAGGGCTACTCACGGGGTAGCACAACCAGTGCTGCAGGCCCCGGGTAGCATTTGATTCACTGGCCCTGGCACACGCAGTGCTACTTTACTAGGGGCTAACAGGTAAATCAAATATCCAATCATGGAAACACCAATCCATAACACAATTTACACAGAGAGCATATGCACTTTAGCACTGATTAGCAGTGGTAAAGTGCCCAAATCCTAAAACCAACACAAACAGGTCAGGGAAAAATAGGAGGAAAAAGCAAAAGTTTGGGGATAACCCTGCAAAAGGGCTATTTCCAACACAACCCCCTTCCAGCCTAAAGCCAGGGGAGACCAATCCATACCCCGATGGGTTTCCCTGCTTGAGGCGATAGAACACGGAACCTGGCCCGCAACAGCAGGGTTTCCTTCCCGATCTACGCCTTCCTGAACCTAGTTGGATCTGTCTATCCATACTCTCAGGGCCCACTAAGCTGACCCTTGGGGGACCCCTCTCCTCACCTGTGGACCCCATCTGTGCAGCACCTAAACTTACTTGGCTCACAGATGTGTCCCAACAGGCAGACAGTACCCACATGGCCAACATAATGGTGTGGCCCAGCCCACCCCAGGAGCGTGACTCCTGTCCCCCTCCCAAGGGCAACTCTGTCCACCAGGACCGCCAGCCACAGTGGCCACTGACAAATGTCAGTGATGAGAGCCAGGCCTTATGCCTTTCAGGCCACTCCAACCGCTGTGGCGTCAGAAAGTGGGAGGCGGTAGCCCCAGGTGCCTGGCACCCTTTCTCCACTCTCTCCCCCGCCAAGTCAGGTACGGCCTCCTGACACTGGCCCACCAGCCCAGGGTCTGTACCCTGTGGCTGGACAGGAGACTGGGGTGGGCTCTCCCACACCCTCTCCTTCTCCCCGGGGTTCGGTACCGTCCCACCTGGAGCGGTACCCCCTTCCAGAAGTGTTAGGGCACCTGTGGCAGGTGTCCTGCGCAGTCGCCCCCAGTTCAGGGGTGCTATCCGGCAACTGGTACACCAGCCCAGGGTCTGTACCCTGAGGCTGACCAGAGGTCTCGGGCGAGGCTCTCCTCCCAGGAGAAACACCCTCAGAACCGAAGACTGTCAGGACGCTGGAACCAGCCCTCCCAAACAATTCTTCCACCAGTGCAGGGCCTTGACCCTGCAACTGATCCACCACCCTCGGATCGAACCCTCAGGTTGAACCGGGGTCAGAGGCGAGGACTCCCTCCCTCTGCACCCCCTTCCAGAGTTCCGCACCCTCCCCCAGGAGAAGCACCCTCAGAACCAAAAACTGTCAGAACGCTGGAATCAGCCCTCCCCAACAATTCTTCCACCAGCTTAGGGCCTTGACCCTGCAACTGATCCACCACCGAGGATCTAAACCCATGGGTTGAACCGGGGTCAGAGGCGAGGACTCCCTCCCTCTGCACCCCCTTCCAGAGTTCTGCACCCTCTCACCTGGAGTGGTATCCCTAGAAGACAAACCGGTCAGGACACTGCTTACAGTCGTCCTTCCCTCCAGGTCAGGCCCTCAGCGCCTTTTGTAGCTCCTCTCTTCTGGCGAGGCCCCTGATTTGGATTTTGAGGTTTTTGCAGATCGCCTTCAATCCCTTAACATTGTAGGTTTCTAACCTCTCCTCCTCAAAGGCCACTTCCAAGGGTGCAACAGATGATGCAATTGATTCAGGCATGTTGTACTGGAAAGTTCAAGATCAAAACCAATGGAAAGGCAAAGATAGACCCAAAAAAACAGTATGTGGTACGTAATGGTCTGCGATATGGTAGTAGTGCCCACCAATCACTGTAAGTCAAGTGCAAACGAAAGTCCTATCCTCACCGCTGACAACCAATGTTAGAAATGGGATTTTTGGTAGGCTAGGGGGTGGGCCAAAGCCAGGCAAAAACCACCACTCTAGTCAGGATAAGGGAGTTACACTTCTAAAATAACCCCTGCTCACCCCCTTGGTAGCTTGGCACGAGCAGCCAGGCTTATCTTAGAGGCAGTGTGTAAAGCATTTGCACATAACCGACAGTAATACAGTGTTCGCACCACAAAGGACACCACACCAGTTTAGAAAAATATCCAATATTTTTATATAATTAAGACAAGACCAAAAACGATAAGAATCCACAATACTATACTTAAAAGTTCACAGTTCCAAAAATACGCTAATTAAAAGAGTTCCTTGTGTGGATAGCTCCGTCCGGGCTACCACGGCGTCGTGAACAACAAATCCAACAGTTCTGGCTGGTCGCGGGGTCGCGGGCCAGTTACGGTGTCGGGAAGACCCGCAAAACAGTACCTGTGAGAAATGCAGGGCGTTGAGGCCCTTGAAGTCACTCGCGTTGCAGGTCGAGCTCCTCTCTGGTGGAATCAGGAGCGCTGGCGCCGGCAGGCGTTGGGTGCTGCGGTGCGAAGTGCAGCGGTGCGGCGTGCGGTGCCCCCAGGTCGCGGTGCGAGCAGTGGCTCGGTGGCAGCGTCAGATGGCGTCGTCGGTGAGACCAGGATCGCGGTGCGAGATGAAGGCGGTGCTCGCCACGGTGCTAGCAGGCCTCAGTGCAAGCAGCGGCGTCGTCGTTGCTGAAGCGATGTCGTCGGCTGACGAACTGGAGTTGATGGCGCCGGCGTCGGTAGGCGTTGGTAGTCCAAGGCTGCGGTGCAGGATGAGGGCGGTGCGTCATGTGACTTACGAGCGGTGCCCTCGAACCACGGTGCAAGCAGCGGCGTCGATTTCGGCGGGAAGTGGCGGCGTCAGGCAGGCCAAGGCGTCCTCGAGAAGCAAGGCGGTGCGGAGTGCGGTGCCCACAGGTTGCGGTGTGAGCAGCGGCTCGGTGGCGGCGTCAACAGGCATCGTCGGTGAGACCAGGGTCGTGGTGCGGCGTTGCGGTGGTGCCAAAGCTTTGTCGTGAAGCGAGGCGGTGCGGAGTGCGGTGCCCACAGGTCGCGGTGCAAGCAGCGGCTCGGTGGCGGCGTCAACAGGCATCGTCGGTGAGACCAGGGTTGCAGTGCGGCGGTGCCCTCTGCGGGGTCTTCAGGACACGGAGTCGGCAGTGGCGTCGTAGGCGTCGTCGAGTTGGTGTTCTTCGGGTTGCAGCACAAAACACACAGTCCCCAGTGCTGTGGGTCGAAGAACTTGAAGTCTTTGCTGTTCCTGAGACTTCGTGAACAGGGGGCAGGCTCTACCTCAAGCCCTTGGAGAGACTCACAAATTAGGTTGCAGAAAGTCCAGTCCAGGCCTTTCACTGCCCAAGACAGAAGCAGCCACTGCGGTCAGCCCAGCAAAGCACCCAGCAAAGCAGACGTTCCTTTTCGCAGCTTCTCCGGCTCGTCTTCTTGGCAGTCTTCTTGTTCCAGATGAGTTCTGAAGTTCAGGGGTCTGGGACCCAGCATTTATGTCCTAAAATCCTTTGATCTCTTAGGCAGAGAGGGCCTGTGCCCGGTCAGGCCAGTTCTGCCTTCTCTGGTGTGAATTCCTGGCAGGAGGGGAGACGGCATTTGTCAGAGACAGAGCAGGCCCTTTGAGGTGCAAGGAAATCTCCTCCCCTTCCCCCATCGCAGCTCAAGTCTCTTCAGCCCTTTCCTGACCTACCTAGACCATCTGGCGCCCCTCCCGCTCCCCCAACCTTCTGTCATCCAAAACCCAGACAGGCAATCCACATTCCAGCAGAGGCACACGGAATGACTGAGCAAGAAAATACCCACTTTCTAAAAGTGGTATTTTCAAACACAGAATGTAAAAATCACCTTCACTAAAAGATGCATCTTTAGATTCTGAGTCCAGGCATACTACATTTTATTTTCTTACCGAATTCCCTGGGCCAGTTATGTTTATAAGATGTTATAAACAAACCTCCCATTCTGTCCTATGGGGAACTGGTAGCCTTGCAATAGTGAAAAACGAAATTGGCTGTAATTCACTATTAGGACATGCCACACACAACAGGGCATGTCCAACCTTTCACATACATTGCACCCTGCCCACAGGGGTACCTTGGGCCTACCTGAGGGATGTCTGACATGTAAGAAAAGGGAAGGTTAGGGATCGGCCAGTGTGTGCACTGGCCAAGTCGACATGGCAGTTACAAACTGCACGCAGACTCTGCAATGGCAGGTCTGGGTTACCGTTTTCAGGGCTACTCACGGGGTAGCACAACCAGTGCTGCAGGCCCCGGGTAGCATTTGATTCACTGGCCCTGGCACACGCAGTGCACTTTACTAGGGGCTAACAGGTAAATCAAATATCCAATCATGGAAACACCAATCCATAACACAATTTACACAGAGAGCATATGCACTTTAGCACTGATTAGCAGTGGTAAAGTGCCCAGAATCCTAAAACCAACACAAACAGGTCAGGGAAAAATAGGAGGAAAAAGCAAAAGTTTGGGGATAACCCTGCAAAAGGGCTATTTCCAACACAACCCCCTTCCAGCCTAAAGCCAGGGAGACCAATCCATACCCCGATGGGTTTCCCTGCTTGAGGCGATAGAACACGGAACCTGGCCCGCAACAGCAGGGTTTCCTTCCCGATCTACGCCTTCCTGAACCTAGTTGGATCTGTCTATCCATACTCTCAGGGCCCACTAAGCTGACCCTTGGGGACCCCTCTCCTCACCTGTGGACCCCATCTGTGCAGCACCTAAACTTACTTGGCTCACAGATGTGTCCCAACAGGCAGACAGTACCCACATGGCCAACATAATGGTGTGGCCCAGCCCACCCCAGGAGCGTGACTCCTGTCCCCCTCCCAAGGGCAACTCTGTCCACCAGGACCGCCAGCCACAGTGGCCACTGACAAATGTCAGTGATGAGAGCCAGGCCTTATGCCTTTCAGGCCACTCCAACCGCTGTGGCGTCAGAAAGTGGGAGGCGGTAGCCCCAGGTGCCTGGCACCCTTTCTCCACTCTCTCCCCCGCCAAGTCAGGTACGGCCTCCTGACACTGGCCCACCAGCCCAGGGTCTGTACCCTGTGGCTGGACAGGAGACTGGGGTGGGCTCTCCCACACCCTCTCCTTCTCCCCGGGGTTCGGTACCGTCCCACCTGGAGCGGTACCCCCTTCCAGAATTGTTAGGGCACCTGTGGCAGGTGTCCTGCGCAGTCGCCCCCAGTTCAGGGGTGCTATCCGGCAACTGGTACACCAGCCCAGGGTCTGTACCCTGAGGCTGACCAGAGGTCTCGGGCGAGGCTCTCCTCCCAGGAGAAACACCCTCAGAACCGAAGACTGTCAGGACGCTGGAACCAGCCCTCCCAAACAATTCTTCCACCAGTGCAGGGCCTTGACCCTGCAACTGATCCACCACCCTCGGATCGAACCCTCAGGTTGAACCGGGGTCAGAGGCGAGACTCCCTCCCTCTGCACCCCCTTCCAGAGTTCCGCACCCTCCCCCAGGAGAAGCACCCTCAGAACCAAAAACTGTCAGAACGCTGGAATCAGCCCTCCCCAACAATTCTTCCACCAGCTTAGGGCCTTGACCCTGCAACTGATCCACCACCGAGGATCTAAACCCATGGGTTGAACCGGGGTCAGAGGCGAGGACTCCCTCCCTCTGCACCCCCTTCCAGAGTTCTGCACCCTCTCACCTGGAGTGGTATCCCTAGAAGACAAACCGGTCAGGACACTGCTTACAGTCGTCCTTCCCTCCAGGTCAGGCCCTCAGCGCCTTTTGTAGCTCCTCTCTTCTGGCGAGGCCCCTGATTTGGATTTTGAGGTTTTTGCAGATCGCCTTCAATCCCTTAACATTGTAGGTTTCTAACCTCTCCTCCTCAAAGGCCACTTCCAAGGGTGCAACAGATGATGCAATTGATTCAGGCATGTTGTACTGGAAAGTTCAAGATCAAAACCAATGGAAAGGCAAAGATAGACCCAAAAAAACAGTATGTGGTACGTAATGGTCTGCGATATGGTAGTAGTGCCCACCAATCACTGTAAGTCAAGTGCAAACGAAAGTCCTATCCTCACCGCTGACAACCAATGTTAGAAATGGGATTTTTGGTAGGCTAGGGGTGGGCCAAAGCCAGGCAAAAACCACCACTCTAGTCAGGATAAGGGAGTTACACTTCTAAAATAACCCCTGCTCACCCCCTTGGTAGCTTGGCACGAGCAGCCAGGCTTATCTTAGAGGCAGTGTGTAAAGCATTTGCACATAACCGACAGTAATACAGTGTTCGCACCACAAAAGGACACCACACCAGTTTAGAAAAATATCCAATATTTTTATATAATTAAGACAAGACCAAAAACGATAAGAATCCACAATACTATACTTAAAAGTTCACAGTTCCAAAAATACGCTAATTAAAAGAGTTCCTTGTGTGGATAGCTCCGTCCGGGCTACCACGGCGTCGTGAACAACAAATCCAACAGTTCTGGCTGGTCGCGGGGTCGCGGGCCAGTTACGGTGTCGGGAAGACCCGCAAAACAGTACCTGTGAGAAATGCAGGGCGTTGAGGCCCTTGAAGTCACTCGCGTTGCAGGTCGAGCTCCTCTCTGGTGGAATCAGGAGCGCTGGCGCCGGCAGGCGTTGGGTGCTGCGGTGCGAAGTGCAGCGGTGCGGCGTGCGGTGCCCCCAGGTCGCGGTGCGAGCAGTGGCTCGGTGGCAGCGTCAGATGGCGTCGTCGGTGAGACCAGGATCGCGGTGCGAGATGAAGGCGGTGCTCGCCACGGTGCTAGCAGGCCTCAGTGCAAGCAGCGGCGTCGTCGTTGCTGAAGCGATGTCGTCGGCTGACGAACTGGAGTTGATGGCGCCGGCGTCGGTAGGCGTTGGTAGTCCAAGGCTGCGGTGCAGGATGAGGGCGGTGCGTCATGTGACTTACGAGCGGTGCCCTCGAACCACGGTGCAAGCAGCGGCGTCGATTTCGGCGGGAAGTGGCGGCGTCAGGCAGGCCAAGGCGTCCTCGAGAAGCAAGGCGGTGCGGAGTGCGGTGCCCACAGGTTGCGGTGTGAGCAGCGGCTCGGTGGCGGCGTCAACAGGCATCGTCGGTGAGACCAGGGTCGTGGTGCGGCGTTGCGGTGGTGCCAAAGCTTTGTCGTGAAGCGAGGCGGTGCGGAGTGCGGTGCCCACAGGTCGCGGTGCAAGCAGCGGCTCGGTGGCGGCGTCAACAGGCATCGTCGGTGAGACCAGGGTTGCAGTGCGGCGGTGCCCTCTGCGGGGTCTTCAGGACACGGAGTCGGCAGTGGCGTCGTAGGCGTCGTCGAGTTGGTGTTCTTCGGGTTGCAGCACAAAACACACAGTCCCCAGTGCTGTGGGTCGAAGAACTTGAAGTCTTTGCTGTTCCTGAGACTTCGTGAACAGGGGGCAGGCTCTACCTCAAGCCCTTGGAGAGACTCACAAATTAGGTTGCAGAAAGTCCAGTCCAGGCCTTTCACTGCCCAAGACAGAAGCAGCCACTGCGGTCAGCCCAGCAAAGCACCCAGCAAAGCAGACGTTCCTTTTCGCAGCTTCTCCGGCTCGTCTTCTTGGCAGTCTTCTTGTTCCAGATGAGTTCTGAAGTTCAGGGGTCTGGGACCCAGCATTTATGTCCTAAAATCCTTTGATCTCTTAGGCAGAGAGGGCCTGTGCCCGGTCAGGCCAGTTCTGCCTTCTCTGGTGTGAATTCCTGGCAGGAGGGGAGACGGCATTTGTCAGAGACAGAGCAGGCCCTTTGAGGTGCAAGGAAATCTCCTCCCCCTTCCCCCATCGCAGCTCAAGTCTCTTCAGCCCTTTCCTGACCTACCTAGACCATCTGGCGCCCCTCCCGCTCCCCCAACCTTCTGTCATCCAAAACCCAGACAGGCAATCCACATTCCAGCAGAGGCACACGGAATGACTGAGCAAGAAAATACCCACTTTCTAAAAGTGGTATTTTCAAACACAGAATGTAAAAATCACCTTCACTAAAAGATGCATCTTTAGATTCTGAGTCCAGGCATACTACATTTTATTTTCTTACCGAATTCCCTGGGCCAGTTATGTTTATAAGATGTTATAAACAAACCTCCCATTCTGTCCTATGGGGAACTGGTAGCCTTGCAATAGTGAAAAACGAAATTGGCTGTAATTCACTATTAGGACATGCCACACACAACAGGGCATGTCCAACCTTTCACATACATTGCACCCTGCCCACAGGGGTACCTTGGGCCTACCTGAGGGATGTCTGACATGTAAGAAAAGGGAAGGTTAGGGATCGGCCAGTGTGTGCACTGGCCAAGTCGACATGGCAGTTACAAACTGCACGCAGACTCTGCAATGGCAGGTCTGGGTTACCGTTTTCAGGGCTACTCACGGGGGTAGCACAACCAGTGCTGCAGGCCCCCGGGTAGCATTTGATTCACTGGCCCTGGCACACGCAGTGCACTTTACTAGGGGCTAACAGGTAAATCAAATATCCAATCATGGAAACACCAATCCATAACACAATTTACACAGAGAGCATATGCACTTTAGCACTGATTAGCAGTGGTAAAGTGCCCAGAATCCTAAAACCAACACAAACAGGTCAGGGAAAAATAGGAGGAAAAAGCAAAAGTTTGGGGATAACCCTGCAAAAAGGGCTATTTCCAACACAACCCCCTTCCAGCCTAAAGCCAGGGGAGACCAATCCATACCCCGATGGGTTTCCCTGCTTGAGGCGATAGAACACGGAACCTGGCCTGCAACAGCAGGGTTTCCTTCCCGATCTACGCCTTCCTGAACCTAGTTGGATCTGTCTATCCATACTCTCAGGGCCCACTAAGCTGACCCTTGGGGGACCCCTCTCCTCACCTGTGGACCCCATCTGTGCAGCACCTAAACTTACTTGGCTCACAGATGTGTCCCAACAGGCAGACAGTACCCACATGGCCAACATAATGGTGTGGCCCAGCCCACCCCAGGAGCGTGACTCCTGTCCCCCTCCCAAGGGCAACTCTGTCCACCAGGACCGCCAGCCACAGTGGCCACTGACAAATGTCAGTGATGAGAGCCAGGCCTTATGCCTTTCAGGCCACTCCAACCGCTGTGGCGTCAGAAAGTGGGAGGCGGTAGCCCCAGGTGCCTGGCACCCTTTCTCCACTCTCTCCCCCGCCAAGTCAGGTACGGCCTCCTGACACTGGCCCACCAGCCCAGGGTCTGTACCCTGTGGCTGGACAGGAGACTGGGGTGGGCTCTCCCACACCCTCTCCTTCTCCCCGGGGTTCGGTACCGTCCCACCTGGAGCGGTACCCCCTTCCAGAATTGTTAGGGCACCTGTGGCAGGTGTCCTGCGCAGTCGCCCCCAGTTCAGGGGTGCTATCCGGCAACTGGTACACCAGCCCAGGGTCTGTACCCTGAGGCTGACCAGAGGTCTCGGGCGAGGCTCTCCTCCCAGGAGAAACACCCTCAGAACCGAAGACTGTCAGGACGCTGGAACCAGCCCTCCCAAACAATTCTTCCACCAGCTTAGGGCCTTGACCCTGCAACTGATCCACCACCGAGGATCTAAACCCATGGGTTGAACCGGGGTCAGAGGCGAGGACTCCCTCCCTCTGCACCCCCTTCCAGAGTTCTGCACCCTCTCACCTGGAGTGGTATCCCGAGAAGACAAACCGGTCAGGACACTGCTTACAGTCGTCCTTCCCTCCAGGTCAGGCCCTCAGCGCCTTTTGTAGCTCCTCTCTTCTGGCGAGGCCCCTGATTTGGATTTTGAGGTTTTTGCAGATCGCCTTCAATCCCTTAACATTGTAGGTTTCTAACCTCTCCTCCTCAAAGGCCACTTCCAAGGGTGCAACAGATGATGCAATTGATTCAGGCATGTTGTACTGGAAAGTTCAAGTTCAAAACCAATGGAAAGGCAAAGATAGACCAAAAAAACAGTATGTGGTACGTAATGGTCTGCGATATGGTAGTAGTGCCCACCAATCACTGTAAGTCAAGTGCAAACGAAAGTCCTATCCTCACCGCTGACAACCAATGTTAGAAATGGGATTTTTGGTAGGCTAAGGCGTGGGCCAAAGCCAGGCAAAAACCACCACTCTAGTCAGGATAAGGGAGTTACACTTCTAAAATAACCCCTGCTCACCCCCTTGGTAGCTTGGCACGAGCAGCCAGGCTTATCTTAGAGGCAGTGTGTAAAGCATTTGCACATAACCGACAGTAATACAGTGTTCGCACCACAAAAGGACACCACACCAGTTTAGAAAAATATCCAATATTTGTATATAATTAAGACAAGACCAAAAACGATAAGAATCCACAATACTATACTTAAAAGTTCACAGTTCCAAAAATACGCTAATTAAAAAGAGTTCCTTGTGTGGATAGCTCCGTCCGGGCTACCACGGCGTCGTGAACAACAAATCCAACAGTTCTGGCTGGTCGCGGGGTCGCGGGCCAGCTACGGTGTCGGGAAGACCCGCAAAACAGTACCTGTGAGAAATGCAGGGCGTTGAGGCCCTTGAAGTCACTCGCGTTGCAGGTCGAGCTCCTCTCTGGTGGAATCAGGAGCGCTGGCGCCGGCAGGCGTTGGGTGCTGCGGTGCGAAGTGCAGCGGTGCGGCGTGCGGTGCCCCCAGGTCGCGGTGCGAGCAGTGGCTCGGTGGCAGCGTCAGATGGCGTCGTCGGTGAGACCAGCGTCGCGGGTCGAGATGAAGGCGGTGCTCGCCACGGTGCTAGCAGGCCTCAGTGCAAGCAGCGGCGTCGTCGTTGCTGAAGCGATGTCGTCGGCTGACGAACTGGAGTTGATGGCGCCGGCGTCGGTAGGCGTTGGTAGGCCAAGGCTGCGGTGCAGGATGAGGGCGGTGCGTCATGTGACTTACGAGCGGTGCCCTCGAACCACGGTGCAAGCAGCGGCGTCTATTTCGGTGGGAAGTGGCGGCGTCAGGCAGGCCAAGGCGTCCTCGAGAAGCAAGGCGGTGCGGAGTGCGGTGCCCGCAGGTTGCGGTGTGAGCAGCGGCTCGGTGGCGGCGTCAACAGGCATCGTCGGTGAGACCAGGGTCGTGGTGCGGCGTTGCCAAAGCTTTGTCGTGAAGCGAGGCGGTGCGGAGTGCGGTGCCCACAGGTCGCGGTGAAAGCAGCGGCTCGGTGGCGGCGTCAACAGGCATCGCCGGTGAGACCAGGGTTGAGGTGCGGCGGTGCCCTCTGCGGGGTCTTCAGGACACGGAGTCGGCAGTTGCGTCGTAGGCGTCGTCGAGTTGGTGTTCTTCGGGTTGCAGCACAAAACACACAGTCCCCAGTGCTGTGGGTCGAAGAACTTGAAGTCTTTGCTGTTCCTGAGACTTCGTGAACAGGGGGCAAGCTCTACCTCAAGCCCTTGGAGAGACTCACAAATTAGGTTGCAGAAAGTCCAGTCCAGGCCTTTCACTGCCCAAGACAGAAGCAGCCACTGCGGTCAGCCCAGCAAAGCACCCAGCAAAGCAGACGTTCCTTTTCGCAGCTTCTCCGGCTCGTCTTCTTGGCAGTCTTCTTGTTCCAGATGAGTTCTGAAGTTCAGGGGTCTGGGACCCAGCATTTATGTCCTAAAATCCTTTGATCTCTTAGGCAGAGAGGGCCTGTGCCCGGTCAGGCCAGTTCTGCCTTCTCTGGTGTGAATTCCTGGCAGGAGGGGGGAGACGGCATTTGTCAGAGACAGAGCAGGCCCTTTGAGGTGCAAGGAAATCTCCTCCCCTTCCCCCATCGCAGCTCAAGTCTCTTCAGCCCTTTCCTGACCTACCTAGACCATCTGGCGCCCCTCCCGCTCCCCAACCTTCTGTCATCCAAAACCCAGACAGGCAATCCACATTCCAGCAGAGGCACACGGAATGACTGAGCAAGAAAATACCCACTTTCTAAAAGTGGTATTTTCAAACACAGAATGTAAAAATCACCTTCACTAAAAGATGCATCTTTAGATTCTGAGTCCAGGCATACTACATTTTATTTTCTTACCGAATTCCCTGGGCCAGTTATGTTTATAAGATGTTATAAACAAACCTCCCATTCTGTCCTATGGGGAACTGGTAGCCTTGCAATAGTGAAAAACGAAATTGGCTGTAATTCACTATTAGGACATGCCACACACACCAGGGCATGTCCAACCTTTCACATACATTGCACCCTGCCCACAGGGGTACCTTGGGCCTACCTGAGGGATGTCTGACATGTAAGAAAAGGGAAGGTTAGGGATCGGCCAGTGTGTGCACTGGCCAAGTCGACATGGCAGTTACAAACTGCACGCAGACTCTGCAATGGCAGGTCTGGGTTACCGTTTTCAGGGCTACTCACGGGGGTAGCACAACCAGTGCTGCAGGCCCCCGGGTAGCATTTGATTCACTGGCCCTGGCACACGCAGTGCACTTTACTAGGGGCTAACAGGTAAATCAAATATCCAATCATGGAAACACCAATCCATAACACAATTTACACAGAGAGCATATGCACTTTAGCACTGATTAGCAGTGGTAAAGTGCCCAGAGTCCTAAAACCAACACAAACAGGTCAGGGAAAAATAGGAGGAAAAAGCAAAAAGTTTGGGGATAACCCTGCAAAAAGGGCTATTTCCAACACAACCCCCTTCCAGCCTAAAGCCAGGGGAGGCCAATCCATACCCCGATGGCCTTCCCTGCTTGAGGCGATAGAACACGGAACCTGGCCCGCAACAGCAGGGTTTCCTTCCCGTTCTACGCCTTCCTGAACCTAGTTGGATCTCTCTATCCATACTCTCAGGGCCCACTAAGCTGACCCATGGGGGACCCCTCTCCTCTCCTGTGGACCCCATCTGTGCAGCACCTAAACTTACTTGGCTCACAGATGTGTCCCAACAGGCAGACAGTACCCACATGGCCAACATAATGGTGTGGCCCAGCCCACCCCAGGAGCGTGACTCCTGTCCCCCTCCCAGGGGCAACTCTGTCCACCAGGACCGCCAGCCACAGTGGCCACTGACAAATGTCAGTGATGAGAGCCAGGCCTTATGCCTTTCAGGCCACTCCAACCGCTGTGGCATCAGAAAGTGGGAGGTGGTAGCCCCAGGTGCCTGGCACCCTTTCTCCACTCTCTCCGCCGCCAAGTCAGGTACGGCCTCCTGACACTGGCCCACCAGCCCAGGGTCTGTACCCTGTGGCTGGACAGGAGACTGGGGTGGGCTCTCCCACACCCTCTCCTTCTCCCCGGGGTTCGGTACCCTCCCACCTGGAGCGGTACCCCCTTCCAGAATTGTTAGGGCACCTGTGGCAGGTGTCCTGCGCAATTCGCCCCCCAGTTCAGGGGTGCTATCCGGCAACTGGTACACCAGCCCAGGGTCTGTACCCTGAGGCTGACCAGAGGTCTCGGGCGAGGCTCTCCTCCCAGGAGAAACACCCTCAGAACCGAAGAATGTCAGGACGCTGGAACCAGCCCTCCCAAACAATTCTTCCACCAGTGCAGGGCCTTGACCCTGCAACTGATCCACCACCCTCGGATCGAACCCTCAGGTTGAACCGGGGTCAGAGGCGAGGACTCTCTCCCTCTGCACCCCCTTCCAGAGTTCCGCACCCTCCCCCCAGGAGAAGCACCCTCAGAACCAAAAACTGTCAGGACGCTGGAATCAGCCATCCCAACAATTCTTCCACCAGCTTAGGGCCTTGACCCTGCAACTGATCCACCACCCGAGGATCTAAACCCATGGGTTGAACCGGGGTCAGAGGCGAGGACTCCCTCCCTCTGCACCCCCTTCCAGAGTTCTGCACCCTCCCACCTGGAGTGGTACCCCTAGAAGACAAACCGGTCAGGACACTGCTTACAGTCGTCCTTCCCTCCAGGTCAGGCAGGACCTGAACCTGGCCTCCCAAACCAGGGACTAAACCCTGCGGCTGAGCACCTGCCCGGCGCACCAGGACTTCCTTGGGAGCACGCATGCCCCCCCTGAGGGTAACACAGGACTCATGTGTTGTGTGACAGTCTGCCTGGCGCAGATCTCCCGACCCCTGTCCATCTGACAGTGCGCGAAGATCCCCAGGACAGAAGTGGTGTAACCATGGTCACTCCTAGGAGGCTCAACCCTTCTGGCGGTCCCCTGACCCATTGGTTCTCCCACTGGGGAACACATCCCCCTCTCACCCCTCCGTCTGGACTTCTGCACCCTCCACTTAGGAGCAGCACCGCCAGACACCAGAACCGCTGGAGCTCTGTTTACAGACCCTCCATGTTCTCCTGACACTAGGAGATCCCCCTCAACGGACGGCCTACCAGTACAGCCTAGGCTCCCCACCTGCGGTTTCCTCCTGGAACCACCCAGGCTCTGGGACCGGGTTTTGGGCACCTTGGGCCGCAGCCCCTTCCCACTCCTTCTCCGCGGAGACAGGACGTGAGTCCCTACACCCTTCCCACGACAGCAGGACCTATCTGGGCTACCAAAAACCTTTCCCACCACCCTCGGTTGGGAAGTACGTAAGCCACTTCCTTCCGGGTCACCCCTAGATGCTTCTCCAGACCCTCGGGAATCCACCAAAAGGTCTGCCTCCAGTGCAAGCTCCCTGGGGTCAGAGAACTCACAATCCACTGGGTGTTGGCATAGCTCTGGAAAACAGGGACTTAAAATATGCTCTCCAACAATTGAATCACACAGCCCCACACAGGCGTTAACCAAACTACCCTTCACCCAACCATCCAGTGCCTCAGAAAAGTACCCCACACCATTCTCACAAGACTGGTGAGACAGTGTCTGACTGTTGCTGGCCCTCAACCCATACTCTTCTGGCTGGTCTCCATACTCTCGTACTAGGGCTTCTATCCTGGGGGTACCCCTCTCCCTGTACCTCTCATCTAGAGTCAGTAGAGTGTCCCTCCCACTACCAGGAAAAGGAACCCCTGTGCCAGTTCCCCAATCCACCTCAGGGACACTGCGTACCACTGGAGTAGTCTCATAATCCTGAACCCCCTGGTGTATGTCAACCCCTTCCTTGAAGTAGGGCCCGAAATCTGTGTGTGTGTGTGTACCTCCTCCTCAGTACTGGACCTAACACTTTTGCTGCCACCATCTATGCTGGGCCTAGCCATACTGGCTTCCCAGTCCAGCTCTCTCATTTTAATGTTATGGTCTAACATCATCCTTTTCTCCTCCAGGGCTAACTTAAGCTTCTCCAGTTCCACAGCAATTCTCCTTGCTTCCCGTCTGTCCTCCAGCTCCTCTGGGGACAAACGGCTGCTGCCTGGTTTAGAGGGCGCCCCCCTCCCCACAAGCACATCCACCCTTGGAATAGGCACCTCTGCCTCCATGCCAAGATCCCCAGACAGCTCACTAGCATGTCTGGCTGCTACCCAGGCCCTCAGCGCCTTTTGTAGCTCCTCTCTTCTGGTGAGGCCCCTGATTTGGATTTTGATGTTTTTGCAGATCGCCTTCAATCCCTTAACATTGTAGGTTTCTAACCTCTCCTCCTCAAAGGCCACTTCCAAGGGTGCAACAGATGATGTAATTGATTCTGGCATGTTATTCTGGAAAGTTCAAGTTCAAAACCAATGGAAAGGCAAAAATAGACCAAAAAAACCAGTATGTGGTACGTAATGGTCTGCGATATGGTAGTAGTGCCCACCAATCACTGTAAGTCAAGTGCAAACGCAAGTCCTATCCTCACCGCTGACAACCAATGTTAGAAATTGGATTTTTGGTAGGCTAGGGCGTGGGCCAAAGCCAGGCAGAAACCACCACTCTAGTCAGGATAAGGGAGTTACACTTCTAAAATAACCCCTGCTCACCCCCTTGGTAGCTTGGCACGAGCAGCCAGGCTTATGTTAGAGGCAGTGTGTAAAGCATTTGCACATAACCAACAGTAATACAGTGTTCGCACCACAAAAGGACACCACACCAGTTTAGAAAAATATCCAATATTTTTATATAATTAAGACAAGACCAAAAACGACAAGAATCCACAATACTATACTTAAAAGTTCACAGTTCAAAAATACGCTAATTAAAAAGAGTTCCTTGTGTGGATAGCTCCGTCCAGGCTACCACGGCGTCGTGAACAACAAATCCAACAGTTCTGGCTGGTCGCGGGGTCGCGGGCCAGCTACGGTGTCGGGAAGACCCGCAAAACAGTACCTGTGAGAAATGCAGGGTGTTGAGGCCCTTGAAGTCACTCGCGTTGCAGGTCAAGCTCCTCTCTGGTGGAATCAGGAGCAGGCGTCGGGTGCTGCGGTGCGAAGTGCAGCGGTGCGGCGTGCGGTGCCCCCAGGTCGCGGTGCGAGCAGCGGCTCGGTGGCGGCGTCAGATGGCGTCGTCGGTGAGACCAGGGTCGCGGTGCGAGATGAAGGCGGTGCTTGCCACGGTGCTAGCAGGCCTCAGTGCAAGCAGCGGCGTCGTCGTTGCTGAAGCGCTGTCGTCGGCTGACGAACTGGAGTCGATGGCGCCGGCGTCGGTAGGCCAAGGCTGTGGTGCAGGATGAGGGCGGTGCGTCGTGTGACTTACGAGCAGTGCACTCGAACCACGCTGCAAGCAGCGGCGTCGATTTCGGCAGGAAGTGGCGGCGTCAGGCAGGCCAAGGCGTCCTCGTGAAGCAAGGCGGTGCGGAGTGCGGTGCCCACAGGTCGCGGTGCGAGCAGCGGCTCGGTGGCGGCGTCAACAGGCGTCATCGGTGAGACCAGGGTCGTGGTGCGGCGTTGCGGCGGTGCCCTCTGCGGTGCCAAAGCTTTGGCGTGAAGCGAGGTGGTGCGGAGTGCGGTGCCCACAGGTCGCGGTCCAAGCAGCGGCTCGGTGGCGGCGTCAACAGGTGTCGTTGGTGAGACCAGGTTTGCGGTGCGGCGGTGCCCGCTGCGGTGCCAAAGCTTCGGCGTGAAGCGAGGCGGTGCAGAGTGCGGTGCCCACAGGTCGCGGTGCAAGCAGCGGCTCTGTGGCGGCATCAACAGGCGTCATCGGTGAGACCAGGGTTGTGGTGCGGCGTTGCGGCGGTGCCCTCTGCGGGGCCTTCAGGACACGGAGTCGGCAGTGGCGTTGTAGACGTCGTCGAGTTGGTGTTGTTCGGGTTGCAGCACAAAACACACAGTCCCCAGTGCTGCGGGTCGAAGAACTTGAAGTCTTTGCTGTTCCTGAGACTTCTTGAACAGGGGGCAAGCTCTACCTCAAGCCCTTGGAGAGACTCACAAATTAGGTTGCAGAAAGTCCAGTCCAGGCCTTTCACTGCCCAAGACAGAAGCAGCCACTGCGGTCAGCCCAGCAAAGCACCCAGCAAAGCAGTCGTTCCTTTTCGCAGCTTCTCCGGCTCTTCTTCTTGGCAGTCTTCTTGTTCCAGATGAGTTCTGAAGTTCAGAGGTCTGGGACCCAGCATTTATGTCCTAAAATCCTTTGATCTCTTAGGCAGAGAGGGCCTGTGCCCGGTCAGGCCAGTTCTGCCTTCTCTGGTGTGAATTCCTGGCAGAAGGGGGAGACGGCATTTGTCAGAGACAGAGCAGGCCCTTTGAGGTGCAAGGAAATCTCCTCCCTCTTCCCCCATCGCAGCTCAGGTCTCTTCAGCCCTTTCCTGACCTACCTAGACCATCTGGCGCCCCTCCCGCTCCCCCAACCTTCTGTCATCTAAAACCCAGACAGGCAATCCACATTCCAGCAGAGGCACACGGAATGACTGAGCAAGAAAATACCCACTTTCTAAAAGTGGTATTTTCAAACACAGAATGTAAAAATCACCTTCACTAAAATTTGCATCTTTAGATTCTGAGTCCAGGCATACTAAATTTTATTTTCTTACCGAATTCCCTGAGCCAGTTATGTTTATAAGATGTTATAAACAAACCTCCCATTCTGTCCTATGGGGAACTGGTAGCCTTGCAATAGTGAAAAACGAAATTGACGGTATTTCACTATTAGGACATGCCACACACACCAGGGCATGTCCTACCTTTCACATACATTGCACCCTGCCCACAGGGGTACCTTGGGCCTACCTGAGGGATGTCTGACATGTAAGAAAAGGGAAGGTTAGGGACCGGCCAGTGTGTGCACTGGCCAAGTCGACATGGCAGCTACAAACTGCGCGCAGACTCTGCAATGGCAGGTCTGGGTTACAGTTTTCAGGGCTACTCACGGGGGTGGCACAACCAGTGCTGCAGGCCCCCGGGTAGCATTTGATTCACCGGCCCTGGCACACGCAGTGCACTTTAGTAGGGGCTAACAGGTAAATCAAATATCCAATCATGGAAACACCAATCCATAACACAATTTACACAGAGAGCATATGCACTTTAGCACTGATTAGCAGTGGTAAAGTGCCCAGAGTCCTAAAACCAACACAGACAGGTCAGGGAAAAATAGGAGGAAAAAGCAAAAAGTTTGGAGATAACCCTGCAAAAAGGGCCATTTCCAACAATAAATAAAAGGCATTATCATTTACAATGTCAATAGCTCAAACTCGCGTATAGCGAGGGCTATTGCATTGCAGATGCTTGTTACTCTGGCTGGAGAGTCTGTATATTAAACGGTTGATTTGACATCCCCTAGTCAGTTTTAATTCACTCTGTCTCACATATCACAGCCACCCCACATGAACACCCTCGCACTCATCAGATGGCGGCAGAAATAGAAGATCTCCACTGAAGTGACCCTTCGGGGTACCCAAAGGGCATTGCAGCTCCGGCCGACGAGGAGCACCCATCCAATGATGCAGCATGACATCCCTAGGGGTGTATAAGGGCAACAAGAGACAGTCCTGAGGACTGCCCTCGACATCCTGTCCAGAGCCTAGATATCTATCCCTCATATTTTTTCTTTAGGAACCCGCTCCTCCCCGCCCCCACTTGACTTGAACATAATTTCGGAGCACGGGTACTGGACCTTTATTTGCTCCTAGTCCCCCCTCTCCTTTCTTTTGATTATATCTCTGTGTAAGAGAACATAGCCCTGGGACTGGTGGAAGCGAAACATTAAACCCCGTCAAGTGACCTGCTAGCTTCTATGCCACAGCCAACCTGACTGAAAATAAGGAACCCATGGTATAATTTTTAAGCAGATCTTTCCACCACAGATGAAAGCGGTGAGCAAATCAATCAGAATTTCATCATTCAACAGAAAACTGCCCTGCCCTCTAATCCAACCACCGGGCACAGCAGACGAGTGGCATGGGGATGGCTGATGTAAAACTATGAACCCTCGTTCCCGAAGAAGCTGGGGCTTAAACACTGGCACTGGCTCCCAGTCAGTGTGAAGAATGTGTTCTCGCGTTCAAAGTGTCTTGCACTATAAGCAAGGCCTACTAAGCCAGATTCAAAAATACCTCCAAAACATACATGTCAATAGACCTGATTCAGGCAGGAGACTCCCGATATTATTTTAGCGGTCTCCAATCTGAAACTGGCTCTGCTTCAAAAGAAGCTAAAAGGCATAAAACATTCCCACACTTTTTTTTTTTTTTAATCTTCCACTTCCCTGTTCTAAAATATTGGTATGTATGCCAAAATATAACAGACCACTACACGCCCAAGGACACTTGTCTCTGCAAAAGATCATCGGACTCTCCCAACAAGTGTCAGAAGCGTGGAAATTGCACCTTTGGATCCCAGAGTCTGTGACTGGCCTGATCCTTCCGGAGACAGACTACATCTAATTCAGAAAAAAACACCAAAACAAAATTACTTGCCTACAGATCAACTGTGCACAACTGTGGACAGCAGCTGAAGACACTTCACACACTGGATTCTAACTACCCTCGCTACCCCCACCCACCTCCAAACTGACAATGTCAGCTTCCACAACGATGTGTAGTAACAGCAATCCAAAGCACACCGCGCTAGAAAATGTTATATAATGTGCCTACCTATGTGCAGTGTAAACACGCCCTTACTACACTACGCTAGCCAATAGATGGCGATAAAGCCTCAGTACTTTGCAGAAAGGCCAGCAGTACGGACGAAGTAAACGAGGCACACCTACCGCCATTAGGGAAGGTTGATGTAAGAGCGGGGTGTTGTATTCCTCTTAGGGTGTCCATAAACGGGCTTTCCAGTATCATGTCCTTATATAGGCACAATTCGCCCTGCCCTTATATAGGCATAAAATCCCAGCCCTTATTTAGACATTAAACCATGCACTCCAAATACAGGCATGGTCTCCGACATCTGTCCACCCTAAACGTCACAACGAGTACATGAAGAACAGACCCTTAGGCTGCGGGAATTTCCCTAGTCCAGGACTATCGATTTCTTCAAGGACTCATATATTATGTATGAACCGTTATTCCTTAGGGGTTCATTCATGACGTCTTTCGCTATCCGACTCACGTCAATACTAAACATTCCTAGGTACTCTCGGGTATAAATATACCTTCCTAGCCATTGTAAACTAGAGGAGACCTCGACTTCAGAGGAGCCCGTTTCCCGGCCTGACGCACTGAGAAGACGCTGTCATCCCTGCACGCAGAGAATCCAGCTTCCAGTGATCTGACTTCCCTTGCGGGGTGTTGGAGTTCGAGTCTGGCAAAGAGATTCCAACCTCTCTCATTCTTCAGGTATGGAGCTGATAAGAACCTAGAGGGACTCTTGGCATACTAGGCATACTTGTCTTAACATACTCTTAGTATACCATAGTAAGGAATACTTCACCTACTTCATACCTCTCCCTACACCTAAGTTAGGTTAGGCACATTGGGGTAGAACTAGCTTAGCAACGCATCGTATGAGTACTCGCATTTTTAGTCTGTGTTATTTATGTAACAGCATATGTACTAAAAGATAATGCTATCGCAGTATTATTTATTTCTACTGCTCACACTGTACATTATTTATCTCGCATACTGTCTTGTGATTGTAACAGCACATTTTACTTACACCAGAAACAAGACTGTTCAATAAATCTTTTATTGAAAACGCCCGTCTATTCCTTTCTGTGTAACTTGGAGAAAACTAAGCATGCACGACTGAGCTGAGTGAAATAGTTATCTATTGTTTCCACGACTCTGGGACACGTTCTGATTCTAAAGGGAAACATAGTGGTCATGTTTTGCGGCTGCCAGAAACTACTCCCTTCTTGTTGTCAAGGAGTTTCTAGTGGCCTCTGAGCTAGCTGGCACAAGTAATTAAGTTTAATATACTCGATAGGGACATACTGACCTTAGTCCTATATCAAACCTATAGGATATATTATTCCAATGCGCAGAGCCTATTAGGGAAATAGGAGCTACACTACATGGCGCCCAACGGTTTGGTAAGGCGGTAATTCAACATTAGATACTGAGTAACTCAGCCGTGCTTTTTCTCTCAAGACCCCTATCCATATACTCCAAAAGACGTCTGGAGTGGGCAGGGTTTAGTATCCGCCACGGCTACATAGGGCAGTACCCTATATATTAGCTGTTTGGTTTGCTCAACGTTGAAGGATACAGTGTTCCAAAATATTGTGCACCTTATCTTTGTTTCCTTGAAACTTGTTCTACATTTTTCAAACAACAAAATGCCTGCCTCCGACACTGAAACCGGAAACGGTGGAGCTGCGGCTGATCCAGCCCAAGCAGTAGTTTTTAACAATACAGGTTTAAATGAAACCGAGGAGGGTGTTATAGACATCCCTCAAAACTTAAGAAGAGCCATCACTCTAAAACGTATAAAATATGGCCTACCGCCAAGAGGAGGTAGAGCAGTTTTCGTGATAGAGGCACATGAATCCTTTCAGACAGAGGTATTCTATTCATGGGTAATATTTCCTGAATGCAATCCAATATCACACACATTTCACTTCTACAAAGAAGATGATCCACCAGAGGAATACATTCCTTTCGAGGATATAGAAATTCCATTGACATACCAGGAGCATCAGCTCTGGTTTAAAGGCGCCCTAAAACATCACAAAAACATTACTAGGCTCGGTCCAGTAGGTAGACCAGGAGCAACATGGCCGATTCTAGCCGGCTATACACCTTATCCTGAACTGGATATAATGTCAGACGAGGAACTACTTACTCAAATACAAGAGTTAATAAAAATCTACAGACAATTGGTTCAATATGTCATGCGGACTTTTACAGTCCAGCAACCATTAACACTTTCAAATCAAACTCCTCAACAGGGGAATACACTAAAAATTACACCACAGACTCTATACGCAGTCATGGGTAAAATGCCCACAAAACGTGAGCAAATTCCGTTCTGGATAGCTCCAAAAATTACTCAAATCGAAGCAGTATTTCCAAATACTAGCCCGTATGAGAAACACAGAATCCTAACAATCTGTTTACCGATGGGGATCACACCACAACTGGAAGACTGCACCACTTGGGGCTCAGTCTTTGCTGCCATCTATACCAAAACACATGGCATTCCGTCAATTGCGGTAATACCTGATGTCCTCAAACAAATTCAAAATGAATACGGGGCAGAGCCTGCTCTGAATTTAGGTATGAAATTACTGAAAAATTTCGACCAAATCTCAACAATAATATTATCTAATATTAAAGGAGAGGCAGCAGCAGTTGCGATCCGCCAAAAATTAAGGGAATTCGATGTTACAGAACATCAAACAGAGCTACCCAGAATAATAGAACAATCTTATGCAGAATTAGGCAGAGATAGTTTGGGTGGAAGACCAGTGAAGCCGAAACTATCTGAAAGTCCTGAGAAGGACTCAATCAAACAAACTCCTACATCTTCTAAAAAGAAGTGTGAGTCTACTAAACAAAAATCAAACGAGAAACGTTCTCAATCCCGAGGTTGGTCTCCTCAAAAGGAGCCCTCTGAAAGGAGGTATAACCTCAGGAATAGGGATAATTTGAGAAAACCTGATAGGTATCAAGATACTGATACACGTTCCTCTCGTCCCTTTCAGATCTCATCACAGACTTCGGAAAGAAGAGGACGGACGGAACCCAGAGAAGAACGCGTGAAATCGAAAGACGACAAACACGCTCCAAAAACTAGAGCAAAACCTCAATTCTCCAAAAAGAAAGTAGCAGGTCTAAAGATCAGACATGCCGAGAATACTGAGAACACAACTCAAGAATGGAGAATGGGCTCAGACCATGCTGGACAGTGCAGCAGAAGTCACAATAGTTCGTCAGAACCTGAGGGAACTTCTGGAGATAGTGGACTTGAATGAGTACATTACAGTCGAGACTGTAGACACCAGGGTTAGTACTCCACAAAAGTTATATGAGATAACACTCCGGATGGAGGGAGACAAACCTAGACAGGTGAAAGCACTTTTTTGGGAAAGACTATCAAAGGGCTATGACATACTTCTAGCAGAAAAAGACTGGCCACCACAATTTGTCAGGGAGTGCCCACATGGCGAGGACATTATTATGCCTGCCTTCTCCAACCATATTCCAATTCACCTAAAATATACATATGCCAGGAAATGGGCAGTGGCCCAGGCCCCAGCATTATATAAAAATCATGTAGGATGGGATGAGGACTCACCTAACCATAAAATACATCTGAAACATGAACCAACTGCACAATGGCAGTACCCAATAAAGCAAGAAGCTAAAAAACAGGTCAGGGAGATCTTAGATCAACTTGAATATCAAGGGGTGATTGAAACATGCACCTCCTCAATGAACAATCCTTTGTTTCCTGTCTCCAAACCAGACAATACATATCGTCTAGTTTTGGACTACAGACACCTAAACACTTGTTCTAAAACCTTTGCAGTGCAAAATGCACCTAGCACAGCATTAATGAATAACATTGTGCGTAAAAAATATAAAACAACATTAGACATCGCAAATGGTTTCTTTTGTCAAAACATAGCACCTGAAAGCAGGTACTTAACAGCATTCTCCATAATGGGGACCCAGCATCACTTTTGTCGACTCCCACAAGGGTTCAAGAATAGCCCAGGTTTATTCTCAGCGAGGGTAACGGAGTTACTACAAATTTATGACAATGAGGCATTGTCCTATGTCGATGACATTTATCTGACAGACGATGACCTGGAAAAACACTTGAACAGGGTGAGCACCATTATACTGGGATTCGCCTCTGAGGGCTACAAGTTCAACTTTAAAAGTCCCGAATTGCCCATCTCAATGTCCTATTTCTAGGATATGAGCTTTCAAGTGAAGGCAAGAGCTTGGCAGCTAACTTTTAGAAAAGTGTGCGCTGCTCCAACCTCCAAAAACGCTAAAAACTTACAATCCATCCTGGGTTTTCTAAATTTTGGAAGAACATACATTTTAAATTACGCAGAAAGGGTTAAACCTCTCTACGCATTAATCAAACCTGATTTTTCAATCAAGAATTGGACACAAGAACACACAGAAATATTGCGTTCACTCCAGGCTAACATGTTAGCAACAAATCACAAACACGCGTAAGTCAACGCAATTTGGTGATCCGAATAATTTCGGGTCAATGCGGATTCACCTACTTAACCTTCAATGAGGGTGAGAAAATACCAATAGCATACAAATCTCATTTGTACACACAAGCGGAAATGCGCTTCAGTTCAACAGAAAAAATTCTGACAGCAGTTCAAACCGCTGTAGCAAAAGAAAGAGCCTTAGCCCAAGGGAAACGCATTATTGTCGTAACCCCAGTACCGGCTTTAGAAGCGGTCACAAAAGCAAGCATTCCAAATGCTAAAGTGTTACATCCGAGATGGATACAATGGGTTAATTCTCTTGCTGCAACTGATGTTGAATATGTTTTTGATCCAGATTTAAAAACACAAGCATTCCTGCAATATGAACATGAATGTCCCCTGCCTACTGAAATTCTGCCTCTCGATCAGTACGAATTCATAATTTACACTGACGGATCCGCACAACCCGCAATAGGGAGTAAGCAAGCTTACAGTGCAGCGTGTGCAATCGTTAAAGGTCGCATGCGAAATGGCATCTTCAGACCTATGGTCACAAAAACTCAGTCTCTAGGAGATTGTACAGCTCAGCGAGCTGAACTACAAGCATTCAAACTGGCACTTGAAAGTACAGATCGAGAATTCCTCACACTAATAGTGTGCGATTCCTTTTACTGTGTTCAGTCGTATAATGACTATTTACAAAACTGGCTTGAAAATGGTTTCAAAGATGCGAAAGGTGGCACAATAAAGCACAAAATGCTTTGGGAACAAGTAGTTCAGTTGAAAAACGAACTACCAAAGGCTCACGTGATCCACACACTGAGTCATCAACGTGATGGCGTTCACGTTGCAGGGAATTCATTGGCTGATGAAGCCGCAAAGGGGGCTGTGCAGACGGCTTCCGTAGCTGCGATCACTCGTTCAAAAACAAAAATAGACGGTGAGATAATGTTGGCTGTCAATGCTTCAAGCAAAGGCAGCAGTGCAGCGTTACCAAAAAGTTTCCACTCAAGTACTCTTATGTAATTGATGCGAACAACGTTCCTTTTGCTCGAATCCCTGGAGTGGGGGATAGGGTAATTCCAAACATGGAACGTAGAGCAGCCTTGATTTATGAAACACATTTGGGGGAAGGTCTGTCACATCAAGGGATCTCTAAAACAATTTTGACGTTAAAAGAGATGTACTGGTGGCCTGGAATGAATACAGAAATTCACATATTCATCAAAAACTGCTTAGACTGTAAATTACAGCGAGAGAGCCACCAGGCACCATGCTGCGAATGCGGTAACCCAGTACAGACACCATTGTTAGACAGCATTAGACTATCTACGCACCTGCGTCCTACTGGACAAAGGCATTCCCACAAATACTGAATCTAGGTTCCTATGGTTATGGCCTCAGCGCTCAGCTGACGCTCGAACTGTTATAAACGATTTGCGAGTCTTTATCGGCATATACGCAATAGGCACGCTACATTCTGACCAGGGTCCTGCGTTTAGCTCTAGGGCTTACAAAGAAGCCATGGCCAGTCTGGGCGTTGCATTGCGGTACTCCTCTCCATTCCATCCTGAGGGAAATTCGGTTGTGGAAAGGAAAAACCGCGACATAAAGCAGTCTATAACAGCTAGAGTATTAGGTTCGGGTGACGGGTGGGTCAAACACCTTAGTGGGGTACAACGCTCTTTGAATAATCTGCCAAGAAGTTCTCTAAGGGGGGTCACTCCATATGAGGTCCTATTTGGGACAAGAATGTGGGTACCGGACCTTGAACACGTAGGCACAGTGGTGGAAAATAAACCTTTTGATATCAAAGATCGTTTGGCTGTTTTACAGGACTTAAACAAATTAAGAACGAAACAAAGCAACGTACTCCTACAGCCAACCACCACTGGGGAAAAATCGGCGGTCCCAGCAAGGCCTGTCTGGATTCCAAAAGTTGGGGATCTAGTCAGAGAAAAGATTGCGGACAAGGAATTTGGACCTTCTTACAGACAACCAGTACCTGTCCTTGCAGTTCAAGGAACAAGAACAGTACTTCTGCCGCCCCTTGCTGGAAGAAAGGAGAAAAGATTTGTGTCCAATCGACCTGATCAAACCACAGTATGTGGCCAATACTAAATAGTAGGCCTCGTGGACTCCGACCTAGTAGCAGACGCACTCCTCTCGCTACTATCAAAGAGGTTCAGACTGAAAGACTGATAACCATCGAGAATTCAGCTGTAACTGATGAAGGACTAAGCAACAACGCTATGGAACTCATCCCTCTTGAACACCAAGTAACAGTTCGTCCAAATACACCTGTCTACACCAACGTAACAAGTGATGAACTGGTTCCAGTGATTTCTACAAATCCTGATGCAATTCCAACAATTGATAGGACTGCTTCTGGCTATTTCATTGACTTTGATACGTTCTCAGAAGATCCCAGTGAACCTGAAACGACACCAGCATCATTCAAATTCAAGCAGCAAGTACAAGACTTTCTTCACTTTCTGAAAAAGACTTATTTGGTTTCACCATGGATTGAACTCTGGATTATATCTGGACTTTTTGTTTTCCTGCTCTGGCTAGCTTTGGTAACAACTGTGAGCGTGCTTATAAGTGGCAGATACATCCATGTGAACACTGAAGGAAAAGACGTGAACGTACTTTTGAAACCTCATAAATCCTCCCATCGTGAAGCAAGAGACTTGTCATCAGTGAACATCACAGCTGTTCCTATACAGGATGGTATAGTGTGGGACAAAACAGATTTTGATATATTCGGTCCGACGGAAAAATTGAACATTCCACATTTGTTTAAAATTTCACTAAGTGATCTAATTACGTCCAGTACCTATTCAGATGATTGGGACTTTGGGACTGTAAATTACATTATGTTTGATCTAGAAAAATCTGCTGCATTTTCTAAAAATGAATATTTAGAGGGTTCATCAGACTATGAACAAATGTATTGTTATAACCACTATGGTCATCATTATTTGCATAAATCTGCATATCCAAGAAATGTGTTTATGATTAACCAATGGGAACATTGTCCTACACCACCTAAAGGTAGTTCAAAAACATTTGCTAGTAAGTTTCCATATTTTTCAGGTTACAATACATCTGATCCAGAAATGTTTTACTATAAAAATGTAAACAAGACAGGGCTGAAAATTATGTTAACAAATACAAAACAGATTTACTCTGAATTATTTAATGCCCAACTGTCTAGACAGGGTTTCGACTTTTGGAAAGACACAGTAGACACCAAAACAGTCTGGGGTACTAAAGATTGGCAAGTGCAGGGGATAGAAGCTTTATTTAGAGCCTGCATCATCCCTGAACAAATAATGTTTTTGAATGAAACCATCCAACAAACATCTTGTCTTGGATTAGCCAAGATCAAAGAGATGAACACACCTTCTGTACCAACACCTGCCAGAGATAACGATACACAGGCAGTGGTGACAGTTGACAATATACTACAACTCAACAGATCTAATCCTGATTGGAAAAAATGGTTGATCTGGCCCACAGACACGAATAACTGTCAGGAAAGATTCCTGAATAAAACTCAGGGCTTTACTATTAATAGGCCAGACCCAAGATACGTCCAAAGACAACATCCGGGGGTAGTAACAACATACAGTGTAGGGAAATTATGCCTCGATTGGCTGCATAAGTCTACACTACAGGATGTGAAACAACACTTAACCTTACTTAAAAAGGACGCAGAGCTTAGGGAATTCTTGCTTGGACCAAGAAAACCGCGTCAAAAACGTTTCATATATGCCGGCATTTATGCTGCCTAAAATGAAGCATGGAAAGTATCACAGATGGAGGCTGCAGAACGAATACGTGAACTTGATCGTATTAATTTAGAGAAAACACTCTCTGTGGTCGACAATGGGTTAACAACTTTGTCCTCCAGAATATATTCATTGGATGGCATTGTATCCTCTGCTATCGACATACTAGAACAAGATTTTGCGATGTTACAACAAGGCCAGTCTCAATTACGTTCTATTATGTTATTAAGCTGGACGCTGCAATCTTTGCGAGCTGGCTATGTGCCTTGGCGTTTTATCAACACAACGGCTCTGTTTGCAGAATACAATCTCACTGATAAACAGATCGAATTGGCACAAAGAGGAGCAAGGTATACAGTGCTGAGCATTGAAAAACTGGAGAAATTACCATTCACAGTGGCAGAAAAACCAGCTACAGAATGGCTTATTCATGGTAAAATCACACTACCTGTGACTACTTTTCAGTTTCAGTATTGCCTCAGACAAATGCAAGCAGGCAAATATGAAAGGTTGGGTAAGGAATACATTAAGACATCTTGGGATTTACCGTATACATATAGATGTTGGAGTGGGGATCGTGAAGTGTTTTTGAGCGGTACAAACTGTAAACGTGCACTAAGCGGTTCGCTTATATGTCAGGACATTTCTTTACACGGGGCTTGTAATGGTTCTGTGGCAAATTTGTCTTGCCATCAGCAGGGTACACCAGCTGCTGTGATTAATCCAACGTTTGGACAACTTTCTAATGGGAGTTACCTCATGTTGAATGATCAAAGTTGCTGCGGCATGTTGCCAGGCATCCCATATCTAGTAACGGTCAACTCCAGGGTCACTTGCTGTATGCAAGTATTGTTTGCCCCAATAGACACAGTCAGGGAGTCACCTCTAGGTCCTTCGCTGAACGTCTCTTTTATAAGATTTGATACTTTGAGCAGAATGAAAGCCATGCTTTTACAGCAAACAGTGCCTTTGACCTCGGCCAAAGAAACCTATGATCTACAAATAGCAAGGACTTCGGCTGAGATACAGACTTTAATACGTACAAACTGCCCTATACATTTCGTAGAAATTATATCACGTATCTTCAACATGTCTGATACAACTGGCATTATACATGTATTTAAGAGCATCTGCTCCGGTCTGTTAGCACCTTTCCAGGCAATACTGGAATCATCCTGAACTTTGCACATTCGGTGTTTGGTGGCATACCATTAATTCTAGCACTTGTTGCCGGAATTCTATTTCTCTTCCTGCTATTGCGCTATGGCCAGCCTCTTCGCAGACATCACTCCGAGCGAAATGGAGAAAGCTCTCCTTGAACGAAAGTGCCGTGAGCGAATAGTAGAGCTTTTGGGCATAAATCGTCTCACGGGACCTTAATACAACTTGGTTCCTGTCATTCAGACCAATCTGGCAAGATTGCATCTTACCTGTTCTACGATGCCTGCTATGCGGTGTAGAATGCGTGTTGGACACCTGTCTAACATTTCCATCGGATACGCCAACGGATGTCGATACTCTGCTGGACCAGATAACGGCCCATGCTATGTGTTGTCCCCAGAGGCTACCAATCCTGATGTCAGCATTCATTGAGATCTCACAGACGCTTCCGGCTGCTGCTGAGGGTACGAGAAAGATCTACAGGCACACAGGTAACAACGGACGCGAACTTTGCTGCGGCACCCTATGCTGGAAGCGAAGCTTCACATCTCTGTGCAATTAATCTACTTCACGAGGTGTTCCAACTGACACCAACTACAGTGGACTATGTTTTGTCTATAGAAATAGATGATCTCATGGTTACACCAGACCCGTAAACTGACTCTGATTCAGCATACCGTGTTCCAGAGATGCAGTAACAATTTGGCCTTCATTTTTCAAAATAACTTGGAACTCGACCAAAATTGAACTTTTTCCCATTTTTCGAACGAAAATGGCACTTCAATCTGCTTAAAGTAGAACTAGCCTTATAGTACAGACTTGGCGGTACTTCCACAGACACTTAGTCATCTTGTGTGTCTAACACAGTTCATTAATTTTCATGACATGAAATGACTTTTGATTTTCGAACAACTTATCGATAATTTTTTTGTCACATGTAAATATTACTGCTTATATTCATTCCAATTGCATTTATTTTCGAACTTTATGCCTGAAATGAAAAGCATTTGCTTCAAATGTACAGTACCTTTTGCATTTTTTACTATGTTTTTTAATACTTTTAAGAAATGTTTTTAAAAAAAAATATGCGGTACTCCATTTTATGTTTAGCATTTTAAATGTTTAGCATTTTAGTCTTATCGTATACACGAAAGTGGAGTGGGTGTTGTATTCCTCTTAGGGTGTCCATAAACGGGCTTTCCAGTATCATGTCCTTATATAGGCACAATTCGCCCTGCCCTTATATAGGCATAAAATCCCAGCCCTTATTTAGGCATTAAACCATGCACTCCAAATACAGGCATGGTCTCCGACATCCGTCCACCCTAAACGTCACAACGAGTACATGAAGAACAGACCCTTAGGCTGCGGGAATTTCCCTAGTCCAGGACTATCGATTTCTTCAAGGACTCATATATTATGTATGAACCGTTATTCCTTAGGGGTTCATTCATGACGTCTTTCGCTATCCGACTCACGTCAATACTAAACATTCCTAGGTACTCTCAGGTATAAATATACCTTCCCTAGCCATTGTAAACTAGAGGAGACCTCGACTTCAGAGGAGCCCGTTTCCCGGCCTGACGCACTGAGAAGACGCTGTCATCCCTGCACGCAGAGAATCCAGCTTCCAGTGATCTGACTTCCCTTGCGGGGTGTTGGAGTTCGAGTCTGGCAAAGAGATTCCAACCTCTCTCATTCTTCAGGTATGGAGCTGATAAGAACCTAGAGGGACTCTTGGCATACTAGTCTTAACATACTCTTAGTATACCATAGTAAGGAATACTTCACCTACTTCATACCTCTCCCTACACCTAAGTTAGGTTAGGCACATTGGGGTAGAACTAGCTTAGCAACGCATCGTATGAGTACTCGCATTTTTAGTCTGTTATTTATGTAACAGCATATGTACTAAAAAGATAATGCTATCGCAGTATTATTTATTTCTACTGCTCACACTGTACATTATTTATCTCGCATACTGTCTTGTGATCGTAACAGCACATTTTACTTACACCAGAAACAAGACTGTTCAATAAATCTTTTATTGAAAACGCCTGTCTATTCCTTTCTGTGTAACTTGGAGAAAACTAAGCATGCATGACTGAGCTGAGTGAAATAGTTATCTATTGTTTCCACGACTCTGGGACACATAGTGGTCATGTTTTGCGGCTGCCAGAAACTACTCCCTTCTTGTTGTCAAGGAGTTTCTAGTGGCCTCTGAGCTAGCTGGCACAAGTAATTAAGTTTAATATACTCGATAGGGACATACTGACCTTAGTCCTATGTCAAACCTATAGGATATATTATTCCAATGCGCAGAGCCTATTAGGGAAATAGGAGCTACACTACAGGGGGAGCTAAATGAAGGAAAAATTGCATTCAGAGCAAGCACAGGCAAGCCCAGACTGAGGAAATACACTGTGCTGCCGGAAGGGGGTGCTCTGGGAAGAATGGTCCAGCAGAATGCAAGGGGCCGGATTTGAGCCCACAAAGGAAAGGAATGCACAGCTGAAATGCAGGCAGCCTACGGAGGTAGATGCACTCTTCCTATTGTGAAGGGTGAACAGCCATTACAACGCGGCTGTTTCACCGCAAGTCATTACATCGCATGCGTTACAACGCATGCAATGTAACAATGTGTACCATTACTACGCATACCATTACATCGCATGTGCTTTTACAACGCATGCGATGTAATGGCTATCAACATCGTTGTGAGGAAACTGGGGCTCTTCCGTTTCCTCACAACGACGTTGTGACGTACACTGCCCCTCAGACGACGCTGGAACCAGGAGAGAGGAACCACAAGGAGAGAGAGGTAAGGGGGATTGGGGGGTAGGGAGAGGGTCGTGCTGGGGGTAGTGTTTTAGGGTAGTGTTGTGGTGTGTGTGTGTAGTGTAGGTAGGGGGGTGGGTCGTACTGGGTGTAGTGTTAGTGTTGTTTGTGTAGTGTAGGGTAGTGTTTTAGGGTTTAGTGTAGTGTCGGGGGTCGTGCAGGGTAGTGTTTGAGTGTAGGGATCGGACTGGGGGGAGGGTCGTGCTGGTGGTAGTGTTTTAGGGTAGTGTTGTGGTGTTTGTGTAGTGTAGGGTAGTGTTTTAGGGTTTAGGGTAGTGTCGGGGGTCATGCAGGGTAGTGTTTGAGTGTAGGGATCGGACTGGGGGTAGGGGGAGGGTCATGCTGGGGGTAGTGTTTTAGGGTTTAGGGTAGTGTTGTGGTGTTTGTGTAGTGTAGGGTAGTGTTTTAGGGTTTAGGGTAGTGTCGGGGGGTCATGCAGGGTAGTGTTTGAGTGTAGGGACCGGACTGGGGGGCGGGGGAGGGTCGTGCTGGGAGTAGTGTTTTAGGGTTTAGGGTAGTGTTGTGGTGTTTGTGTAGTGTAGGGTAGTGTTTTAGGGTTTAGTGTAGTGTCGGGGGTCGTGCAGGGTAGTGTTTGAGTGTAGGGACCGGACTGGGGGTAGGTGGAGGGTCGTGCTGGGGGTAGTGTTTTAGGGTTTAGGGTAGTGTTGTAGTGTTTGTGTAGTGTAGGATAGGGTAGTTTTAGGGTAGTGTCGGGGGGTTATGCAGGGTAGTGTTTGAGTGTAGGGACCGGACGCGGGGGAGGGTCGTGCTGGGGGTAGTGTTTTAGGGTTTAGGGTAGTGTTGTGGTGTTTGTGTAGTGTAGGGTAGTGTTTTAGGGTTTAGGGTAGTGTCGGGGGGGTCGTGCAGGGTAGTGTAAATGTAGGGAGAGGACTGGGGGTCGGGGGAGTGTCGTGCAGGGGTACTAAATTAGGGTTTAGGGTAGGGCAGGGTAGAATCACTTACCTTTCAAACTTTTACCATGAATATACCTTTACCACGCATGCCTTTGCGTTGTAATGGCATGCGTGGTAAAGGTATAGTCGTGGTAAAAGTTTGCGATGTAATGGTATGTCGTTGTCATTGACATCGCGTAGTAATACCCCCGTTGGAATGGCACGCGTTGTATTAATATGCGATGTAATGAGTCATATTCATTGTAAAGCCCCACCACCGCTTCCCATAGACAGGCAGCAGGAAAGGAAAACCAATATATCTTGTCAATGTACTGATTCACACAAAACCCCTTTACGTCGGAGTGTTCCAAGTAAAGATGTTAGTTTTTTCTCCTTTTTCTTTACCGTGTGCGCAGACATATTTTCTTTACAGATATTTGTTTTTCTTGCACGCAGGGCACAAGTCCTAAATCAGCAAATGTGACAAGATGATAATAAGATTTACAGCGGAGCTCGGTAAACCACGAGCGCTCGTAAAGATGAGCACAAAACTAAGAACAAGCCTCTTCTCCTGCTATTAGGCTCAGGCGGCACAGGAAAGAAAACAAAGATCCTTTTGGAGTCTCCCAAAAAAAAAAACAAGCAGCGAAGTGGGAGGGGTTTGGGGGATGGGTGAAATCATCTCCTTTTGAAGTCAGAGAAAGAAAATTAAAGAGGCAGCCCTCGAAAACGGCATCTGACATTTTATCTCAGTCTTTGCATGCATAACAAATGTGAGGAGATAAGAAGAATTACAGCTCGGAGCAGCTGAAAAGATCATGCGCTTGTGTGCAGTGCTCTTGGACAAAGGAAAAAGTAGTAATTTTTACAGTTTCTAAAATGAGACAAGTGGAAGGCTACAAGTACTGGGGTGCTGTTCCATGGGAGTGAACATCCGATGAAAAGGAGGGACAAACAGGAAAGATTAGCCACTGGGAAGCAAGGATTTTTTTTTTTTTAATATTTTTTATTGTCAACAAGAGGGCAACGTAATTAACACAATATTACATTTGACAAAAATAAAAAGAAGAAAGAAGACACAGCTTATGACATAACTTATAAACTTAAAGCAGTCAAAAGAGTACTATAAATAGAAGGGATATACCAATTATAAATATCTCGAAAGCTTATTTGCAGCATTACGTATCTAATACAAATTGTCCCCAGATTGCCTTTAATTTCAGCAAAGAGCGAATTCCCCTTGCCTTAGCCAGAGCTTTTTCCATTTCGTATATTTCCCTAACTAAACTCCACCAATCGCTTATAGAAGGGGGTTTCGGGGAGATCCATACCCGAGCAATAACCAGTCGTGCAGCCACTAATAAGATTGAAGATAGTCGCATGAGTCCATGATTCGCCTGCTTGTAACCCATCATGATTTCCATAGCTGTTAGAGGTGAGTCTATCCCCAATTTTGGGGAAAACACTTGGCCAATCTTTTGCCAAAACCTACCCAATTCCACACAAGTAACAAACGTATGTATTATGTTAGGCACATACAGACCACATCTAGGACACTTCGTCCGATCCCCACCTGGGCCTCCCAGGGCCCATTTTGAGATTTTTTTCTGGCATATAGTAGAGCATACATATAGTGCGAAATTGCTGCAGTCTCAGGTTAACAGAGTATACCGAGTCATCTACTATTTGTAGTGCTTGTTTGATACCGGTAGGAGTAATTCCCGTCCCTAAAACATTATTCCAGTGTTCCGCGAGCCTTTCGCAGTCACTCTGTCTATAGCTATTAAGGCATTTATACATACCACTGATCAGAGATTTTGTCTTTTCCCCATGCAAGCAATCCCAGATCTCGGAGCTAGATATTGTTGTCAACGCTAAATGTTTCACAAGGTAATCTTTAACCTGAAGATGCTTAAAAAACATATAGTCGGGCAATTTATAATGGAGCTGCAAGCTCTCAAAAGAAACAAAACCATTGTTATCATACAGCTCCCCCAACGATAAAATCCCATATCTAGCCCGTTTTCTGACAGTATCTTTGAATGTATCCGGGAACATCGGATTACCCCATAGGGGAAGCTTATCGTAGTAATATGATAAAGCACATCTGGAACACATAGACTGATAGTCTTAAACCTGACTCTTTTGAAATAATTCAGATAGTTGATTCTATATAGAAACATGCAACTACCTTCCCCCAATATCAAACGATAGGAGAAGTTTTTATCAGCAGGATTTAGAAGGCTACGGAGGCGCCCTAGCGAAAGCTGCCCAAAAATCCATTTTAAAATCGGGAAAATCAAGTCCTCCTTGATTATATGGAAGCTTTAGTAAGTCTATCGCTCTTCGAGCTTTTTTGTACCCCCAGATGAAACTACTCAAGTTTCTTAAAGAAAAAATTAGGGATCCGCAAAGGGATAGATCGAAATAAATATAAGAATTTAGGTAGTATTTTCATTTTAATTATATTACATCTCCCTATAATACCTATTGGGAGTTTATGCCAATTCTTTAACTGCTTGACTGTATCTTTCAATAATACTTCATAATTTAAAGAAAATATCCGATCAATCTGAGCCGAAACCCTAACCCCTAAATATGTAGCTACTGGACAAACACCTGCAATTAATCTTTCGGGCTTAAAATTAAGAAGCACTTGAGTTTTGTTTGAATTTAATTTATATCCTGATAAGGAGCCAAATGCCGTTGCTTCATCCTCAATACGGTTTATCGCTCTAGCTGGATCGGTTGTAAAGACCGCAATATCATCAACATAAGCGTTGACCTCCATTACACTAATGGAGAAATTTGCAGATTGGATTGTAGTGCACAGATAAATGGCTCGATATAAACAGCGAACAACAGAGGAGAAAGAGGGCCACCCTGCCTGGTACCACATGAAATTGGAAATGTTGATGAGTGTAACCCAGCATATGATAATTTAGCTTGGTATTTAAAGTATAAAGCTTGGACCCACCGCATGAATTGTCGCCTGAATCCAAATGTTGCCCGCGTAGCCCAGAGAAAGTCCCACCCAACCCTGTCAAATGCTTTTTCGGCATCCAAGAGAATCATGCCAAGGTTTATTGACATCTTCTTAGCAATATCAAAAGCCCCCACAGCCGTATTAACATGGACGGTAGTATCTCTGCCAAGAATAAAACCGTGTTGATGGTCAGATACTAATCCAGGCATGATTAGAGCCAGCCGGTTAGCCAATATTTTTGCATAGATTTTGGCATCAGTATTAATGAGCGAAATCGGTCGGTAGGAGCCACAATCATCAGGGGGTTTATCTTTTTTTAGAAAGAAAACTATCTTTGTCAAATTCCCCGATTCTGGTGTCTTTGCAGTTGAGCCTATTCATTGTATAACCAAGCTAATCCGTAACATCAGAGTATTTTTGATGTTTAACTGTTTATTTTATCTGCAAGAAAACAGAAGGGCACTGCTCATGAACACAGCAGGTCGCCTACAACCCTTTTAATGGGCCGGCCGTGTATAGCAAACAGGCAATCAGAAAGCAACAATAGTATGCTCAACCAAGCATCATGACAAAAGGGTTACACAGCAAGTCGCCTACAACCCATTGCGGGCCGGCCGCGAAAGAAAGCAATCGCAGATTCAAGTCACAAATATGAGGAGAGCAAACAGCAGGCCAAAAGAGAAAAGGAAGAGAAGAGGAGAGAAAGAAAGAGAGACAGATAGGAGAGATGGGCGAGGGGAGGGGAGTAGGGGGGAGCCGGGGATATGGTCCCAGCAGGTCCAAAGGCGTGGCCTATAGCATTGAGGGGGGGGGAAGGGAGGGCGTGCAGGGGTATGCAGTATCGGGCTTGCCCTGTGATGCGAATGTACTAAGCCCCAGGAGGGATCAAGTGGAGTGTGCGGGGGTCTGCTCTAAATCTGGGGGATATACTGCGTCGTCAAAGAGGCGTAAGGCTCGGAGTTTCGGAGGGTGGGAGCGGGCATGTTCCATTTTACAGAGATGAGTGACAACCGGTTGCCACAGTTTAGTGAAGTGAGAATCACGGGATTGCAGGCGCGCGGTAGCAATTCCATGGTCATAGTGTGCCATAGACGCGTAAACCAATCACTGACCGGGGGGGTCTCCGCTTTCTTCCAATACAGGGCAATGAGTTGTTTAGCAGCGCCTAACATGTGAACAGAAATGTGCCAATCTTTGCGTGTGAGTGCGCGCAGGTTGTCAGGTTTGAGGCCGAGGATAACTGTGGCTCGAGTCGCAGGCAGGGGAAAGCCAAGCACCGCTTTTATGTGGCTGAGGATCTCCTTCCAGTATGAGGTCAAAAAAGGAGCAGGACCACCAGATATGAAGAAAGTCACCCGGGGAACTCGAGCATCTCCAACAAAGAGGAGAAGTTGCGGGGAACATCTTGTGCAATCTGAGAGGTGTGTAGTACCATTGGGTCATAATCTTATAGGCGGTTTCCCGCTGAGAGATACAGCGATAGACTTTCAGAATGTCGCGCCACAGACGATCCCACTGAGCGGGGGCTATTTCCAAGGGGGTGTCCGATTGCCATCGGCGCTGGTAGAGGTGGGAAGTGGTGAGTGGGGGATGTTGTAGAACATGATAGGTGCGGGATATGAGCCCTTTAGAGTCATTGAAGGAACGCACTAGGCGCTCGAAAGGCGTAAGTATTCGAGTGGCCGCCTGCGCCAAGGAGGAGGTGTGTATCCAATGTCGGAGTTGTAGATATTGTAGTCTAGCCCCCTCCGAGAGTTGGAATTCTGCCTTGCACTGGTCGAAGGTTTTAAATACATCGCCCAGGAAAAGATCCCTAATCGTCTGACATCCACCGTCAAGCCAGTCAGAGAACGCTTGGGGGTGTGCTGCTGGTGGAAAGTGTAGATTCCCAGCAATGGGGTGTGGGGGGATGGGAAGGAGGTGAGGCCCTTGGGGATAGCTACTTTATCCCAGATGTCAAGCACTGTCCTAGTAGGAAGAGCCATGTAGGCACTGCGCGACCGCGAGGCCCTGGGCAGCCAAGGAAGGTCCCAAATAGATCTCCCAGTCACCGCCCTGTCCATATGGGACCACACCTTCTCGCTCTCCCATGCCATCCACTCCGATATAAAGCGAAGGTGAGAGGCCCAGTAATACTCCAACAAGTTGGGGCAAGCTAGTCCGCCTCTATCGCGAGGTGACATGAGGATTTTGTTGGAGAAGCGCGGCCTACGCCCTCCCCAGATGAACTTGGTGATTTCGTGTTGAAGGCTTCTGATCTGGTGGTGTGGGATGGGAGTCGGAAGGGACTGAAAAAGATATAGGATTTTGGGGAGTACCGACATTTTAATTGTGTGCAGACGACCCAGCCAGGAGAGAGTAAGGGGTTTCCAGGTTCGCAGGTCCTCGAGAACCGTCTTTCGACAGTCCTGCCAGTTAATTTGGGACCAAGAGGAGAGAGTAGGAGTTAACTGAAGCTCGAGGTAGCGGATAGAATGGGAAGCCCATTGATAGGGGACTAGAGACTGGAGCACAGGAATCTCGTCCTGAGGAATCGTAAGGTTAAGGGCCCAAGATTTCTCATGATTAATTTTAAGACCAGAGGCCAACTCAAAGGACCGAAGGAGGGTACGGAGGGCCGGAAGGGAGGTGTGCGGCTGTGATAGTGTGAGGAGAAGATCATCTGCAAAAAGGGCCACCTTATGATGTTGGCCTCCAAGGGGGATGCCATGAATATCGGGGGCTTGGCGGATCAAAATGGCAAGGGGTTCCACAACGAGGGCGAATAGTAGGGGCGAGAGAGGGCAGCCCTGCCGAGTGCCTCTGTGTATCGAGATGGGAGTAGAGAGTTGACCGTTGACCCGCACCTGGGACGTCGGGGAAAGGTAAGGGGCCATGATCCGGGCTATCATTAAAGGGCCCAGCCCAATTTTGTGTAGAACTGCCCGGAGGAAGGTCCAGTCCACCCGATCAAACGCTTTCTCCGTTTCGAGCGACAGCAGGCATGCAGGTATGTTCCAATGGCTGGCCTTACCCACCAGGTGTGCGATACGACGCACGTTGTCCGCGCCCTGACGATGGCGAATGAAACCAACTTGGTCCGGTTCAATGAGGCCGGGTAGATGTGGATCAAGCCTTTTAGCTAATACCTTAGTGTAAATTTTAAGGTCCGTATTCGGAAGAGCTATGGGACGGAAGGACGAGCAAAGTGTAGGGTCCTTGCCTGGTTTAGGGATTATGGCAATTTCCGCCATCCCCATGGACGGAGATGGCCCTACATTAGCAGCGAAGGAGTTGAAAAGGTGGACGAGGTGGGTCCGAAGCTGCGGCAGAAACATGCGATAAAAAGAAAGGGGAAGACCGTCTGGCCCCGGAGACTTTCCGAGGGGGAGGTCCTTCAGGGCTCCGGCGAGTTCCTCCCGTGTAATCGGGTCTTCCAGTTGTTGAGCATGATGTTGACTGAGTGGGGTCCAGGGACAAGCATCCAGCAGAGTCTGTATCTGGTCAGGGGAGGGCGTAGCTTGGGCGTATAGGGAGGAGTAATACGCATGAAAAGCCTCACATTTAGACGTTTCTGTAGTGGCACGTGTGCCATCTCCAATTTGAATATTAGCTATGTGGGCCTTGGCTGCACGTGCCCGCAAGCGCCTAGCCAGGACCGTGCCCACCTTGTCTCCCCCCTCATAATAACGCTGCTTCAGTGCTAACAGAGCCCGCTCTGCTTTATTGGTTCTATGAGCTCGCAGTTGACCACGGAGAAGAGCCAAGCGTCGTTTGTGGGCAAGTAAAGGGCGTTCCTGGTCTAGTTTTTCAAGGGCCTTTATATCCCTAGAGAGATTATTTTCAAAGAGGCGCGCTTCCCGTGCCCGTGCAATCGCAATGGACGTGATATGGCCACGGATAGTGGCCTTGAAAGCGTCCCACACAACAGGGAAGGGGGTGTCAGGGATATCGTTGAGTTCAAAGTATGATTCGATGGCAGCTCGTATTTCCGCCACATCCACAGGGTCCCGGAGAACATGTGGAGGAAGGCGCCAGCGGGGCGGACGGGGGGTGCGTGTAGAGCAATGGCACAAAAGAAGTTCTACGTGATCAGAGACAGAGATGTCGGACATAGAAGCAGATACCGTCTCGCCTATCAGGGCATGCGAGATAAGGATGTGATCGATACGTGAGTATGAACGGTGGACATGCGAGTAATATGAATAGTCGCGTGCATCGGGAGAATGGTACCGCCAAGAGTCAAGTAAAGTGAGGTCCGCCAACTGCCTCTTCAAGGCGGAGGACATAGCCCCTGCCCCATGAAAAGATCCGTCGCTACGATCCAGGTCGGCGTCCCACACCAGATTGAAATCGCCCCCTATGATAAGAGAAGGATCCGCCTGCGGCACATGTTCCCTCAGGAGAGCTCGAAGATAAGGGTCCTGTGCCTGGTTAGGCGCATATACATTGCACAGGGTAAGGGACCGGTGTCCGACCTTGACCCCCACTTTAAGAAAGCGACCATCTTGGCTGCGGATAATTTTAGGTTTCCCCTGCCGGATGCCAGAGCCACAGAGTATTGCCACACCAGCTGTTTTGGAGGAGGCTGAAGCCCAGAATTGGAGAGGATATCGGGGATGGGCCATTCGGGGGACATCGACTTTCATCAGGTGGGTCTCCTGGAGGAGGATTATATCAGGTTGCTGCTGCAAGAGATAGCGCCATATCTGGTGCCGTTTATTGGGAGAGTTGAGCCCTTTGACATTTAGGGAGAGGATTTTCAGGCAAGGGATAGTGGTCATGTCCGATGTGAGATGAGGTCAGGCAATTGCGCCCCGGGGGGGGGCAAGACAGGACATTGGCGAGAGAAGAGTAGAGGGCCACTGCCTTCCTGAGAGTAGAAGAAGGACCATAAAGAATACCCCGCCCACCACGGAGAGAATGAGAAGAAGAGGAAGATAAATAGAAAAGGATAGACAGAAGACAGAAATGCAAAGAAGGTAAGAGATCAACGTACATTAAAAAATACAACATTGGCCAACGGGGCCACAGTGTCCTGTTCCAGTCCAGGGGTAATCGCGGCCCAAGGGCACAGATCATCCCGGAGAAGTCACTCTCCTAGGAGCAGGGGGGGGTGTATCCTTCAAACTCAGGGCGTGAGGGCAAGGAAGGTGAGCCCGTGCCACCAACCTTTAAAGTGTGGAGCCGGGAGGTCGCCAATCATGGAGCGGGGCAACGGTTCATCAGCTCCAAGTATCTGGTGTGGACGGTGCGTCATAGCGAAACAGGTGGAGATGCAGGTCCGTTCGTTCATGGCGTAGAAGGGTGAGAGCCAGCTGAGGAACGGCTCTCTTCCATGGAGCGGATGTGGTGAATGATTTCCTGCTTGGCTTGGGAAGCCGACTGCTCCCCTGGGTGTGATACTCTCCGGTGGCGGAGTACCTGGGACCAAGACGGCTTAGCAGGCTCCCGGGCGCGGGAGGATAGGCGTGTTGGGCTTGATGGCGGCGTGAGGGAGATGTGCAGAAGTTGTGCCGCTTCTTGGAGGGATCGCACCATCCGACGTTTAGACTCCCACTGAAAAAAGAGCGCGAAGGGGTGGCCCCATTGATATTGGATGTTTAGGCTCCGCAGCTAGTCCGTTACTGGTTTGAAGTCTCGGCGTCTGCGCAGCGTGGTAGGAGCAAGGTCTTGGAAGAGCTGTATGGTGGCACCTTTATAGTTGAGCTCCGGTTTGGAGCGTGCCGCCTTGAGAATCGCCTCCTTCTCAGTAAAAAAGTGGACCCGGGTCAGGATGTCGGGGATGAGGCCCGCTCGGGTGGAAGGACCCGAGACTCAGTGCGCCCGGTCTAGGGCCGGTGGGGAGGCGTCTTCATCACCCCAGATTTCATGTAGTTGTTTCGCCACAAATGTCATGATGTCTGACCCCTCCGCTCCAACCGGGATCCCCCTGATGCGGAGGTTGTTGCGGCGGCTCCGGTTTTCCAAATCTTCCTGTTTTAATTGCAGGTCGATATGCTGCTCTTCCAGGGTGGCCAGTCGCTGCCAGAGATGCTCTTGGTCCTCCGTTCGGGCGTCCACTGTCTTTTCGAGGCCATCCACTCTCTCTCCAAGGTCAGTGACCTCCTTTCTGAGTTCCCGGACACAGGAGTGGACTTCCGAGCGCAGGGAGCCTATTTCGGACTTGAGCTCCGCCATAAAGCTCGCCATGAAAGACTGCGTGATTGGTGCCGAATCGTCACCGGCCGATGACGCCATTGCACCAGGGGCAGTAGGGCCCGGCTTGTTCCAGAGCGCAGCAACCGGGTTGTCCTTCTGGGGCGCCACAGACTCCTTCCCCGGCTTAGTGCGCGTCATCTCCTCTCAGGGCCGAGCACCTACCGGATCCCGACGAAGTGGCAGAAGCGGGCGGGGGGAGGCGTTGAAGATCAACCAAGGGTTTCTGAAGCCCCCAGGCGGCAAGGTGCAATCCGTCACAAAGGGCGCTGCAAGCAGCGATCCGCAGGTTATGGAGGAGGGATGCGGACAGTCAATGTTGCAGAAGGCAATAATACCACAGAGGCCTTTGCACCATGGGAGCCAACCGCTGTATAACCAGAGCGCAGGGGCCGGAGCCGCCGAAATCCACACCGCAAGCAGGCCGTAGAGAAAGCGGCCGGGGATCAGGAATCCATGTCGTGCCACAGCATGTGAGATGGCGGGCAGGCAGCAGTGTCAAAGCCACTAAACATTGAGGGGCGAAAGAGTTACCCACAGCCGGTCAGCACTGGCCTCTAAGAGAAGGGAGGTTGCAGGGAGGATCGTCCCCTGTGTGATGGGCGCCAGCGGGGGAACCCCTCAGACCAGGCTTCCCCCACGCGAGCCAAGGATCCAACAAACAAGCAACCCAGCAACAGGGTGGCGCGCGCCAGCCCAGGAGAGTCTGGCCCCGGGGAGTTGGGTCTGGGGGGATGGCCCACCAACAACCGAGAGTACAGTCACTATGGGCCCCTCGCTCCCGGAGGCCGCCGAGTGCTCAGACGCAGAGATCGCTCTGCAGTGAGGCCTAGAGTGTCGCCAGGACAGGCCTCAGGCAGCGCCAACGTGTCGGCAACACGTGCAACGAGCGAGGAGCAAGGTCCAAGAAGAGGTACGCAGGGCTCAGCCCAAGCGAGCCAATCCAGGCGGGCCACAGTGCGCAGGGACGCCCCCGCCCCCACACCTCACCTGCACAGATCGGCCTCACTGGGGTCCAGCAAGAAGGCGGCGTGGATGAGGCAGGGTGAAGTACCGCTTCGCGACCAGCCTCGGGCCCGCCAGGCCAGGGGGCCGCCGCTCGCAGGCCGGGCCTCCGCAGGGCTGCCCTTAGCCCCTCCAAGGGCCAGAAATTGCCAGGCCTCCCTCCAGGGCACCGCCAGCCCACGCAAAGAAGGGCCGCGATGACGAGGGGTCGCGGCTGCTGGTCAGCACGCCGTGGTCACTCCGGGGGTAAGGCTAGGCCCAAGATGGCGGCCGTCGCGGGTAAGGGCGCTGGAGCGACCCCAGAGCAGCCTTGATCCGGGTCCGAGGGGGCCCCACACATGGTCCGGCGCCCGCCGCAGGGCCGCGGCAGCCTCAGCAAGGCCAGGGAGGGTGAATGGCGGCATGCAGAGCTGCAGGCGGTCCGGGGCCGTGGGAAACAAAATGACGGCGTACGCCGCCGAGTGCAGCCGTGAGAGGCAGGAGATCCGCACCGCCGCGCCGAGTCAGCCCCGGCCTGCGTCCGTTCTCCAGAAGGTGCCCCAGCCGTTCCATTGCCCCCGTGCCCCGATTTGCGGCACCGATGATGTCCCAGCTCCGCTTTTCAAGCAGCTGAAGGCGGCGGCTTGCGGGAGCTCACTGGGCGCACGTCTCACGCCATTCGCGGCGAGACCACGCCCCCATCAGAGTATTTTTAAATACCTTATAGAACTCTACCGGTATAGAATCCTCCCCCGCCGCCTTCCGAGAAGGCAGAGTAGATATTGCCAAACTTATTTCCTCATTCAGAATGTTGCTCTCTAATTGCAGCAACTCTTCTTCCCTCACGGCTGGAAGATGGATTCCCTGCAGATATTGTTGTATGTCTCCCTCTTCCGGTGTGATAGCTTGCGTGAATAACCTTTGGTAGTACTTAGAGAATTGTTCTAGGATTCCTTGTGGATTTGTAAATAAGATCCCATTTGCCCCCTTTATGGCTTTTATTTGAGTTTTAGCCCTTTCCTCTGCCACCTTATAAGCCAGAACCTTTCCTATCTGTTCTCCATATTCATATTGCGTGAGCCGATACTTATGGTACCTAGCCACAATTCTCTCCCTAAATGACTTCTTTGTAGCTAATCTTGCATCTATTAAGGAAAAAAGCAGCTGGTTCTGATCACTGGAACCTCGCAAGACCGCGTCAGCATGTTGTTCTTCTATATTACGTAGTGTTTGAATAACAGCCTTGCTTGCTTCCTTCCGCTCTTTATTCTGTTGCCATATAAATTGTTGGGTCACCACTCTTACAAATGCCTTCATTGTATCCCAGACTATAAGCGGGGAGGCTGACCCCAGATTCTCTCTAAAGAAGAGCTCAAGCTGTTTACTCATATTACCCACATACAGGCTATCCGTAAATAGGTATCTAGGGAAAGAAAAGGATCTCATTGTCTTGCTTTCAGCTATAGCCCGGAATGATAGTAAGATAGGATTGTGGTCAGAAGTAACTCGCGGACACACTTCCATATCTGATGACATCATTATATTATCTGAGACCCATGCCATATCTATTCTGGAATATAGCCGGTGTGGGGCAGAGTAATACGTATAACCAGGGATAGTTGGGTACAATATTCTCCATGCATCTCTTGTAGCCTGCAGCCGCCCCATATCTAGGATTGCTGTGCGCGTCCTCCGCATTCTAAGCGTAGCCCCCGGCCTAGTCGAATCTATATTGTAATCCATTGCGCAATTAAAGTCGCACATAATCAATCGTTCCCCCTCCCAATTCAGCATCTCCATGTTCAGTACATCAAAAACAGTAGGATCGTCTATGTTCAGGCCATATACTGAACAAAAGACGTATTTCCTGCCTATAATTTCTATCTGTGCCAAAGCCCATCTACCCCTCTGATCAGCCAATGTCTTATGTATCTTGCATACACACCTTTTATCCTTTAAAATAGCAGTACCTCTTGTTGAAGTACTTTGTGTTGTACACACTATTATTTCAAATCCTAAGTGTTTGAGAAAACTGCGGTCTTTATAAGAAAGATGCCTCTCTGTTAATAGAACCATCTGGGGATGATACATTTTTAGCTCCTCGCGGACGAGTTGCTGCTTAGTTCTACTATTAAGCCCTGCCACGTTCCAAGCCACACACTTAACCCAATCCATAGAGAATATTGTTCGTTTCGGTCATACTGTTTCCCCTCTTAGTGCCCGTCTTAATTCTCCTACATTTATCATGTTTATACACTCCTATTGCAATCTTACTACCTAAATTCCTATGTGCCCTATTGTTGACATTTTCCTGCCCCTCTATTAACCCTCTAGAACACCACCCCCCATCCCCCATGTCTTTATCTACCCCGCCCCCCACTCTGTAACATAAAGGAGGAATCCTTCCATTTTACCAGCTGCCGCTGACTAGGCAGCTATACGGTGACAGTACCCCACGGTGGCCCCCACACCACACCCACCCAAAATAGCCATTTTTATCAATTTATTATACCAGAAAGGCCAAGAGGATAAGATAACAAAAAAGAAAAGAGAAAAATCAACTATACTCCTGTAACTCAGAAAGAAATATTTCAAGAGAAAAAAAGGCTTTTTTCCAAGGCTAACTTCCCCTTTCCTTTTTACTATATACATCCAGGAAGAAAAATTCCGGACCGTAACACTCTTAAGTCTTGTCCACCGCCTCCTTTTGCCATTTGCCAATGGCTTCTTTAGCCTCCAGCTCAGTTAGAAAAAAGTACGAGTGTCCCCCTTTCAAGACTTTTAGCCTTGCAGGCTCCTGTAGGAAAACTTGTGCCCCTATAGTTTTCATCGGGTCTATTAATTGGTGTAATTTCCAGCATCTATCCATTGTCCCTTTACAAAGATCAGAGCGCACAAAGATAGTAAGAGAATCGACTGTGACGGGAGAACTAGGACGGGCCTTCAGAGATACCCTTGCCTAAGTAAAAAGTTTCCAAAAAAAATCAAGAATGGCCGTGGGATTTGGGACCGTTGTTTATACTGTACCAGCGGAAGCCTGTGTGCTCTTTGTATTTGACAGTCCCAGTCCCAATCCGTTAGTCAGGAAAGGTCTTCTGGAAAAGCTGGACCACATATGCTCTAGGGTCTGATCCCTCCTTCCCCTATGGGACCCCAAATAGCCTTAGGTTATGTCGTTGCTGCCGGTTCTCTAAATCTTCTAGCTTTGCCTGCATTACTGTAATCTGAGCATCATGTAGTTGCAAAGAGCTGACAGTTTGGGTGGTTGTCTCCTCAGTGTCCGCAACCCTCTGTTGCAACTCCAGAATATCTTTTGTGAGTGCCCCAACCTTAGATGTCACCTCCTTTAATGACTGTTGGATACTATGATTGTCAGCTCTAGCCTGAGCATAATGCTCCTGCGCTTCAAGTCTTTGGTCATTTAAGGCCAGAAGAATGAGGGAAAGTGATGGCTCATCATGGTCCGGAACCTTCAGTCTGGTGCTCGAATTGATGTTCGCCCACAATTTGGCCCCTCTGTCCGCCCTTGTTAGGAGAGATAGTTATCGGTGGCAAATCATTAGAAGACATATTGAGTGACTGTCCAAAAGATATCGCTGATTCTAGCTCGAGATTAGCCCCTATTATTTCTCCATCTTCGATGCTACCACCACTATCTATCGGGCTAGTACCTGATAGCCGTGATACTATTGACTTTATCCCTCCTCTCGCCTGGACCCATCTGCGCAGAGGGCTACTAACTAAAGTGTCTTTAGCGCGTGAGGGTGCCATACGATGTTGCTGATTATCATGCCCACTAAGGGTTTTCTTCACACCTCTCATTATTTTAGGCTTTGAGTTTTTTTTTGGGCCAGAAAAAACGTTAGGTAACTCATTATCGGCCCATATACTTTCTGCCGGCCCAGGCACTGTATTTCTGAGAGCTGCTGGCAAGTCACCCCTATTTTCCCTCATGGTTTTTGGCGGGAGGAGGAGGAGGAGCAAGATGGCGGGTTGACGCCGTGGCAGTGAGCAGACACACGGAGAGGTCCCCGCGCTTCCACACCCAGGCGATGCTAAGAGGAAAAGAGCTGAGATAAGGAGCCTTTTCTATGGCGGGCGCAAGAAAGAAAAGAGGATACAACTTACAGAAACGTTGCCGGTTTCCGTACATTGGGAAAATCCGAATTTGAAGATTGTAGGCTAAACTACTGAATGCAGGCAGCAGCAACAGCTGGGATCAGGTGCCTGCTGTACGCGTCCTGGCTTGCACGCTGGTTAATCAGACGCTGCTCGGTGGTCTACTGGTCGAGACTGCCCTCGAGACTGCTTTCAGCCCTAGACGCCGAATCAAGCAGGGCTATGGCTCCACCAAAAATATTGCCCAAAAACACACGGGGAACACGGACCCCGGTGAGTGCGGCAGGAGCCTTGGGGACTGAAGCGGATGAGGAGATGCCGGCTGCGCAGAGAGCAAATGCAAAGAAGGGCTCCTCAAAAGTAGGTAAGCCGCTATTGCGATTGCTGCAGTCAGGGAAAGCAGCGGATGTTATTTCATCACAGTGGCGGCTGGTGACATTTGAAAGTTGGGGGGCGTAAAAGTTTTGGATGAGTGGTTCCTAAACAAATCTTCCTCTGTGATCTCTCCTCTGGCATCAAAATATATCCTATGAGCCTACAAATGAACTATTTTTATTTCTTTGCTCTAGACGTATGGATAAGGACGACATGTTTTTGCACTGTAATGTGTTTTTATATCACAGTGTGTGATGTGCGAGCATTGAGCACTTTCCTTTCACTTATTTTCGATGAGAATATTGCAGCCTTATGATCTTAAAAAAAAACGTTTTATTTACATTCATTGTATATCAAGTACTCTGTGGATGATTAGTTGAAGGGACCATTGTTCTTTTTAACAAGACAAATATAGAGGTAAGCCATCTTCAGCTACATGCCAAGAATATAGCACAACATCTTAAGACTTAACAAGTTTACACCTTCACTCCAACAATTCAGCAAAGAACTATAAATATATTTGTCAAAGAGCATCAAATGTGTTGTCAACAGGTGCTCCCTCGACTATCTAGGTCACGTTCACATGACTTCATCTCTCCTCTGTCAAGGCATTTGTACAAGATCTTGCATCTTCTTCCAAACTGCCGTTAATTAGGTAAACAGCAGGAGTGCCACGTCAAGCATGCCCCAGAGCAGCGCAAAAACAGACTAAATATGTATACAGCACACAGTGCGCGCACACACTCGCTAGAGACAGGCACCAGAAACGCACTCACAGCAGAGAAACACAAACCAGAAATGACACTACACCAACAGAAACTAATTCTAGTGGGCAAAAACACACTGCTCAGAGATACTACCGAGTGACAAGGAAGAGCATTAACTAACAAACAAAAGTGACGTAACACAGACAGGCATGGCATACACATCCATCAGGCAGTCAAGAAACACTAATAGACACAAGCAACACAACACAGCACAAAAGTGACAGAAGGATTTGGCACCAACAGAAACGGTGATACAAACGATGCACAAATGAAAACGTTAATCAGACACAAGTTAATACTACACGAAGCACACAGACAACTCAAATGTATAAACAGACAACACGGATAAAAATTTTATGATAAACTCGACACATTAAAACAAGCACAAAACTAAACTTTGCTGTCAGAAACACTTCCTTGGTAATAAAATATATGGCTCATTTAACTGCCCACCTTTCTCCAATCTGTGAAAATGACTGTTCAATCGATAGCTGTTTACAACAGACTCCAAATATCGACCTTGGCTGCATGAGCATCCTACGTGCTTGCTCGAGCCATGCCTGCTCGCTCCCTCGTGCACCAGGCATGGGACTCCTCAGTGCCTGACGTCCCCAGCCATGCCCGTTTCCTTCCCAATCTGCCGGCCGCACCTGCCGCGGACATCTGATGTAGCCTATACTGTTTGATAGTCACAAAGCCAAATGAGCCCTCAACCCTTCTGAGATCAATAAACAGAGTCGTTAAGCTTGGTAATAGTAACATCTGTTGTTTACGGAAATTAAAAGCGGCAGGAACGTGGTGTGCAGCGTAATACATAAAACACGTGTACTTTATTTCTCAAAAAAAGTGATGGGGGCATTCTAGGTATTCACGTCCACAATATAAATAAACTGAGCTTTGTGGATATATTTTCATTTTAAAAGATGAAGATTTACCTTACCAATGTTTTTTTTGACGTTTCACTGTTCCGGTACATTTTTATAATCGCGTTGCCTTTGTCAGACCTGCAGCATAGTTTTGTCGTCACGTACAATAATGGCTTCCCATTTCAACACCAGAACATTTTCTTGGCTGCCAACACCCATACAAGAATGATTTATATTCCTTGAAAACATAATCCCAAAGGCCAAACAACCATTAACACTTCAGCAATGTGAAAGGCGTGCAGCCGGCCACCTCTTGTAGAACGTCGCACAACGCGTTTTAGTTTTTTCTTCTTCTTCAAAATATTTTATTGGCATTTCAAGGAAGTATAAACATTCTAGTGAGGTACACAGCTGTAAAGCACAAGCGGACAGCGTGGAAAAGGCTGCTAGAAGCGAGCACAGAGAAGCATGTTAATCTAACACGGGAAATCACTAAACGTCCTCTCACAGCGCAGAGTGTGCAAGTAAAGGACGGTGACAAAAAATCCAAAGTGACTTTGCGAGGAAATAGAAAGGAAACTGCCGGGCACACACCTCTTCCTGAAGCGGGGCTGGCTTCCTTCTTCCTGCGGCCTCTCTTGCTGACATTCTGCTGAACGTAAAAAAGCATAATTCCACCTGAAACAAAGAACTGAAGCAAAGGAAAAAAACAGCCATTCATTTTCTTTTATTTCGGAGATTTCTTGTTGCCAAGCAATGCATTTAAAGAGTAGGGCAGACCAAATCCTACCTGACAAGGTCCGCGCCGCCTCGGGTCCGTTCTGGCGCCTAGGAACAGCCGCATCACTAGTGGCAAACCCCTGTCAGCCAAGCCTGGCGCTGCTGGCAGCGCCAGGATTGACTGAGGGCATGGTTACTCGCCGCCCGCCTGCCCATTAGGAGAGCGAGGTTTGAGCCTTTGCTCAACCCTCGCTCTCCTAATGGGCATGCGCCAGCCACAGCAGACACCAGTACGCATGACTGGGCACGGGCGAAAAATTCGCTCACCTTGCCCACTCATGCGCACTTGTGCTGCTGCCCCTGGTCTGACAATCATGTCAGTCAACATGACACCGGACCGCCCACCCCCTTCAGACTCTGAAGGGGGTGGGCGGTCCGACGTCATGCTGACTGACATGATTGTCAATTCTCGGCGTCTCTGAACTTAAGTAAACTGAGAGTTTACTTACGTTCAGAGACGCCGAGGAGCAGCTGCGGGCGGGGGGGCAACGCCCCAACGGACGCACCGCCCCGGTTTCATCAGCGGGAGTGCTTACTGAGCAAGAAACTGGCAACAATATAGCAGAGGCTATCTTAAGGGCAATTCCAGTACAACAGAAGGAATACAATAACGCGAACCGCAGCCCAGACGCTTCCGGGAAAGAAAAATTGGTTGAGCAGGCTGAGATGGCTTTGAGCCCTCATGTGACTACAATGTATCTAATGGATTCATCCGAAGTGCTTCCATCGCCTTCGGAGCTGCTGGTGCCTCGGGAAAAAGATGCTAATACCGGAGAGGGGGAAGTTAGCTATGAGTCGGCAAGAGCTATAGAAGCTGGCAGAGAAAGCCCTGTTTATAAAGACCAGACAGGCCTTTTGCAGAGTCATGTGGATACATCTATCACTTCTACTACTACTTTCATAGACCCTTCCAGGGGGAGTCTTGGCACAGAGACTGGGGTGGATTCAGTGGTTCAGGCAATGGCTCAGGCTGGAGATGTAGATAATGGCTCAGTAGCTGAGGGAGCCGGGTCAGAAGTACAAGGACCCCAACAGGAACCTGATAACCCAGAAGCAAGGATTTTTAAAGGACACTGAAAGAAACAAATGAAAAGAAATGGGCGAGCTGTAAGCCAGCAAAGCATATACAACTTGTCTCGAAGAGAAAGTGCAAGAGCTGTCTAGGCTTGGCCTAAAAGGGCATTTCCCCAGTCAGTCTGCCAGTACAGTAGTACACTTTGATGGTATTGGACAACACCATCCTTCGAGGGCAGCTCTTCCTTCCTTGTCAGAGTACGTTCCACAACTAGGGATTACACTCACTTTCTCAGCTGATAATCTAGCCTACCTCTTCCCGGGGTGTCATTCCAGCACATCATCACTTGTTGGCTCACGCCTCATTCTCCAGCCTAGTCAGCCTCAAACTTGTTTTTCAATTCTTTAGTTATGTGAAGAATGCAATACTAAGATCATTTGATTAAGCAGTGTTTGTAAAAATTGGTATCTAGATCAATGCTTCTCAATTTTTTTTAGATCCACAGCCCACTTTTTGGCATGACAAACTTTTGTGACCCACCTAGCTTTAATGAACAGGAGGCAGGAGATTTTTTATGTAACTAAAGCAACGTGAGGTAGCGCACTGTCATTTACCATTGAAATGGTCACTATGCAATTTGCAGAGACATACAGCCTTACTCATAAACTATATTGCACACACAAGGACAATAAATTAAAATAGGGTTTCAGTGAATATTTATCATTTGCGCACAACCAAGTAAAAGCGCATTGATTTGTTTAGATTTAAAAAAAAAAGATTTTTATTAATATAAACATAAAACAGCAGCATCGGTGATCATACAAGAAAAGCAATAAGCCAAAATGGAATAGAGATCATCAGTAGTACAATATTCGTTGGGAAGATCCCAGGTCAGGATGAAGCGAAGTCCCATATTAGTTGTCACAGTAAGGTGTATGAAAGTGCCACAACCAACAAAGAAAACAATCATTCAGTTCCACCCACACCCCGTGGCCCCCGTACACCCCGGGAAGTGTATACAGAGCAATGCAACAGGGCAGCACCCCCCACCCAGGTATGTGGAATTCCTATAGCCCGACGCCCGGGACATATTGTTTGGGGTCAAGGGCAACAAGTTTTCATGTGTATTTTGTCCTTGGGACAAGTAGGCCCAAACCCCTACAGCACAAACCCATCGGCTGCCAGTTTACAGTACCACATTATGGATCAGGGAAGGGCATTGTCTGCAGTTAAGGTAATATTTGTGTCCATGCTGTTCAAACTTCTATTTATGGCTCATTAATGCAAAGTCTTTATTATTAGGGCGAGCACTCTAAGTAAATGTTGTAAGCTCAGACTGCACTACTGACAGTGGTTCCAGTATAAAAATGTGTACACACATTTTCAGAGTTTAGCAATTGGAGGCTAGGTATAATGCTCCCAGAATGCTTCTGATTAGATGCAAATATTTGCAGAAGCTTGAAAGCAAGATATGTTATTTGCTTTCAAAATAAAATGTTCACAAAAAATGCAAGTAGGAAAACATTTTTTTTGCTAAACTACTGTGCCGTTTCTTTGCAGCATCATTTAGTAAAATGTGTTGATGTATCCTAATACTTCCCAAAAATATTCATAATAGAAAATCAGTGTTAACAGTTTCAATAAGATTATGGGAAACATAAAAATAAACAAGCATTGGCAAAGCTAGTAGGTCTGAAATTGGTGGTCAGTCTTTTGGTTTTGTCAATTTGAGACTAGTTTTGGCATAGTTCTTGTAAAGCCTTAATAGTGTGGGAGCTGCTGGGCCCTAACCATTATAACAAACATTGGCACAAGCAAAATTTGTTTTTGGTCTCAAAAAGCACACATTGCCACAGTTGTTCCTGGCACTGAACAAAACTACTTTGTGTGCCAATATGTTCCTTGTGAAAGAGCAGAATGCGGTCACTCACAGTGTAGCCAGTCGATAGACAGAATTTTATTAAGCACAAAAGGTCATGGTTAATGCCAGACCTAATTAGGGGCCCAATTATTGAAGAAAGTCTGAAAAGTGCACCCATGGTAGAAGTCCTTCCATTAAGCACAGATATACAGCTCTCGTAAATTCACAAAAATTTACAGAAGTAGGCAAGAAATAGTACTCCTAGAAAATATTTGTGAACTGCATTTTTGCATGAGCAAATATGAATGTGTAGATTTGCTCCTGAAAACATCTGAGTGTTTGAAAGTTCACTTTCCCTCAATCCACTTTTTCCCCAGCCCTGGAAAAAGTTTTATGTCTGCCATTGTCAGGAGTAAATTTCTAACCTTTCTCATTATGGGAAAAGATTAGAGAAAAGTTGGTGAAAACCCTTAAAACATGCAAGTTAGTAGGTTTGCACAGGCTCAAAAGGGCATTCGAACCCTGGAACTGTTACTTACCATTACCTTCAGCCCCAGTGTGTAGATCTGCGGAAATGTGGCAACATAAGGGAATTGTTAGTATTCCAACCCTACTATGGAAGGAGCCCTGACATAATCAGAGAGGCTATATCAGAGCTCCTTTATAATGAGATTGCTGCCATAATTTGTCGCCGCATTTCATGGCACAAAAGGGACAAGTGGATTTTGTCACAGGACAAGTAGATCTATGAAGCAACCTGCCCCATGGACAAGTAGATATTTTATTAAATTCCACAACCCTGCCCACCCAATGCTAGGCAAGTCCTGCGCCATGGTCGGTGATTAATCACAGTGGAGGGATGCTATAGCACAAGTAAAAAACTCAGGCAGCATCGTTGCAGGGAACTAATAGGGACATATTCAGGACACTGGGGGTACCATACTCAGCAACATCATACTCGCTCTCATCCCCCTGAAAGTCAGCCAAGACAGTGTCCCAGTCTCTCGCGAACTCCATAAGTCTCCTACCCTGACGCGCTTCACGGAGCAGAGCAATCCCTTCTCCAGCGAGGACGTGACGGCGCTGGATACTGCTCGTACACGGAGCTCCTTTTTCTCAAATACTTTTTGACTCTACTACGGATCAGCTCAACAGAGGCGGATACTTGTGTCCTCTCAACTATTGGACTACCTCTGCTTTGAACTTGAGAGGACAATTCCTCTTACATCAGTTGTCCCGACACGGACTTGATTAGAATTCGGACAAGAACTTTACCCCCTGGCGAACTGACTACTTTATGCTATCGCCCTGAAGAAGCCCATGTCTGGGCAAAACGCGTTGGCTGCCTACTTATGAAAACCGAGTTCATCTTGAATAAAGACACCTTAAGATCATAAACAACAACGTGGAATTCCCTTTTTTTGCTTTCTGTACATACTTTATGTTTTACTTTGTATATATATTGCCTCTCATACCCTTTTGAATCAATCCCTTCACATGTCGCCCAGCGCAATACATCTGCCCTCTAAGTGGGGGCCATCAGCATATTTCCAGAGCATAGTAATTCTAAGCTGGACCAGTATCAAGGCTAGATTAATGAGCCAGGTAGTGACCCTATATTGAGCAGGGCGAGGATATCGGCCCAAGAGGCAAAATCGGGGAGTAGGTATAAGACCACGGTCTGTAGCCTCCACTAAAAGACGCACCACCTCAGCCTAATAAAAGGTCAGCTGAGGGCACACCCAGAGCATGTGAAGGAGATCGCAGGAAGCAACATGACAGTGGGGACAATCAGGTGGGGTTGGTAGAAAATAAACACTGAGTTTCAGGGGTGTGAAGTATGCCTGTTGAAGACAGTAAAAATGTATTAATCTGTAACAGGCATTCTGGGAGATCCATGGTACTACCTCCTACATTTTAGGCCAGTCGCCGTCGGTCAAGGGGGTCCCCAGGTCCGGTTCCCAATGCTCCCATAGTACTACAAGGGGGGGGGGGACAGACATCCTTCCGCAATATGATATACAATCCTGAGACCAGGAGGCGAGTGTTAGCGGTTTCACACAAGAAGCGGCAGCTATGGAGGAGCCTAGGCTCCACTCCATGCCTTCCCCAGACAGTGCGTACAGCCGCAGTCAGAGTACCATAAAGCAAAAACTGACACGGCGGGATGTCAAACTCTGTACACAAGTCAGCAAATGGTCGCAAAACACCATCTGCATACAATGCGCCCAGACCTGCTGCCTCCTAGTCCAACAGTAGTCTCTCCTCCACCTCAGGCAACTGTGTTACCAGTGACCTCAGTGGAATATCCGGAGAGTATGGGGACAGTATCCTCGCCCGACTAAGAACCCTCATCCAACATGCTCTGAAGCCCGTGACGTCATGGTGAATCATAGGTGCTGCCCGTCTCGGATTGAGTATAAGGGTCCACAGCTAACTCGAAATTGGAGGCTCCGGCAATCACAATGATCCCGGGGCTTCCCTTCCCGGAAACCAGCCCATACACCACTGCAGCTGCACTGCCAAATAATTAGCATAAAAGTCAAGGGCATTCATCCCACCAGTCTGTTGTCACTTGTTGCAATTTTGCAAAAGCGACTCGCGCCTTATTCCAAAAAAGGTCAATAAGAATGGAATCGAGGTCCTGAAAAATAGCAAGCAGTATGTTAATGTTAAGAGATTTATAGAGCGCGTATCTGAAGAGGGCTTCCCAGCGCTAGGAGACCGATACATTACAGAAGCTAGAGAGGGATTAGTGGTACTGATGTAACAGCCAGGTTTTAATCATTTTTCGGAAGGTTGCTTCTGTTTCCAGAAATCTAAATTTGGGTGGGAGAGAATTCCACAGCTTGGGTGCCAGATGTGCAAAGGATCTACCTCCCCACCTGGTGGTTTTTAATAGCCGTTCAGAATGGGATCTAAGGCTTCTATTTGGGACATAAAGGCTCACCAGGTCTATGATTTTGCTGGGGCCCTTGTTGTGTATGGCTCTATGTGTCAGACAAAGTGCCTTGAATTTAATTCTAGCCTCAATCGGAAGCCATTGTAGAGCTTCAAGATGCTTCCCAGCTAGTTCCTGTATTGGAACCTTACACAGCAGTCTTACTGCCGTATTCTGAACAACCTGGAGTTTTTTTATGACATATTTTGGTGCCCCCAGATAGAGGGAATTTCCGTAGTCCAGGCGTGATGTGACCAGGGAATGGATTACTCTGAGCTGCACGGGAATACGCTTCAGTATTTTGCAGAGCATTCTGAGTAATCCGAAACAAGTGCCTGCAAGTTCCTTGGCTTGGGTCTCTATTGTTAATTCCCTGTCGAGCCAAAAGCCAAGATTTTTGATAGTCACGTTCGGAGTTGGTGGACTACCTAGGCAGTTAGGCAGGATGAGCAGAGGCCTGGGAACCGCATTGTTTCCGAGGACCATCAGCTCCGTTTTGTCTACGTTCAGCTTCAAACAGCTGCTAGTCATCCATTCCACAACCCTTTCCAGGCAGGGTGCTAGACTGTCAGATTTACCATTGGTTCTGGGGTCCAGAGTGACCACCAGCTGTGTGTCATCTGCATAAGATATCATAGATACCGAACTCTTGGGCTATCCGTGCTAGTGGTCCCATATAGATATTTAACAATGTGGGACTGAGCGAGGAGCCCTGAGGTACCCCGCAAGTCAGTGGCATAATCCTAGAGAAAAGGTTAGCTTTCATAACTTGAAAAGTTCTTCCCTTCAAAAAAGATGAAAGCCACTCCAGTGCTTTGTCTTGAATACCAAGATACAGAAGTCTATTTTGCAGAATATGGAGGTCCACTGTGTTGAATGCCGCACTGAGGTCAAGAAGTAGTATAGAGGCTGACCTTCCTTGGTCCAGAGTCATTTTTAATTCTTCTACCACTGCTAAGAGTGCTGATTCCATGCTGTGCTGTGCACGGAAGCCCATCTGTGTGGGATGGAGGCATTGGTTTGTTTCTAGAAACTCTGTTAGCACTCCATTAACATGTTTCTCTAATAGTTTGCCAATAAATGGTAGAAGTGAGATAGGACGATAGTTTCCTAATTGAGCAGGGTCTAAATTAGTTTTTTTTAGCAATGGTCTAATTATTGCTGGTTTCCAAGTTCTTGGTACTTCACCTGCCTCTAATGAGAGGTTAGTGATTTTGACTAGTGTCGGGAGCAGAACCTCTGTGACCTTATTAAGAACATGAGGTGGGGCAGGGTCTAATGGTGATCCTGATGTAACCTTATCCATCAACGATCTCACGTTGTTTATGTATCACCAGTGGGAGCACCGCAAAAAATACAAAAGTCGGAGCAGTGCCTCCATTTTAGACACGGCGATGCGACCCACGACCGAGAGGGGCATGGTTTCCAAAACCCCATGCTCGCACACATGGCAGTCACAGCCTTTCCAATATTGCCCTCTAAGAGGTCAGGCAAGTGACAGGTATGTGCAAATCCGTAAATACTGCACCACGTCCGGCTCACAGTTCATGCCATTCTGGTCCGGAGGCTCATCCCTATCACTGCGGATCAAAAACAGACTAGTTTTCAGCCAGTTCACCTAAAGGACACAGGCCTTCCCAAAGACCGTGAGGAAATTGACTGCTCTACCTGTGCAGGTCAAGCAGGTAGAGCACCATATCGTCTGCGTAGAAGGAGATGAAATGAGTCATGCCGCAGGATGAAATACCAGTAAACGAAGGCCACTACACACCCTCCACACCAATGGTTCCATGCAATAACAAAAAGCAAAGGGGATAGCGGACATCCCCGACGGGTGCCACGTCCCACAAAACACTAGCCCGAAATCATTTGGCCAGTGCAAATTCTGGCAACAGGACATACATATAATGTGAACCTCACCGTATCGACATTACAGTGTCAAATCCTCCTTGAAAAATCTTCTGTGTTTACATACAACACTGAGGACGTACTTGCTTGCTATATGTAAGTTCCTGAAGGATGTTGTACTTCTATCATTGACTGATCGTGGTTTATGTTGAAATGAAAATAAAGAGTTTGAAAAAATGGGTGTGCACCTAAAAGAAGAGGAACAGGATGGCAAAACAGGTCTTGTGTATCCATTGTCTGCTTGCTGGAAAATCTTGCTTTTGTTTTATCAGCCTTGTGTCTCTGGGTTAATTGGGTGTACAGTGGCCGCTTCAAACTGGATGTTTGTGTTAGCTGTAGGACGAAGCTGGGATTACCATAGCACACTCTCCACACACAGCCCCAACCCTCAAAGCCCGGGGGGCGTGGCTTAGCCGGCTGCAAGATGGCCGCACTTTAAGTGGGCTCTGCCGGCCAAGCTCATCATCTGCCAGAATCCTGCAGACAACATCTTTGAAACTGCCTGGCTCCAACATTTCTGTACTCACCATATCCCGGGGCGCTGCCTGATACTATCTGCGGCCCCCCTTGCAGCTCCTGGGCCGAGATCCGCTCCTGGGCCTGCTCCTCGAGGTCGGGCCTTCCCGCCGACACCACAGGCCTCTACGCTGCTGTGACGTGCCGCGCTCGGAGTGCCACCCCGGGGTTGGTCCTTCTTCGCTGCTGGGAGGAACCGGTGAGTACTGTGACTGCCGGGGGCTTTCGGCGGCAGGGGTTGGGGGCTCGTGTGCCGTACCGCCCGGCCCTTTCCTGACTCTCGGTGCGGGCGCCGCTCGTCTGGGATCCGGCGCCCGCCGAGACTGCTTCTTCCCCATCTAGGCCGGGCGACGCGCCCTCCGCGACCCCTCGCTGCCGTCCGACTCCTGGTTCCGCAACACCCGGCCCCCTACGAAGCCCTGCTGCGGTCTTCCTGACCGGCCTCCTGTGCACGACGAGTCCGGCCCCCTCTGTGGCCCGCTTCTCTTTCCGGACTCACCGTCAGCTCATCGTGGCCATCCAGCTGCCTCCGGCGCTGCGAGCTCGCTTGTATGCGCGGCGCTCATCGCCTACAGCTGCACTGGACTCTGCTTTCGTCCTCCTCCTGGCCTGGCACCGTCCTCCACCAGATACCAACGGGGGCCCCTGCATATTGTAGTTCCACCTGACTGATCTCCTCGTCCCCTCTCGGCGCATCTTCCGTCTGTTAACGCCATCCAGCGCCTGCTACAACCCACCTGAGGCTAGTACCCTGCTGCTGGGGTAAGTGCAATTGCGGCGGGGTTGAGGGTGTGCGCGCCATTCCACGGGGCCCCGCTTCAAGTTACGAGCACCACCTCTGCTGCATCGCCCTTTAGCCCCGTGGTCTCTGTCCCCGTGTGGGAGGCCGCACGCCCTCCGTGCATCCCTGCTGCCCCGTCCTCCGTGGCTGCACCCCCCCTCCGTGAGCCTCACATGGACTGTCGCCACAGAGATCGCCCCCCGCTAGGTGGCACGGGGGCCTGCTAGCAGTTCACTACTTCGGGCCTGGCCTACCGGCGGGAGGGCGCACACTCTTCTTGCCTGCGACACTGACTTCACGCTGGGGGCCGCCTGTCCCTATAGGCACCCGGTGACATCGCCACCAGGACTACGCAATTGGATCTCGTGGACTGCAGCTGGTGGGCCGCACCCACGGCCCCACTGCTCCTGGTGCCGCCTCAATCTTGTACACCTAATGGGCCCTTGAGGAATTCACGTTGGCGTCGCGCCACCCTTGCTGTTGCCTCCCACTAGGCCCCTTGAATTCTATGGGCATTAGCCACACATCACTGCCCGGAGTGGCGCGACCTCCTCTGGACTTCATTGTGTGTGCGGGGTCTGTCTTTTCCTTCTCGCTGACCTGCCGTCCCGGTGTGCGCACTCTGTGGCAAGTCCTGCCACCACCCTGTTGCCTCTGCGGTCCCCAGTGACTGTTTGCTCTTGGTTGCCTACACCGGGAACGCCTCTGGAAACCCTGCCATCCCCTTATCGTTGGCTCAGCTGATGCTGGTCCGTGGCTCACCTGCTGCGGTCTCCGTCGTCCTCCTCTTTGGCTGTTAACCCCCCCTTCCTCTCTGGCCGCGCTTCTTATCTGCTTCTACCAGACATGGGGAGAAGAGTCTGACCCTAAGCAGCCCAAGATCGCCTTTGACCAGCGCCGCCCGACACGTCAGGATGGCGCAAGCTCGGATGGCGGCGACCCCGCTGCCATCATGGAGGCACCCCCTGCGCGTGAAGATGATCTGAAGGCAATTATGCTCGACGTCAAATCCACAGTCACAGGTATCGCGGCCCAGCTTGATCAACTGTCCGCCCGTCTGGACTCTGTCAAGGCCTGAGTTGACTCTCACGATGCTCGGCTTCTGCATGTCGAATCCAGGGTCTCTGACGCCGAGGACGCCGCCACTCAGGATCGTCAGAAATTACTTCAGATGGACAAAATACTCGACCTCATCCAGAATAAAAATGAAGACTTGGAGGCGCGTTCCCGGAGGAGCAACCTCTGCATCACGGGAGTACCTGAATCCACCAATATCTCCCGCATGGAGGACTTTGTGGAACAGCTCGTCAGGGAACTCTTTGGCGATATCCTCTCCCCTGTCTTTATTGTTGAGCGTGCACACCGCTCCCTCGGCCCCCGTCCTGGCCCTGGTCTGCCGGCTCGCCCCATCATTGCCAAAATCCTGAATTTCAGAGACCGCGACGCCAGCCTCCGGGCGGCCAGAGAGAAGGGTGAAATCCGCCACCAAGGTAACTCTCTTTCGTTCTATCCTGACTACACCATCGCTGTACAAGCGGCTCCCCGTGAATTCCTCCCGGCGAAGCGGATCCTCCAAAAGCATGAAGTTTCCTATTCATTGGCCTATGCCGCGAAGCTGCGGGTCCGGCAGGGTTCCAAAACGCTTGTCTTCCCGTACCCTAAAGACGCTCTTGCCTTTGCCAAGAAACTGGACAGGTCGCATCGCTCTTCACCTGCTGACTCTCAGGCCACTGCAGCTGACCGCCTCAGTGATAATGATTGACTGGCTGTGTATTACTTCTTGATTATTGTTTGCAATTTATGAATCCTAGGCTTGCTCTCTGTTGGGTCCCTTTGTTGCTCTAGCCTCCTGGGTCACGCCTTTCCCGGCCCATATATAGGGGCCTCCGTTCTTCTGCCATTTGATATGTTTTTGATGGTTGTCTGACTTGTTTTAGGGCTTGGCCACCTTGCCTTATCGGCAAGGGTGTATGCTGGGCGACGCCCTGCCCCCACGGGATAATTCCTTCGCTTGAACTTGTCTCTCCCTTTCCTAGTTGTGGGTCCCTGGGGTGGGAATGGGTGGAATCTCAGCCTGATTGGGGGGTTGGAGTGGGGGTGGTGGATTCCCTGGGATTGTTTCTTGGGTTGGGTGGGGTGGGAGGTTGGGCTAGGGGTATCTGGGGACTGTTGCCTCTCCTTGGGGCTTTGTTGTTTGTTCTCGCACTGATCTATGATATTTGCTCCTTCACGACACACTTTTATCATTTTGCATCTCTGTTTTCTGCACCTAATGTATTCATTGTCAAGCCATTTTCATGCATCCTCGCTGTTTGTTTCTCAACCGAGTGCACTGTGCAGGTCTCTCTTGCGCCCTCCCGCGGGGGCCCTTTTTGCCTTAGGGTTACGACACATTTCTGCACCTCCACGCTTCTTGCACTAACCGTACTCTTGCACCATTTGCGGCAGCATCATTTGCATCGCCATGCACCATCTTCCCCCCTAACTGACTTGTTTACCTTCCTCCTCCTTGACACGGCATTATGAGGGACACTGTCCTTTGGACCTGGAACGTCCGGGGGCTAAACGACCACCGTAAGGCGCGGCTAGTCCACGCCCACCTTATTCATCATAAGGTGGACATATGTTTCCTACAGGAAACCCATCTCATGCCCGCCACGTCCACTAGGCTCCTCTCCCGACACTGGGGCGAGACTCACTCCTCTTATTATTCTAATTATTCCCGGGGGGTGTCCATCCTGTTACGTAAGGGGCTCCCCTGGCGGACCTCACAGGTGGTTGTCGACCCTGGGGGTCGCTTTGTGATTCTTCACGGCACTCTTTACGCCCAGCCTCTGACACTTGCCGCCCTGTATGGTCCTAATTGTGATGACCCTGATTTTTTCGCACAAGTTTGGCACCACATTTCTGCTCTCGGCCCTGCTGCGCTCCTCTGGGGTGGGGACTTTAATATCACGCTCTCCTCTTCCCTTGATCGGTCTGGCCCCCGTACCCTTAACCCACCGCCCTCCTCAATTCCATTCTCGCTGACAATTCCTTGTCCGACACATGGCGTCACACTTGCCCTGACACGCGTGAGGGTACCTTTGTCACTGGCTCCCGCTGCTGCTGGTCCCGCTTGGACTTCTGGATTATTACCCTGGACGCTCTGGCTTGGCTCACTTCCGTCGATCACATGGCGCGCACACTCTCTGATCACGCTCCTCTCCGCTTATGCTTGCGCCTTCCCCACTCTCCCTGTCGTGCTTTTTCTTGGCGGCTTCACCCTAACGCTCTCCGCGATTCAGTATTCGGCGATGAAATCCAGACTGCAATCACAAACTACTTCGATCTTAACGAGGGTTCGGTAGATTCACCGTCCACGCTATGGGAGAGTTTTAAAGTCGTAAACCGTGGCGAGTGTATTTCTAAACAGTCCGGCGTTCTTCGATCCATTCGCGGCACTCTTAAAAAATTGGAAAGGGAGATTAAGGATCTCGACTCCTCTCACACTCGGGACCCCAACCCTGATAAGCTCGCTCAGATCCGGGGGAAATTGACAGACTTCGCCGACGAGGCCAACAGAGAACTTTCCTTTCTCGGCAGAGAGACTCGGGCGCACCGGTTCGGCGAGGGCGATCGCCCCGGCAAAACCCTGGCCAACCTTCTTCGCCCGCCTCGGGCTGCATCTTATATTAACGCTCTCCGCAACGGCGGTCCTGATCGTACGACCTCCCCTGACGAAATCAAAGCGCGCTTTATTTCATTCTATACGCAACTTTATACGGCCGGCTCAGTCCCTTCGCACGAGCTCCTTGATCAATACTTCGACACTCGCCAACTGTTATGGCTGGGGAATCCCCACCGGGAGTTCCTAGACGAGCCTTTTTCCAAAGAAGAGATACTAGCTGCAATAAACGGAATGCCCGGGATAAGGCTCCCGGCCTGGACGGCCTCTTTCTACAAGGCTTTCGCCCCCATTCTGGTTCCCCACCTAGCGGCCATGTATAATGAGTCCTTCGAGACAGGGCAGCTCCCCCCATCGCTTCGCGAGTCTTTGCTTACCTTGCTTTTAAAACCGGACAAATCACCCGAATCATGGGACTCTTATCGCCCCGTCACTGATAAACACGGTCAACAAAATTTTTCGCCAAATTGCTCGCTTCGCGCCTTCTACCCCTCATGCCGCTCATCGCTCGCCCGGATCAGTCCGGTTTTATCCCTGGCAGTGCCACCTCCCATAACCTCCGGACCATTTTTTCCGTTCTTCATCAAATAAACCCAGCGCTCCCGGCAGTGGTGGCCTTGCTAGACGCCACTAAAGCCTTTGACACCCTAGAGTGGCCCTTCCTATTTTATCTTCTCCCCCGCTTGGGCTTCAGTCCGATTTTCATACGTAAAGTTCTGCTCCTTTATACTCTTCCCATCGCCCGCCTTCGACTTAACGGCCAAATCTCCGATCCCATCCCCATCGAGCGTGGCACACGGCAGGGCTGCCCGTTGTCGCCAATGCTCTTCGCCATCGCAATGGAGCCTCTTGCAGCTAGATTGCGCCAACATCACACCCAGAGGGGCATCGGCTTTGCGTCTCGCGCTTTACTAGTTTCTATGTATGTGGATGATGTTACCTTACACGTTCGTCACCCTCAGGAGAACCTCAGTCCTCTAGTTCGTGAGGTGATACTCTTTGGTGGATACTCTGGCATCCAGGTGAACTGGAACAAGTCTGTGCTGTTTCCTCTCACCGACGCTACCTTGCCCTTTGATCCGGATTGTCCTTTTGTTTGGGCCACTGAGCCCACTAGGTACCTCGGGATCTGGTTGAGTAGGGACGTTGTCGAACTCTGGAGAGCCAACTTCGGCCGTGCGGTGGACTGGTTGGAATCCAAAATTCCCCTCTGGAGTCGTTTGCCACTCTCTTTAGCCGGTCGCATAGCCGTTGCCAAAATGGTGGTGCTCCCGAAGTTTTTATATTTATTCCTCAATATCCCCATCCCCCTCACCGCTCACTTTTTTCGTAAACTCCGCTCACTAGTTATCACTGCTCTGGGCTGGTCGTCAACCCAGGATTGCATATAATGTCTTAACCCTCCCGATGTCGCGTGGAGGTCTCAGTGCCCCTGACCTCAAACTCTATGCCCTCAGCGCCCAGGCCAGTTTTCTCCACTTCTGGCTGCACCCCACTCCATTCCAGCCCCACGTCGCGGTCGAGACTGACCTGGCCGCCCCGTGGCCGCTCACCACTGCTCTGTTTGCTCCATTGAGGCCTCCGCGCGCTGAGGTTGATACGGTCGAGACCCTGCGCTGCGCTTGGGAGGGGCTCCGGAAATTTTCGGGTTCGGACATGCTCTCTGCCACTGCAATGCCCATTGCTCACCATCCGGCCTTTCCTCCTCTTCAATCTTCGGGGATGGCGAAACACGCCACTCGTCTTGGGCTCTCCACCGTGTCTGATCTCTACCCTGAGAACACATTCTACACACTTGCTGCTGACTCTGGCCCTTTGGACACTTTGCTTTATTATCAGCTCCGGGCGGTCTGTAGGAAGCTTCATCCCACTTTCCCCCAGCCTCCCCCCTCGATGACCACTCTAAATTTCCTTTACACATCCTCCTCCCCAAAGAAATTGGTCACCCGCATTTATGCCTCCACACTGGCGGCTTCTTCCTTCTCCACTGACAGGGCGCGCGTGGCGTGGGAGGAGGACCTAGGCATCGAAATTTCCCAGGCCGTCTGGCTGTATTGTTGCACTCAGATCAAACGCCTCTCCCCCAACTATCGTCTGTGCCTTATCCACTTTAAGTACCTACACAGGCTCTACCGGACCCCTGTACAACTACACAAGATGGGAGTCATTGCCAGTGACAGATGCCTGCGCTGCTCAGCGCCCGCGGCCGACTTTTCCCACCTCGCCTGGTTATGCCCCAGGGTCTCCGCTTACTGGCGCGAGGTATGCGCTGTCATTTCTGAGATCACCTCCTCTCCGTTCCCACCTGACCCTCTGCTTTGCCTTTTAGGCTTCATCAAATTCTGTCCAGATGCCTCCCGCAAACTGATTGCTATGCTATTGGTTCTTGCACAGCGCAGGGTTTCCATGTGCTGGGGTCGCCGGCCCGCGTCGAAGGTGGCCCTTTGGCTTGAAGATGCTTCCCGTTGCCAGACCCTCCTGTCCGAATTCGGGGACCTTATGCCTGCCAGATCCCGTCCGTTGGATATTTGGGGATCGCTTATCTCCTACCTCCTGAGTCACACTTCCCAGCAACCGGCGACCCCTCCCGTGCTCCCCGCCGGCATTCCGCCCGTGGCGGCCGCCGGTGAAGGTCAATGAGTCTCCTCCTCTCTGCCCCCTTTCCTCCCCCGACTCTCAGTGTCCCCCACCTCTTCACACATGGTGCCAAGCAAGTCGTTTTCTCTTCATTGGTTTTGGTGCCTCCCCGATTTATTTCATGGATATTGTTTTTTTTATTTGGTGTATATGTATGTGGTAATCTTTACTCTTTTATGTTGTATCGCAGTGCATATCATTTTGTTATGGTGCAACACTGTAATTTTGTCGTGTCTCATCCTCAATAAAGGTTTTTGAAAAATCAAAAAAAAAAAACCCTCAAAGCCCAAGTTTAGGAAACAAACCAGGGACCCAATCCCTTCCGAAGCATGACAGCAGGGAGAAAGCACCAGTCTAGTCTATTAAAGGCTTTCTCAATGTCACCAAACATGCACTCGGACCATTCAGGCAACTGTGGCCCCTCACCTATGATCGCCAGGAGTCGTCTGACTGACTTGTTTTAATCCTATTAAAATCTTGGTTTCCATCACACTTCAGAATTACAAAAAAATGTGTTTCTATTTTTCTGCTTTCTGAACTGTTGAATGTGTACAGTTCATTTACAGGTATTTACATTTTGTTATGTGTTACAAAAAATGGCATCCTACGGCCTTTCCTTTCACTCTGTTGGCAGCAAGACTGTCAGTTAATTCACTTTACTTTTCTTTCTTTGACTGCAAAGTGAAAGGAGTTTGTAAACACTAATCCTCATGTTAAAAAAACATAAGCACCAATTTGTCAGAAGTCATAGCTTGACATTTGACCTCTGTCACTGAAGCACAGCAAATGGTATTAAATTGCTTATTTATTATGCTTTTAAAACAGTGGTTTTTAGACAGATGTTGTTAAACCCAGGCCGAAACAGATGGACCCACTATAAGATATGTGATATAATTTACACAAGTGGTATTAAATTGCTTATTTATTATGCTTTTAAAACAGTGGTTTTTAGACATCTATTAGGTTTTAACAATGAAATGATATATATATATATATTTTTACATATATATATATATAAATTTATATTTACATAAACTGTGCTAAAAAATTTCCGATGTTTATTTGTATTTTACAACAATTTTGCAAAAAGGCCGAGTCTTTTCTTTATGTCAACTGTAAAAAACACCCAGTACATTGTCACTTTAAGAGAAAGTGAAAAAAACTGTATTTAAACCTACCTGTAACCTGAGAGCGCGTCATGTGATCAAGGCCTCTTGGGGTCGAAACGCGTCATACAGAATTTAAAGGCATCTTTATTTATTGCTTATACTTTCACAACCCACCAAAAATCCGCTCACAACCAACTAATTTGTCGCGAGCCACAGTTTGAATGACACTGGTCTAGATAAAGGACTGATTGCTTGCACTCAGGTCCCTACTCCTCCTAAATCTTCCCCATACATGTCCCCCTCCTCTGATCTACATCATAATTGCCCCATGTCAACCCACTCAATGCCCTCATGGGATTACCTGCATCCCTACCGTCTGAGCTGTATCTCCTCCCTTTGAATTTAACACTTAGACTTACCTATCTGACTGCTCCAATGTCACTGTATCTCTTGTAGTGATGCATGACTGTAAATATTTAAACGTTAACGGTTACTCTAACAGTTATGTTTTCTGTAAACAGCCAACGTATTTGGTGTCATTTTGTGTAAACCACAGATGCTGTATTTTGGAGCAGTCATATAGAATGCTTCAGCGGGTTGTAACTGAGTTCTCGCCAATAGGACATGGAAAACCTTACTTGTTATTAGGGTGGTTTAATGCACCCTTAAAAAGGTTGTTTGCTTGGTTCAGTTTACATTTATCAAGCACTATGTCTGTCCTGAGGCATCTCTACACTACATAAAGCAATAAATGTTCATGTTTAGAAGGGAAACAACCACGTTTTTAAAGACCTTCTAAATTTTAGGATGTCAGGCTGAGCCCTGATCCCAACTGACTATGATGTGTTCCCCAAATGGGATGCTCGTACTGAGAAAGATCTCTCTCCTACTCTGGCCTTCACAGACTTTGGTACCACAGACATGGCAAGGGTTTTAAGAGCAACTCCCAGACACTTTTGTATGCTTTAATTTTGGTTGACAGAATTTCTGGTTGATGACGATATAAGGATTTCTGTGTGAAACACAGCTATCTGAACATTATTCTTTACTGAATTGGAGCACGGTGTGCTGGAGGAGTCATATATACGTGTTAAAGAGAACTGGTGCAGGGGTATGATCTTGTGAAACATCGCTGTCACTGGACAACAACAGTGGGCCCGATTCACAGAACTAACTTAAGACAAAATCCTAAACTTACTACCATTTTGGTATTCACAGAAGGCACTTACTCATTTTGGTATTCACAGAAGGCACTTACTCATTTTGGTATTCACAGAAGGCACTTACTCATTGATGAGTAAGTGCCTTCTGTGAATACTAAAATGAGTAACTTACTCATTTTGAGTAACTTACTCATTTTGAGTAACTTACTCATTTTGGTATTCACAGAAGGCACTTACTCATTGATGAGTAAGTGCCTTCTGTGAATACCAAAATGAGTAAGTGCCTTCTGTGAATACCAAAATGGTAGTAAGTTTAGGATTTTGTCTTAAGTTAGTTCTGTGAATCGGGCCCAGTATGCGTAGGGTGGTACAGGTATACATTGTTGCAGGTTAAACAGAAGACCTATAATCCAGGCCAATGCTGAAACTTGGATTTCAGTCTCCAGTAGTCTCTCTAGGGCACACTGACGGTCCACGGAGTCAAATACTGCTGACAGGTCCAAACAGTATGTGTGGAAAAGCTGCCTTTTCTGGCATGGTCATCCTGTATTTTTGCTGGCTTTAGATTCATGTGTACTTTAACCCTGCTAACAGTGGTAAAGTGCCTGAGCTCACCCTTTAAACATCTTAGAATTAGCAAATTCCTAATTTGTATATTTAACATTACCTTTAATTCCTTATTGTACAAAATGTACCCAGGACCTGTAAGTAAAATATCTCTAGTGGACTGAAGCAGCTATTGAGCTGTCCGTGACAGTGTAAATCATGGTTTCAGGCCTACCATCATAGCCTGACTCTGCCAGTTTAAACACTAATTCGACCTATCAAAATACACCATTCTGATAAGTCAAAACCTCCCTTTTAATTATTACTAAGTCAACCCCATGTGGACCTTGTAGTCCACAAGGCAGGATGCATGGTATTTAAAAGTAGTGCATGTACAAATGTAATATTAGCATGTATTTTTCACTGTGGCAGGACTAGCTGTTCTATGTAGAAAACCAGAATTCAGATTAAAAATCTTAATACTGAATCTCTGTAATGGGACTAGCTAGAAAATTAAACAATTATTTTAATAGGTATTAAAAATCCAATCCAATGGTGAAGTCTGATGTTTAATAAATAATAAGAAAATGTAACTATAAGAAAGTTACCTTTTCTCTGCTGGAAGTTCTGGAGGCAAATTTGCATTTGCTCCCAAACTTCTCCCAGCCTGTGATTAGCATTTCAGATAAAAATGTTATGGACATTTTTAACTGAATAAAGATGCATTGATGATGATGATGATGATTAGCATTTGAATAGATGTGAAAATGGTGTGAAATGCTTCCCAGGAGCAAACAATAGTCTGACCTGAATGGGCAGAGATTACTCCTCCAAACCTCACCGTATTGACATTACAGTTTCAAATCCTTCTTTAAAAATCTTCTGTTTTTACATACAACACTGGGGACGTACTTGTTTGCTATATGTAAATTCCTGAAGGATGTTGTACTTCTATCCTTGACTGATAGTGGTTTATGTTGAAATGAAAATAAAGAGTTAAAAAAAACTAAAAAAACTGTGGGTGCACCTAAAAGGACAGGAACAGAATGGCAAAATCGTTCTTGTATAACCATTGTCAGATTGCTGGAAAACCTTGCTTTTGTTTTGATCAGGCTTATGTCTCTGGGTTAATTGGGTGTACAGTGGCTGCTTCAAACTGGATGTTTGTGTTAGCTGTAGGAGGACACTGGGATTACCATAGCACACTCCCCACACACCGCCCCGACCCTCAAAGCCCAAGTATAGTGTAGTTGAACACTTTTGCTATCTTGAAAATGGGTAGAGTTGGCCTTGGGAATCTTTTGCCCATTCCATTAAGGAATTCCCCAGGAGTAATTTCCATCCATTACGTCAAACCAGTCATGAATGCAGCACCTCTAGGCTCCCACTTCAGAACACTCCTGGACCTAAGGATGATTAGAAGTGTGAACCTGAAGGACTGGACCTGCTCTCTCTTGTTCCCAGGACAAGAAAGTGGACACCAAGTATCATAAGGCTAACCTCCTGTTCAAGCTACAGGGAGACACCAAGTTACAATAGGCCTTTCCTGCAATTGCCCATCTGATCAGTGTCAACTGAACCCGGCTGTTGGCCTCTACCCAACACCCTGTGAGACTCTAAGTGCTTCCCCTGAGTTTCTGGGGGCTTTTGAAGGGTACTCCTGTGAGGGATTCAGACTTAAAGGACTACACTAAGAACGTAAAATCTTTGACCGGGATAAACCTGGTTGGCGTATCCAATCCATGCTCCATCGTGGTCTACGTCAAATTGCACCTAGGTCCCCATCTACCACGACAACTGACTATTATTGGCACTTTATGCTTCTATGAACTATGCCTACTTAAAACGTTTGAAAATCATATCTCTGGTTCCCCTTATTGTATTTTTTTCAATTTGACGTCACTTTGTTTATTACATTTTACTCTATTTTTTTTACTCCGTTTGGGAATTTTTATTGCCCTGCATTTTGACTTTATTACTGCTAAGTTTTTCTATAAAGTTTCCAGTTGCAGATTTCCAATTATATCTTGCACTACATTTTAGGGTACATTTTAAACAAAAGAAAAATAAAATATGTCAATTAAGCACTAAAGATTAAATAGGTAATGTTGCAAAAAAGGCAAGTATTGTGGACAGACACAAAATATACATACAGTGAGCTGTCTATCATTGTGTGGTTGAGAAGCTGCAGTTCTTTCCTTCATCAGCATTTGTTGGGACATCAAACCACTAAAGATTGCCACCCCTGGATCATAAAACTGTGCATGAGGAAAGCTGGTCTGTGGTAGGGATATTCCAAGCCTTCAGTGTTGTAAAACAAAACAGCTAACTAGATGACCTTCAGAGTAGGGGTGTAGTCTTCTGGCTTTATGGGCATACAACATGTCTACATGGCAACAATGATAGATGGAATGAAGGGTGGCGCCAGGAGGCAACAACCGGTAAGCTGAGGTGTGGCTACCCTTTTCTCCCTCCTGAGTCTCCAGCTGGTGTTCTGCACACTCCTGAGACGTTAGTCCACAGCACACTTACTCCAACCGGCACTATGCACACTGCACCGGCAGACGAAAATCAGACCAACCCATCATGGATGCCAGCATGAAACCACCAGCTTGTGGGCCCTGCAGGGCCAGCCATGCTCTACCAAGCACTGGCCTCCAACAGTCTACAACAGTGAAGTGGTTGAACAGCCAGAAAGAGGATCAGCTCACAGAAAGGCCAAGCCCCATCAGTTCAGTTGGACACCCTACCGGTCATCCTACGCTCAGATAAGCAACCCAGTGCGACTGGTCCCCTGACCAGACAGTGGATGGATGGCTGGCAGAGTGGCACTGAGAGTTTTATGAAGATCTCTTCTGGGAGATCCTTTGAGTACAAATAGGCAGTCTTCTTCTGCCTCCATTTGTAAACTAAAGTGACGAACTTCCTTCCCATTCATAGTGGGAAGCCTGGCTGTTGTGGATACAGGCAGTCATTTGTTGTTTCTGTAGCTGTTTCTCAGCTACTCTCGCTATGATCTTTTAGAAGCGTAAGACTTGGGAGAAAGATCTACTGCTAAATAAGCCACTTGCATCTAGAGTGGCTTTTTTTTTTAAGTAGATGCTATAAAAAACAAGTTACTTACCTGTACACTGTGGCTCTCCAATATTGATATCTTTTATAGATTCACATGCTTGAATCCTCCACGTCGTCACGGTGGGAGTCCCACGGTAACAGTCAAAATAGCAGTACTGAAAAACATTACCATAGACTTCCATAGAACACAAACCACAATTTAGCAACCTTTCAATCTTACTCTATAACATTCAAAGTTCAGCCAATCACAGCAGAGACCCCAGAGTACCCTTCCCCTTCAGAGCCACCATACCTCAGATTTTGACCACAAGTGCATATGTGTGAGCGTATATATATATATGGGAACATGGTGAGGCTAATCAGGGAGGACGGAGGGTCGCATGTGAATCTATAAAAGATATCAATACTGGAGAACCACAGTGTAAAGCAACTTGTTTTTTCTCCAGTACAGCATTTTTTATAGATTCACATGCTTGAATCCGACTAGTAAGCAGTATACCAGCAATAAGACAAAAGAATGGCGGTGGGTAGGCGAACTGTCCTACCATGACGTAAAAGAGAAAATATGAAATCATTTACACATTATATATATATATATATATATATACATATATATACACACACAAAACATAACTCTCAAAAATGCAAGACCTATTGCATTGCAAATGCTTGTTTTGAATCTCGCGCCTCTTCTGGCCGTGCGCTCCCTCATCCTGCGGGTCTTCAAATTCTTCACTCACAACCTTCGTTCATCGAGAGAGCACTTCTGTAATGAGGTCACGTGTGGCTGGCAATTTATTTATACAGCGCCTACTACTTCTGGCGATGCGTCGTAATTCAGTTGTTTCGGCTCTGAATGTACATAGTTTATAGTGTCTACTGTGCCTTTTATTAAAGCGATCAGACGTCAACTCGGACTACATGCACACCATATAAAAGAAAATACACATTTCTGCAGTGTGAACCCTCTGGTCGTCCCTTAGACAGACTCCGTCCGCCACCCGTTTCCAGCGAGCACTTAAAGACACGCCCCCTGTGCAGGCTTCCAGCACAGAGGCCATGCAATGAATGAACATTACTGCCCCTAACGCATATCTTCCCAGCGTGTCCACATCAGTGTGCCGACCTGCCATTGCTTGTGAAGGGCCTGTTGGGTGTAAAGTGACAGGGCCTTATTTTTTTTCTCTTTTATACCCTTTCTTCCTCTCACAACAGCCTCGGTTTTAAGAGCACTGTAAAAAAAAGTAAAACAGAGACGAAGTAACCCAGGTTTTGTTGTTTTTAAGAGGGGACGCGGGGCAGCTGTCTCTTGTCTGAAAAGTGTAGGGTTACAGACTAGCCAATATTCTTAGGTGGCGTTACAAACAGTCCCCATTAACGAATTGAAGGCTTACACCACAAATTAAAGCAAACCATACATCGGAAAAAATTGTTATTGGGGACCTAATTAAAGTATAGATGTTGTTAAACCCAGGCCGAAACAGATGGGCCCACTATAAGATATGTGATATAATTTACACAAGTGGTATTAAATTGCTTATTTATTATGCTTTTAAAACAGTGGTTTTTAGACATCTATTAGGTTTTAACAATGAAATGATATATATATATATATTTTTTACATATATATATATAAATTTATATTTACATAAACTGCTAAAAAAATTCCGATGTTTATTTGTATTTTACAACAATTTTGCAAAAAGGCCGAGTCTTTTCTTTATGTCAACTGTAAAAAACACCCAGTACATTGTCACTTTAAGAGAAAGTGAAAAAAACTGTATTTAAACCTACCTGTAACCTGAGAGCGCGTCATGTGATCAAGGCCTCTTGGGGTCGAAACGCGTCATGATGGCTGGTGTTGGAGGAGTTGATTAAAACTTCAATTTGCACTACAACGTAGTCCGTGCTCCGTTACTGTAACTGGTGGCAAGGGGATGCAAGCGGAGTGTTCCTGATATTTATAGCCGGTTTCTGCTTCCTCCGGCTAAACACGGACCCCCATTTCGATCTGGGCACAGCAGCTTCAAAGGAAACATTGCCTGGCAACGGGCGTTAGCAAGTAATCCGGGAGGATTAACAGCAGCGGAGCCCCCCACGGAGCAGCTACACGGGAGTGCGACGCCACAGCCTTCATGAGGTCAACACCACACGCTTCGGAGGAAACGAGGGAAGTCAAACAGTGAATGGTGAGTGAGCAGGCAGCCCAATACGCGCTCAGCAGGGTGAAGTGGTGTGCGGGTATTAACGCTAAGGAGGTTAACCTGAATTTGGAAACCATAGCAGTTTACCCACAATAGTGACACTTATAACTCCAACCATCGCCATGTCAGCGGACGCGCTCAGAGAAAGGGAGGAGGCGGCGGAGGACATGTTTAGTGATGCGAACATTCCCAGCTTAAACTCCATCTCCCACAATGCATTGGTGGGAACGCGCAATACCAGCATAAGGGACAAAATTAAAATGTTAGAAAAACTCAGCAAAACAGAACAAAGTAAATGGTGGGAGGGAAAATCCCTCCAAAGATACTTGGACGTAGGCAGGGTGCCTCGGGGATTGAGAATACTAACGGCACCCAGCTATGAAAACCCAGATATGGACATGATGCGTAAATGGGCTGAAACAAATCTGGACTTATCAATCAATCAATCAATCAATCAATCAATCAAGAATTTGTAAAGCGCACTACTTACCCGCGAGGGTCTCAAGGCGCTAGGGAAAAAAAAGGGGGGGTGCTGCTACTGGTCGAACAACCAGGTCTTGAGTAGCCTCCTGAAGGTCAGCAGGTCTTGGGTCTGTCGTAGGCTTAGTGGAAGGGTGTTCCAGGTCTTGGCGGCGAGGTGGGAGAAGGATCTGCCGCCGGTGGTAGTTCTTCGAATGCGAGGGACGGTGGCGAGGGAGAGGTCGGCGGAGCGGAGTTGGCGGTTGGGGACGTAGAAGAGGAGTCGTCTGTTGAGGTAGGCTGGGCCAGTCTTGTGGAGTGCCTTGTGTGCGTGGATGAGGAGTTTGAAGGAGATTCTCCTGTCGACGGGGAGCCAGTGCAGGTTCATCAGGTGGGGGGTGATGTGGCTGTGGTGATTTTAGTCAGATATGCAGAGAAAGATCGTCAAAAATACAGGAACAAATAGATCAAATCAATGAAGAGCTTGAGACTATGGGACAAAAAGAGGAAATAGCGAAACAGAAGGAGGAAATGGTCAAAAGGTTGAAACGTGAAGAAGACAAGATCAGAGAGCGGAAGGCTTTTAAGTTTCATAGAGACCGTACGGACTATGAAACAGGGCGTATATTCACCTTCGCCAAGAAATATGATACATTAAAAGCATCTAAGTACAACACCAAACAAACTTCATCAGCCGGCACAGCAGGGGCAGCAGTAGGAACTGGGACCACTTCTAATTCGGACCTCAGCTCGGCCGTAGAAAGTGAAGCTGAGACTGAGGCACGCAGTCAATCGTTAAGGCAAATACCAAAGAAAATCTCACTCGCAGAAGAGGTGGATTTTTTAGTCTGGGAACGAAGACAAACACTGCGTCCCAGAAACCAAACAAACAGACCGCCTCGGGAAGAACAGCAAAACGACGAGAGAGGCGGAAATCAAAACAACGGAGAGACCAGAAAAACAACACAAAAACCAAAAAGGAAATGGAGACGATAAACACAATAGAACATTACAGTAGCCAGACGATCATAAATCTGACTGACATCAAACTTACTGAAGCGGAAAAGCTGTAGTGTAGCTCCTACTTCCCTAATAGGCTCTGCGCATTGGAATAATATCCCCTATAGGTTTGACATAGGACTAAGGTCAGTATGTCCCTATTGAGTATATTAAACTTAATTACTTGTGCCAGCTAGCTCAGAGGCCACTAGAAACTCCTTCGATAACAAGAAGGGAGTAGTTTCTGGCAGCCGCAAAACATGACAACTTTGTTTCCCTTTAGAATCAGAACGTGTCGTGGAAACAATAGATAACTATTTCACTCAGCTCAATCGTGCATGCTTAGTTTTCCTCAAAGTTACACAGAAAGAATAGACGGGCGTTTCAATAAAAGATTTATTGAACAGTCTTGTTTCTCGTGTAAGTTAAATGTGCTGTTATGATCACAAGACAGCATGCAAGATAAATAATGTACAGTGTAAGCAGTAGAAATAAATAATACTGCGCTAGCATGATCTTTAGTAGATATTCATTTGCATAAAAATGCGAGTACTCATACGATGCGTTGCTAAGCTAGTTCTACCCCAATGTACCTAACCTAGGTGTAGGGAGAGGTATGAAGTAGGTGAAGTATTCCTTACTATGGTATACTAAGAGTATGTTAAGTCTAGTATGCCTAGTATGCCCAGTATGCCAAGAGTCCCTCTAGGTTCTAGTCAGCTCCATACCTTAAGCATGAGAGAGGTAGGAATCTCTTGCCAGATTCGAACTCCAACACCCCGCAAGGGAAGTCAGATCACTGGAAGCTGGACTCTCTGCGTGCAGGGATGACAGCGTCTTCTCAGTGCGTCAGGCCGGGAAACGGGCTCCTCTGAAGTCGAGGTCTCCTCTAGTTTACAAGGGCTAGGGAAGGTATATTTATACCTGAGAGGTACCTCAGAATGTTAGCATTGACGTGAATCGGACAGCGGAAGACGTCATGAATGAACCCCTAAGGTATAATGGTTCATGCATAATAGATGAGTCCTTGAAGAAATCAATAGTCCTGTGCTAGGGAAACTCCCGAAGCCTAAGGGTCTGTTCTTCAAGAACTCGTTGTGACGTTAGGGTGGACGGATGTCGGAGACCATGCCTGTATTTGGAGTGCACGGTTTAATGCCTAAATAAGGACTGGGATTTTATGCCTATATAAGGACATGATACAGGAAAGCCCTTGTATGGACACCCTAAGAGGAATACAACACCCACTCCACTTTCGTGTGTACGATAATACTAAAATGCTAAACATTTAAAATGCTAAACATTAAATGGAGTACCGCATATTGCTAAAATATTTCATAAAACCATTTAAAAGGCATTTAAAAAACCTATTAGAATGCAAAAGGTACTGTACATTTGAAGCATTGCTTTTCATTTCAGGCATATATTTAAAATAAAATACAATATGAATGAAATTAGCAGTAATATTTACATTTGATAGAAAATGATCGATAAGTTGTTCAAAAATCAAAGTCATTTCATGTCATGAAAATTAATGAACTTTTTAGACAAACAAGATGACTAAGTGTCTGTGGAAGTACCGCGAAGTCTGTACTATAAGGCTAGTTCTACTTTAAGCAGATTGATGTGCCATTTTAGTTCGAAAAATGGAAAAAAGTTCAATTTTGGGAAGAGTTCCAAGTTTTTGAAGTATGAAGGCCAAATTGTTACTGCATCTCTGGAACACTGTGGGCTGAATCAGAGTCAGTTTACGGGTCTGGTGTAAACATGAGATCATCTATTTCCGTAGACAAAACATCGTCCACTGAAGTTGGTGTCAGTTGGAACACCTCGTGTAGTAGATTAATTGCACAGAGATGTGAAGCATCGGTTTCAGCATAGGTTGCCGCAGCAATGTTCGCGTCCGTTGTTACCTGTGTGCCTGTAGATCTTTCTCGTACCTCAGCAGCAGCCGGAAGCGTCTGTGAGATCTCAATGAATGCTGACATCAGGATTGGCAGCCTCTGGGGACAACACAGAGCATTTGCCGTTATCGGGACCAGCAGAGTATCGACATCCGTTGGCGTTGCTGATGGAAATGTTAGAAAGGTGTCCAACACGCATTCTTCACCGCATAGCAGGCATCGTAGAACAGGTAAGATGCAATCTTGCCAGATTGGTCTGAATGACAGGAACCACGTGGTATTAAGGTCCCGTAGACGAGTCATGCCCAAAAGCTGTACTATTCGCTCACGGCACTTTTCAAGGAGAGCTTTCTCCATTTCGCTCGGAGTGATGTCTGCGAATAGGCTGGCCATAGCATAATAGCAGGAAGAGAAATAGAATTCCAGCAACAAGTGCTAGAATTAACGGTATGCCACCAAACACCGAATGTGCAAAGTTCGGGATGATTCCGAGTATTGCCTGGAAAGGTGCTAACAGACCGGAACAGATGCTCTTAAATACATGTACAATTCCGGTTGTATCAGACATGTTAAAGATACGTCCTATCATTTCCACGAAATGTATAGGGCAGTTTGTACGTATTAAAGTCTGTATCTCAGCCGAAGTCCTTGCTACTTGTAGATCATAGGTTTCTTTGGCCGAGGTCAAAGGCACTGTTTGCTGTAAAAGCATGGCTTTCATTCTGCTCAAAGTATCAAATCTTATAAAAGAGACGTTCAGCGAAGGCCATAGAGGCGACTCCTGACTGTGTCTATTGGGGCAAACAATACTTGCATACAGCAAGTGACCCTGGAGTTGACCGTTACTAGATATGGGATGCCTGGCAACATGCCACAGCAACTCTGATCATTCAACATGAGGTAACTCCCATTAGAAAGTTGTCCAAACGTTGGATTAATCACAGCAGCTGGTGTACCCTGCTGATGGCAAGACAAATTTGCCACAGAACCATTACAAGCCCCGTGTAAAGAAATGTCCTGACATATAAGTGAACCGCTCAGTGCACGTTTACAGTGTGTACCGCTCAAAAACACTTCACGATCCCCACTCCAACATCTATATGTATACGGTAAATCCCAAGATGTCTTAATGTATTCCTTACCCAACCTTTCATATTTGCCTGCTTGCATTTGTTTGAGGCAATACTGAAACTGAAAAGTAGTCACAGGTAATGTGATTTTGCCATGAATGAGCCATTCTGTAGCTGGTTTTTCTGCCACTGTGAATGGTAACTTTTCCAGTTTTTCAATGCTCAGCACTGTATACTTTGCTCCTCTTTGTGCCAGTTCGATCTGTTTATCAGTTAGATTGCATTCTGCAAACAGAACCGATATGTTGATGAAACGCCAAGGCACATAGCCCGCACGCAAAGATTGCAGAGTCCAGCTTAATAACACAATAGAACGTAATTGAGATTGGCCTTGCTGTAACATCGCCAAATCTTGTTCTAGTATGTCGATAGCAGAGGATACAATGCCATCCAATGAATATATTCTAGAGGACAAAGTTGTTAACCCATTGTCGACCACAGAGAGGGTTTTCTCTAAATTAATACGATCAAGTTCACGTATTCGTTCTGCGGCCTCCATCTGTGACACTTTCCATGCTTCATTATAGGCAGCATAAATGCCGGCATATATGAAACGTTTTTGACGCGGTTTTCTTGGTCCAAGCAAGAATTCCCTTATGTCTGCGTCTTCTTTAAGTAAGGATAAGTGCTGTTTCACATCCTGTAGTGTAGATTTCTGAAGCCAATCGAGGCATAATTTTCCTACACTGTATGTTGTTACTACCCCCAGATGCTGTCTTTGGACGTATCTTGGGTCTGGCCTATGAATAGTAAAGCCCTGAGTTTTATTCAGGAATCTATACTGACAGTTGTTCGTGTCTGTGGGCCAGATCAACCATTTTTTCCAATCAGGATTAGATCTGTTGAGTTGTAGTATATTGTCAACTGTCACCACTGCCTGTGTATTATTATCACTGGCAGGTGTTGGTACAGAAGGTGTCTTCATCTCTTTGATCTTGGCTAGTCCAAGACAAGATGTTTGTTGGACAGTTTCATTCAAAAACATTATTTGTTCAGGGATCATACAGGCTCTAAATAACGCTTCTATCCCCTGCACTTGCCAATCTTTAGTACCCCACACAGTTTTTGTGTCTATTGTGTCTTTCCATAAGTCGAAATCCTGTCTAGACAGTTGGGCAATAAATGTTGCCGAGTAAATCTGTTTCGTATTTGTTAACATAATTTTCAGTCCTGTTTTGTTTACATTTTTATAGTAAAACGTTTCTGGATCAGATGTATTGTACCCTGAAAAATATGGAAACTTGTTAGCAAATGTTTTTGAACTACCGTGTGGTGGTGTAGGACAATGCTCCCATTGGTTAAACATAAACACATTTCTAGGGTATGCAGATTTATGCAAATAATGATGACCATAGTGGTTATAGCAATACAGCTTTTCATAGTCTGATGAACCCTCTAAATATTAATTTTTAGAAAATGCAGCAGATTTTTCTAGGTCAAACATTATGTCGTTAACAGTCTCAAAGTCCCAATCATCAGAATAGGTACTGGACGAAATGAGATCACTTAGTGAAATTTTAAACAAATGTGGAATGTTCAATTGTTCCGTCGGGCCGAAGATATCAAAATCTGTTTTGTCCCACACTATACCATCCTGTATAGGAACAGCTGTGATGTTCACTGATGACAAGTCTCTTGCTTCACGATGGGAAGATTTATGAGATTTCAAAAGTACGTTCACGTCTTTTCCTTCAGTATTCACATGGATGTATCTGCCACTTATAAGCACGCTCACAGTTGTAACCAAAGCTAGCCAGAGCAGGAAAACAAAAAGTCCAGATGTAATCCAGAGTTCAATCCATGGAGAAACCAAATAAGTCTTTTTCAGAAAGTGAAGAAAGTCTTGTACTTGCTGCTTGAATTTCAATGATGCTGGCGTCGTTTCAGGTTCACTCGGATCTTCTGAGAACGTATCAAAGTTAATGAAATAGCCAGAAGCAGTTCTATCAATTGTTGGAATTGCATCAGGATTTGTAGAAATCGCTGGAACCAGTTGATCACTCGCTACATTGGTGTAGACAGGTGTATTTGGATGAACTGTTACTTGGTTTTCAAGAGGGATGAGTTCCATTGCATTGTTGCTTAGTCCTTCATCTGTTACAGCTGAATTCTCGATTGTTATCAGTCTTTCAGTCTGAACCTCTTGGATAGTAGCGAGAGGAGTGCGTCAGCTACTAGGTCGGAGTCCACGAGGCCTACTATTTAGTATTGGCCACATACTGTGGTTTGATGAGGTCGATGGACACAAATCTTTTCTCCTTTCTTCCAGCAAGGGGCGGCAGAAGTACTGTTCTTGTTCCTTGATCTGCTAGGACAGGTACTGGTTGTCTGTAAGAAGGTCCAAATTCCTTCTTGTCCGCAATTTTTTCTCTGACTAGATCCCCAACTTTTGGAATCCAGACAGGCCTTGCTGGGACCGCCGTTTTTCCCCCAGTGGTGGTTGGCTGTAGGAATACGTTGCTTTGTTTCGTTCTTAACTCATTCAGTTCCTGTAAAACAGCCAAACGATCTTTGATATCAAACGTTTTATTTTCCACCATTGTGCCTACGTGATCGAGATCTGGTACCCACATTCTTGTCCCAAATAGGACCTCATATGGAGTGACCCCCCCTAGAGAACTTCTTGGCAGGTTGTTCAATGAGCGTTGGACCCCATAAAGATGTTTGACCCACCCATCACTCGAACCTAATACCCTAGCTGTTATAGACTGCTTTATGTCCCGGTTTTTCCTTTCCACAACCGAATTTCCCTCAGGATGGAATGGAGAGGAGTACCGCAATGCAACGCGCAGACTGGCCATGGCTTCTTTGTAAGCCCGAGAGCTAAACGCAGGGCCCTGGTCAGAATGTAGCGTGCCTATTGCGAATGTGCCGATAAAGACTCGCAAATCTTTTATAACAGTTCGAGCGTCAGCCGAGCGCTGAGGCCATATCCAAAGGAACCTTGATTCAGTATTTGTGGGATTGCACTTGTCCAGTAGGACGCAGGCGCGTAGATAGTCTAATGCTGTCTAACAATGGTGTCTGTAATGGGCGGCTACATTCGTAGCATGGTGCATGGTGGCTTCCTAGCTGTAATTTACAGTCTAAGCAGTTATTGATGAATATGTGTATTTTTGTATTCATTCCAGGCCACCAGTACATCTCTTTTAACGTCAAAATTGTTTTAGAGCTCCCTTGATGTGACAGACCCTCCCCCAAATGTGTTTCATAAATCAAGGCTGCTCTATGTTCCATGTTTGGAATTACCCTATCCCTCACTCCAGGGATTCGAGCAAAAGGAACGTTGTTCGCATCAATTACATAAGAGTACTTGAGTGGAAACTTTTTTGGTAACGCTGCACTGCTGCCCTTACTTGAAGCATTGACAGCCAACATTATCTCACCGTCTATTTTTGTTTTTGAACGAGTGATCGCAGCTACGGAAGCCGTCTGAACAGCCCCCTTTGCGGCTTCGTCAGCCAATGAATTCCCTGCAACATGAACGCCATCACGTTGATGACTCAGTGTGTGGATCACGTGAGCCTTTGGTAGTTCGTTTTTTAACTGAACTACTTGTTCCCAAAGCATTTTGTGCTTTATTGTGCCACCTTTCGCATCTTTGAAACCATTTTCAAGCCAGTTTTGTATATATTCATTATACGACTGAACACAGTAAAAGGAATCGCACACTATCAGTGTGGGGAATTCTCGATCTGTACTTTCAGTGCCAGTTTGAATGCTTGTAGTTCAGCTCGCTGAGCTGTACAATCTCCTAGAGACTGAGTTTTTGTGACCATAGGTCTGAAGATGCCATCCCGCATGCGACCTTTAACGATTGCACACGCTGCACTGTAAGCTTGCTTACTCCCTGTTGCGGGTTGTGCGGATCCGTCAGTGTAAATTATGAATTCGTACTGATCGAGAGGCAGAATCTCAGTGGGCAGAGGACATTCTTGTTCATATTGCAGGAATGCTTGTGTTTTTAAATCTGGATCAAAAACATATTCAACATCTGTTGCAGCAAGAGAATTAACCCATTGTATCCATCTTGGATGTAATGCTTTAGCATTTGGAATGCTTGTTTTTGTGACCGCTTCTAAAGCTGGTACTGGGGTTACGACAATAATGCGTTTCCCTTGGGCTAAAGCTCTTTCTTTTGCTATAGCGGTTTGAACTGCTGTTAGAATTTTTTCAGTTGAACTGAAGCGCATTTCCGCTTGTGTGTACAAATGAGATTTGTATGCAATTGGTATTTTCTCACCCTTATTGAAGGTTAAGTAGGTGAATCCGCATTGACCCGAAATTATTCGGATCACCAAATTGCGTTGACTTACGCATGTTTGTAAGTGATTTGTTGCTAACATGTTAGCCTGTAGTGAACGCAAGATTTCTGTGTGTTCTTGTGTCCAATTCTTGATTGAAAAATCAGGTTTGATTAATGCGTATAGAGGTTTAACCCTTTCTGCGTAGTTTAGAATGTAAGTTCTACCAAAGTTTAGGAAACCCAGGATGGATTGTAAGCTTTTTTGCGTTTTTGGAGGTTGGAGCAGCGCACATTTCTCTAGAAAGTTAGCTGCCAAGCTCTTGCCTTCACTTGAAAGCTCATATCCTAGAAATAGGACATTGAGATGGGCAATTCGGGACTTTTTAAAGTTGAACTTGTAGCCCTCAGAGGCGAAGCCCAGTATAATGGTGCTCACCCTGTTCAAGTGTTTGTCCAGGTCATCGTCTGTCAGATAGATGTCATTGACATAGGACAATGCCTCATTGTCATAATTTTGTAGTAACTCCGTTACCCTCGCTGAGAATAAACCTGGGCTGTTCTTGAACCCTTGTGGGAGTCGACAAAATTGACGCTGAGACCCCATTATGGAGAATGCTGTTAAGTACCTGCTTTCAGGTGCTATGTTTTGACAAAAGAAACCATTTGAGATGTCTAATGTTGTTTTGTATTTTTTACGCACAATGTTATTCATTAATGCTGTGCTATGTGCATTTTGCACTGCAAAGGTTTTAGAACAAGTGTTTAGGTGTCTGTAATCCAAAACTAGACGATATGTATTGTCTGGTTTGGAGACAGGAAACAAAGGATTGTTCATTGAGGAGGTGCATGTTTCAATCACCCCTTGGTATTCAAGTTGATCTAAGATCTCCCTGACCTGTTTTTTAGCTTCTTGCTTTATTGGATACTGCCTTTGTGCAGTTGGTTCATGTTTCAGATGTATTTTATGGTGAGGTGAGTCCTCATCCCATCCTACATGATTTTTATATAATGCTGGGGCCTGGGCTACTGCCCATTTCCTGGCATATGTATATTTTAGGTGAATTGGAATATGGTTGGAGAAGGCAGGCATAATAATGTCCTCGCCGTGTGGGCACTCCCTGACAAATTGTGGTGGCCAGTCTTTTTCTGCTAGAAGTATGTCATAGCCCCTTGATAGTCTTTCCCCAAAAAGTGCTTTCACCTGTCTAGGTATGTCTCCCTCCATCCGGAGTGTTATTTTATATAACTCTTGTGGAGTACTAACCCTGGTGTCTACAGTCTCAACTGTAATGTACTCATTCAAGTCCACTATCTCCAGAAGTTCCTTCTGGTTCTGGCGAGCTATTGTGACTTCTGCTGCACTGTCCAGCATTGTCTGAGCCCATTCTCCGTTCTTGAGTTGTGTTCTCAGTATTCTCGGCATGTCTGATCTTCAGACCTGCTACTTTCTTTTTGGAGAATTGAGGTTTTGTTTTGTTTTTCGTAGCGTGTTTTTCTTCTTTGGATTTTGCGCGTTCTTCTCTATGTTCTGACCGTCCTCTTCTTTCCGAAGTCTGTGATGAGATCTGAAAGGAACGTGTATCAGTATCTTGATACCTGTCAGGTTTTCTCAAATTATCCCTATTCCTGAGGTTATACCTCCTTTCATAGGGCTCCTTTTGAGGAGACCTACCTCGGGATTGAGAACGTTTCTCGTTTGAATTTTGTTTATTAGTCTCCCACTTCTTTTTAGAAGATGTAGGAGTTTGTTTAATTGAGTCCTTCCCAGGACTTTCAGATAGTTTCGGCTTCACTGGTCTTCCACCCAAACTATCTCTGCCTAATTCTGCATAAGATTGTTCAATTATTCTGGGTAGTTCAGTTTGATGTTCTGTAACATCGAATTCCCTTAATTTTTGGCGGATCGCCACTGCTGCTGCCTCCCCTTTAATATTAGATAATATTATTGTTGAGACCTGGTCGAAATTTTTCAGTAATTTCATACCTAAATTTAGAGCAGGCTCTGCCCCGTATTCGTTTTGAATTTGTTTCAGGCCATCTGGGATTACCGCAATTGACGGAATACCATGTGTTTTAGTATAGATGGCAGCAAAGACTGAGCCCCAAGTTGTGCAGTCTTCCAGTTGTGGTGTGATCCCCATCGGTAAACTGATTGTTAGGATTCTGTGTTTCTCATACGGGCTAGTATTTGGAAATACTGCTTCGATTTGAGTAATTTTTTGAGCTATCCAGAATGGAATTTGCTCACGTTTTGTGGGCATTTTACACATGACTGCGTAGAGAGTCTGTGGTGTAATTTTTTGTGTATTCCCCTGTTGGGGAGTTGGATTTGGAAGTGTCAGTGGTTGCTGGACTGTGAAAGTCCGCATGACATATTGGACCAGTTGTCTGTAGATTTTTATTATTTCTTGTAGTTGAACAAGTAGTTCCTCGTCTGACATTTCTTCAATGTCGGGATGAGGTGTATAGCCGGCTAGAATCGGCCATGTTGCTCCTGATCTACCTAGTGGACCGAGCCTGGTAATGTTTCTGTGATGTTTTAGGGCGCCTTTAAACCAGATCTGATGCTCTTGGTATGTTAATGGAATTTCTATATCCTCGAAAGGAATGTATTCCTCTGGTGGATCATCTTCTTTGTAGAAGTGAAACATGTGTGTTACTGGATTGGATTCAGGAAATATTACCCATGAATAGAATACCTCTGTCTGAAAGGATTTGTGTGCCTCTATCACGAAAACTGCTCTACCACCTCTTGGTGGCAGACCGTGTTTTATAAGTTTTAGAGTGATGGCTCTTCTTAAGTTTTGAGGGATGTCTATAACACCCTCCTCGGTTTCAATAAAACCTGTGATATTATAAGCTATTGCAGCTGGCTGATCCGCAGCTCCACCGTTTCCGGTCTCAGTGTCGGAGCCAGGCATTTTGTTTTTTGAAAAATGTAGAACAAGTTTCAAGGAAACAAAGATAAGGTGCACAATATTTTGGAACACTGTATCCTTCAACGTTGAGCAAACCAAACAGCTAATATATAGGGTGTTTCCCTATGTAGCCGTGGTGGATACTTAACCCTGCCCACTCCAGACGTCTTTTGGAGTATATGGGTAGGGGTCTCTGAGCGAAAAAGCACGGCTGAGTTACTCACTATCTAGCGTTAAATTACCGCCTTACCAAACGTTGGGCGCCATGTAGTGTAGCTCCTATTTCCCGAATAGGCTCTGCACATTGGAATAATATCCCCTATAGGTTTGACATAGGACTAAGGTCAGTATGTCCCTATCGAGTATATTAAACTTAATTACTTGTGCCAGCTAGCTCAGAGGCCACTAGAAACTCCTTGGATAACAAGAAGGGAGTAGTTTCTGGCAGCCGCAAAACATGACAACTTTGTTTCCCTTTAGAATCAGAACGTGTCCCAGAGTCGTGGAAACAATAGATAACTATTTCACTCAGCTCAATCGTGCATGCTTAGTTTTCCTCAAAGTTACACAGAAAGAATAGACGGGCGTTTCAATAAAAGATTTATTGAACAGTCTTGTTTCTCGTGTAAGTTAAATGTGCTGTTATGATCACAAGACAGTATGCAAGATAAATAATGTACAGCGTAAGCAGTAGAAATAAATAATACTGCGCTAGCATGATCTTTAGTAGATATTCATTTGCATAAATAACACAGACTAAAAATGCGAGTACTCATACGATGCGTTGCTAAGCTAGTTCTACCCCAATGTACCTAACCTAACCTAGGTGTAGGGAGAGGTATGAAGTAGGTGAAGTATTCCTTACTATGGTATACTAAGAGTATATTAAGTCTAGTATGCCTAGTATGCCCAGTATGCCAAGAGTCCCTCTAGGTTCTAGTCAGCTCCATACCTTAAGAATGAGAGAGGTAGGAATCTCTTGCCAGATTCGAACTCCAACACCCCGCAAGGGAAGTCAGATCACTGGAAGCTGGACTCTCTGCGTGCAGGGATGACAGCGTCTTCTCAGTGCGTCAGGCCGGGAAACGGGCTCCTCTGAAGTCGAGGTCTCCTCTAGTTTACAAGGGCTAGGGAAGGTATATTTATACCTGAGAGGTACCTCAGAATGTTAGCATTGACGTGAATCGGACATCGGAAGACGTCATGAATGAACCCCTAAGGTATAATGGTTCAGGCATAATAGATGAGTCCTTGAAGAAATCAATAGTCCTGTGCTAGGGAAACTCCCGAAGCCTAAGGGTCTGTTCTTCAAGAACTCGTTGTGATGTTAGGGTGGACGGATGTCGGAGACCATGCCTGTATTTGGAGTGCACGGTTTAATGCCTAAATAAGGACTGGGATTTTATGCCTATATAAGGACATGATACAGGAAAGCCCGTGTATGGACACCCTAAGAGGAATACAACAAAGCGGCTTCTAACTCTCGGGCTATCATACTGCCCCCAAACGTGCTTCAACTATGCAGAAACCAGAGTCAACATCTATAAAAGCGTAAGAAAGCTTAAACTGAAGAAACATTACCGCCAATTGGAGAAAACAAATAAAGAGCCAATAGAAAATGCGGCAAGTTCTTCAAATACCTCACCTCTATTTGACCTTGCACCTTCTGATGAGCCATTATTGATGAATCTACTGGAGCTGGCTAATGAAAGCAATAGTACAACAACATCCAGAGATCATACCGCTTTGCCCATAGAAACAACACCGTTCAGACCGCATTCAACATTTAATCCCATCACCATCAGGGATGCAATAGACATCTTTCAAGAACATGTGATTGCTGACATTAAAAAACTCAATTTTGAGGTTAACAAAGCGAACAAGAAGAAAACTAATACAAGTGAACTACAATATCATCTACTAATAAAAAAGTTGCAATCTAACAAAGAGATAGTCATCAGAAACTCTGATAAAGGGGGCAACTTGGTCATTTGGAGTAAAAAAGCGTATATTGAAGAGGCCAACAACCAACTGAAAGACAGGGAATGCTACCTTCGTTGTGATCAGATATCAATCAGGACGATGTACAACAACTTCTATACCAAGCTATTAGTATGGAAAAACGCTGGACTGATCACAACACAGGAATACAAATTTCTACGCCACAACCATCCTGTTACACCTATCTTATACTTTATCCCAAAAGTGCATAAGAACCCCCTTAAGCCCCCAGGCAGGCCAATAATTTCGGCTCGGAACAGTTTGCTAGAAGCAACATCACAGTATGTAGACTACCATCTTCAGGAACATGTCCAGCAACTGCCTTCGTACATTAGAGACACGGGGGACTTTCTATCCAAAATACACAATATGGAGTGGAAAGATGACTACCTACTGATTACTCTAGACGTGACATCGCTTTACACGTCAATCAACCATCAGGACGGACTCAGGGCTCTGGGTCATTTTCTTGCCAAAAAAACACCAGAGCAAGCACAACATAGCAAAATGATCATCAGTATGGTTGAATTTTGTTTGAAAAATAACATTTTTCTTTTTCAGAACACCCACTATTAACAACAACGGGGTGTTGCTATGCGGGCCAGCTTCTCCCCCAGCTATGCTTGTTTGCATATGGGGTGGTGGGAGGAGCTGGTCCTGCATAAGCAACATGAAACAACATTGATTAACAATATAAAATGCTGGTATAGATTTATTGATGATTTGTTTGTTGTATGGCAAGGTCCCAGTATGGCTGCACAAGAATTTGTAGATGATCTCAATAACAACAGCCTCAATCTCCATTTTACGTCTACCATCAGTTCAGAAAGAGTTATTTTCCTTGATGTTGAGGTATTTATCAAGGAAAATAAGATAGAGACCACACTGCACAGAAAACCCACGGCAGGAAACTCTATCTTACATGCGAGCAGTTCCCATCCACCTCATTTAATCTATAGCATCCCCTATGGGGAGATGCTTAGACTGAAGAGGATATGCAGTTGCCGAGAGGAGTTAATTAAAGCACAGGCAGACAGCAAAGCTAGATTTTTAGCAAGAGGCTATGCACCAGCATGCGTTAATGCAGCTATAAAGAAGAGTACAGAAATCCAACGGGAAACTCTCCTCCCAAAAAACTTATTCAAAAACAAAAAGACTAATCAGGGCAATGAAGATACAACCTTCAGAATGATTTTTGGCTATAATCGTCAACACAAAACCATAAAAAATATCATTAAGAGAAACTGGCCACTCCTGTTAGGTGATCCCGTCATAGGACATTTGCTACCCAGGCAAGCCTCCATCACATTTAGTAGGGCACCCTCGATGAGAGATTCCCTAGTTCATAATGATGTAGGAGGCCGACCAACAGGCACATGGTTATCCCAGAGAAAGAGTTTCCACAAATGTAAGAGTTGCAAAGCGTGCCAGTTTGGTGTGAACAAGACGTCTTCTAAAACACCCTTCAGTGAAGTGGAAAAATCTATCACCAAAGTTTTGTCATGCAAAAGTGAGTATGTTGTCTATGTGCTGGAGTGCCCTTGTGGCCTACAATATGTAGGTAGTACAATTCTACAGGGGCACAAGAGGGTGCTCCAGCACATTAGAGCCATTAAGAATCATGATCAAGCTTACCCGGTGGCCAGGCACTTCGAGGAAAAACACAATGGAGATCCTAAGGGACTCACATATTTCCTGATAGATGCCATCCCACCCAAAAAGAGAGGAGGAAACAGGGAAAAATCTCGACACCAAGTCCCCATGGGGCCTGAATGCCACCGAGGAGCTTTTTACTTGCCTATAGCCGCTTTAACACACGCATGCTGCATAGTTTGCATCTTTTATTGTCTGTAACATCATTATTAACAGCTCAAAACAAGATTATTTAATATTAAATGAAAACCGCCGTTGCTTTTAAAACCCACTTTTAACACAAATTTCACGGTTTTAGTTAGGGTGTTTTTAAAATAATAGTATAATTTGCACATTGCACTTTAGTAATATTTAACATTTTGCACTAGCACTTCATGTAACTGGGAGTTTTTAGGATAATTTATGTTGACATATACTAGTACTGTAACAAAACATCTACATTTTAAATCGGATCAATTAACAGAGTGAAGACAGAAATTCAGGTATTTAAACCTGAACGTCAAGCACGCCTGAAAAGTGTAGGGTTACAGACTAGCCAATATTCTTAGGTGGCGTTACAAACAGTCCCCATTAACGAATTGAAGGCTTACACCGCAAATTAAAGCAAACCATACATCGGAAAAAATTGTTATTGGGGACCTAATTAAAGTATAGATGTTGTTAAGCCCAGGCCGAAATAGATGGACCCACTATAAGATATGTGATATAATTTACACAAGTGGTATTAAATTGCTTATTTATTATGCTTTTAAAACAGTGGTTTTTAGACATCTATTAGGTTTTAACAATGAAATGATATATATATATTTTTTACATATATATATAAATTTATATTTACATAAACTGTGCTAAAAAAATTCCGATGTTTATTTGTATTTTACAACAATTTTGCAAAACGGCTGAGTCTTTTCTTTGTGTCAACTGTAAAAAACACCCAGTACATTGTCACTTTAAGAGAAAGTGAAAAAAACTGTATTTAAACCTACCTGTAACCTGAGAGCGCGTCATGTGATCAAGGTCTCTTGGGGTCGAAACGCGTCATAATGGCTGGTGTTGGAGTTGATTAAAACTTCAATTTGCACTACAATGTGGTCCGTGCTCCGTTACTGTAACTGGTGGCAAGGGGATGCAAGCGGAGTGTTCCTGATATATATATATATATATATATATGTAGGAGAGTAGGATCTGCTTCACATGGGTACCCCCACTTTTTGCTGATGCTTCACTGTTTTTTGACATTAGTCTGGCTGGGGCCCTGCTAAACAGAACCCCAGCCTAGCTGCTTCCTCTCTAAAATGGTTTCCATGTGCCTTAGGCACATCACTGATTGGAATCTGGAGTGCCCTTATAAGTCCCTAGTATATGGTATACTATGTACCAAGGGCATAGGTACCTCAGAGGCCTACCAGGGGCTGCAGCATGTATTATGCCACCCCTGGAAGGCCATCCAAACTGACACCACAGGTCTGCTACTGCAGCCTGGGTAAGGTGGTGCATGCACCCCTTACTGTGATATAGGTTACCTATATCACTAAATACATACACACATATAAACCTATAAGTCACTCCTATGGCAGGCCTTATCAATCCTGAAGGCAGAGTGCGTGGTTCCTATGTGAGAGGGTGCCCATGCATGAGCAGGGCCCCTCTGCAGCATTCGGAGACCCTTCTCTGATGCTGTTTGTAGTGCAGCCTGACCATATACTCTTAAGCGCATTATAACCTCGCGTTAAATGCTAACTTTGGAACGGCTGCACCTAAACATGTCGTGTTTGGTGTCAAACATCTTGGAATACTACACCCCGCCCATTCTGGCGGCGGGGGTAGCATTCCACCCTTCTAGAGGGAAAGACATGTTAACTCTGGCTAGCCCGGTAACTTCTTTCCAAAGCCCTGGCATCACAAAATGGATGCTGCTGCCACAGACACGAGTCTGGCCTCCTGCTGCTGGACGAAACTCTGGCAGGGGAGGCCTGGACAATAGGTTTCCTGTCCCAGGGAGGTGTGACCACCTCCCAGACAGGATAATGTGTATTGGGGCTGGGCGGGAGCACTTTCGGGTGCTTTGAAGTCCTGCACTGGGGGCACACTTGGTGTCCCTGTGCATACCCCAGTTCAAACCGGATCAGGGGCTTGCAGCCCCTGCTTTGGCGCGAACTGGACAAAGGGAAAGGGGTGTAGCCACCCCTCTGCCCTGACCCACCCATAGGTGGGGCCACAGAGTAGTCCAACCCCTAAACTTAGTATAAGTATAGGAACCCAGTCCTTAGGACTTTAGATTATCCCTGGACGAAACTCTGAAACAGAATCCTGGACCTTCGACGCTCTACTCAAGATTAGAGGACAGAAGAATCTCCCTTGGGGTCAAGGAGTGACTCCCCTGCTTGGCAGGCACCAAAGACGCATCTGTCCGGTCTGCATTTCTGAAGCTCCCGTCGGACGCCGAAGTCTTCGCATCACCAGAGGTGGATTCTCAGACTTCCCCGAGGCTACCATGAGTCCCCAGCAAAGCTGAGGCCCGTAGCTATCGTGGGTAACGTGAGACCGTGACCCCTGGACACCGAGCACATTTGCAAGTGCATCCTCTTCTGGGTCTCCCACGAAGTCGTGCTTTGGGCTCCGAGTAGCCCTAGCCTCCAGCACCAACTGCACTGAAGATCACTGGCCTCCACTCCACGAGTGTCCTGTGAGCCAGATCCACGTGCGACGTCTCGAGGCTCCTTCGCGGTCGCTAGCCCGTTGGCTAGTAGCCCTTAACGAAGGCCAATCTTTTTCTTCTTGGGCATCCTGGTTGCTCCAGGCCTGCCCTCACTTACCCTCGCTGGGTGAGTCCCCCAGACCTTGCTGGTCTGCACCATCGACGATCTTCATCTTCATCGAGACTTGCCGTTGCCAAGGCTTGTTGGGTCCAATCCGGTCGCCGACACCTCAGCACTCGACAGACATCGTGTACCAGCCCGAATCCTGCTCCTGGTCGCCGACAACGCCTCCTGGACCTCGTGGCTGAAGAGTCAAGACGACCGTCAACGCACCTGAAGCACTCGACATCGGTGGGCATCTGTCCATCGCCTTCCTGGTCACTGGCTAGTGACCCAGACTCTGTCCCCTCTGCTTTCAGGTTCTTCAGATCTCCGATCCACTCTTGGATCCACCCGGACACTTTCCACTTGGTCGCCAGCAGCACTTTGCAGCAGATCGCCATTCAAATCGACGACGAAACCCGACCCCGAAAGGCACCTATGCACCCGGCTTCCCTGGGTGAGGTAACACGAGTACTCCGGTGCTCCCGTGGGTAGAGACTCTTCAAAGTACTAGTTCTCAAAGGGTTTGCTCCAAGTCCTCCTTTAAGTGTCCCTTTTCTTTAATTTCCTGATCGCGACTTTCTCCATAGAAGTCAACGGCGTATCGCGGTTGTGTATTTACACTGCACGCGTCCCCCGTGGGTCCCCTGTGTCACTACCTTGGGTGGTTCCTTGTGGTCCAAGCACTTCTAGAGGCTCTAGGCCTAGTGTCTAGTTCAGTCGTGGTTCTTATACCACTTTATTGGTATATGGTTTGGTACGCCCCTAGGGCCCAAACGTGTATTTGTGCTATTACTGTGTTTAAATAACTTCTAACTTATGTACTTCGAACTCTAGCCTCATAAAGAGACTAGAGGGGTGTGTTTAGCAATAAATACATATATTTTGAATATATACCTGGTGTGGTGCTCTTTCATTTGATCACTCAAGAGATTATAGACTGGTAAAACAAGCTGCTTTACATTCCTTCAAGACTTAGCCTGAAGGCTGCTCTCCATAGCTACCACTAGGATAGCTTTCAATAAGGTTGTCTTTAACCTATCTCCAATAAGGGGTTGTTTGGACTGGTGCAAGGTGCCCACTATAATTAGTGGACAGCATATGCCAGGCCAACTTCTCACATTGGTGTGCAGCGTGTGGGATTCCAGCTTGCTATTGTTTTACCAGATAATCTCAATTGAATTGATCAACTGAAAACCACTAAAGGTACCTAAGGTACATATAATTTAAGCTTAGAATACAGTAAGTTCTACTGAACTTAGAGTTGTGTGTTAAGGGATAGCACACCCTTTCTACAACTCAAGAGAGTTTAGTAGGCCACACTAGAGTAGGTAGTGCATACACCACACCACACTAGTAATGTCTTTAAAGGTAGGATCTAGAGAATCCTTACCAGAAGCCACTGGGCTTCTTCCCTCCAAGTATGATACCCTCCCATTCTTGGAATTGAGAGCATTATGTAACTTGAGGAAATTAAGGACAGGCCAAAGTCCCACCACCCAACACCTTAAAGAGTTGTTGGTGGCTTAGGACCTTAGTAAGC